>CAJOBZ010000004.1:7910000-8232500 GCA_905332375.1 Pieris macdunnoughi | reverse complement strand
GGATATTTTGTAACAGAAACCGTTTTTGTTCTCCTGGGAATCATAATTTCTTGCTGTTTGCTGTAATTTGTTTTGCGTTGGAACAAGGTCTAGGCACAGAAAGCTTTCGACTCAAAAAAAAAACAATAAAATTGAAACAGCAATCCTCCGTAATTTGAGTGTTTTTTATATACATAATAATTATGACAAAAATATTAACTATCATTGTTGTATAAGTTAGATAAGACAAAATAGTTATAAGGAGGTTCATATGCAACGAAAACCAATCTCTATCTCTCTCACACTCTTAAAATATATTTTCTAAATTAATAATACAGGTAAAATAGCTTATTATAAAAAAAAACGAGAATCGAGTGCACGGAGCTGGTATTATTGCGTAAATGCCTCATTAAAACTATGGACCATTAGTGAATGCACAATTAATTTTTATATGAAGCAATTATTCTGAGTTAGCAATGGGCCCGTTTTGTTTATTCTTACGATAGAATGGAAGCATTCTCATAGTGATACGAGCTCGCTGCTCTAAGGAGTGATCTTGTGGAGGAAGGATTGTGACTGTTCCTTCAACCTGGATGCTCGACCAGCCTAACGACTGCCTGCCGACCCGAAGGCTCAGTGGCTAAGGTTGAAAAGTATATATGACGTATGACGTCATAGTATTGATTCGTAGGCACAGATTGTAGGTTTCGCTAAAATATGTTTGACGATCTACGTATATATGTGGCACCTAGGTGTATATGAATATTGAATACTATACACCCATATTCGATGTACACAATGAAATTTCTTCACACGTACAGAAGCGCACGTATTCTTACACTTGCTCGTTCTGTGATGGAAAAGATCGTGAGATGACATGTCCCAAATCCAAAATTCGACGACATAAGGCTCATCACGTACTTCTCTATGAAATAAAAATTATCAAAGAAAGTATGTAATACTCATTTAGAGCAGTAGCGCCACTGGATTATTATTATTACGCCAAGGTTTACAGACACATAATGATGATATTAATAGTAGATACACATAAATGAAATAAATAATATACGTAATTCGTAGCGTTCGGTAATAAAAGCAGAATTCAAAAGTATTACAGTTGCATTTACTACCAACTTTTGGACTGTGACATTCGGATAATAATCGTGTCAGTTTGCACCTGATGTCTGAATTTTGAAACTTTATAATGAGATCGAGATAATAAAGTACTCTTTTGCATTGCTGGCCTAGAGCGACTCTCATCGAACCTCGGCTACGCATCAATTGACTTTTCTCTCTTTCTCTCTTCGGCCGGTAGTGTGGTAGAAACATCTGGAACTGACTATCTGTTTCCACCGGTTTCTATTCAGAGCCTCTCTTATTACAATGTAAACTACTTTTCCTGCGTTTAACACTGGCTCGTACGGTGAAGGAAAACATCGCGAGGAAACTGGTATGCCTTAGATGCAAAACTCGACGCCTACAAGAACCAAAAATATGAAGCCAATGGAAAGGGCTTTTAGTAATTGGAATATGCTTTAGCAATAAAGTATTAAATATAATCGTAAAAAACATAACAACGTTTCTTGATGTTTATATATTGCCAGTTACAGTGTCAGACCAGACAGGCCAAAGAGGTTTTAGCTATTACTAAATATAAAAGGTAATAGATACTAAAGAGTTTTTGTATGTTTTTGAACTGTATTCGTCCTTCAAAAAGTATTTCAGCGTTTTATTATTTATCCATTAAACCGCAACCAAAAGCTATATTCGGTTGGAAATTTTGAACAATGGAATCAAGAAAGTGTACAATATAACACTTAAATAAATGAGTTTCGGTCCGTGTCTCAATGGGGGACATTCCAAATCTAACGGAGTAGTTATCCTTACAGTAGGAAACCGGCGCTTATCCAGCCTTGCTAACTTGACTTACGATGGAATAATCAAACGCTGAAGGACATGGAAACAAGGAAAAATGAACTGTATACAATCGATGTAGAGTATACTTTAGAATAATATCAACTATGTTCAGACGTAAATAGTGTCGGGTTGTATTCGGATATTCAAATGTTTTAACAAAAAAGGCGAAACCGATTTTGCTGTGAGCAAAATTTGTGAGGACGTTTGTTACTGCAGCTGAGATTCTACTTTAGTATTGTAAATATTAATGTTCCATGTTGTTAGTCATATTTACGTAATCAAAGACTATACTTAAGGAATGGTACGATATGATAGGTAACACACGTTTACGACAGTTTAAATGAGAAATTTCAATAGGGACGTCTTAGTTCTAGCATGACTTCGACAAGGTATTAAATTGTAGCGTCATAGACGAAAAACGTATACGGAGGAAAGATTTGCTCTTTCTGAAGGATCCTCAACAAGTCTAACGGCTAGATTGCCCCAAGGCCCCAGTAGCTGTTGTCAAGATCTTGTATATTTCAGTCAGCACTTGAAAACAGGGTCACCTTGTCATCGTACAATTGCGGCTATACTCAGTATAGCCGCAAAATGTGGATGTCGCTATAGGCACGACTATGCATTGTCTTACTCAAATAAGTGTTTTAGGTTTTTAGCAAAAACGTTAGAAGGTTGCTTATTACAAACTCTATAAGTAACGCTGTAGTATTGTTATAACATCGTAAATACTAAAGGTAATTTTATCTTCGTCTTTTTTAAACACAGAATGTGTTACATAAAGGAGACTAATTTCTTAAACACATTTTATAGAGAGGTACATACGAAAAATCCGGTGGCGCTACAACCCTTGGTCTTGGCCTCAAATTTCTGTATCTGGTTCGTGATCATTTGTTTTTTCTAATAGGCATGTAGGTGATCAGCCTTATGTGGCTGTTACAAGATGTCGACTTGGTGGGTCTATGACATACTTGGTTTCCTCACGGTGTTCTCCTTCACCGTACGAGCGAGTGTTTAATGCTTGCAAGAAAGTTTATTAGTTTACAGCCAGGATTCGAACTTACGACCTAAGGAATGACAGTCGCATGCTGAGGCCAATACGGCTGTGAAAAGCATTCTATCCTCTTTAAAAAAATAGCGTTAAAAAGAATAAAAAGATTTATCGAAATCACGACCTTCCATCAATAACTTCAAACCGAGAAAATATCGCTTAATAAACATAAAATATTATTCAATTTCCTATATTAAAAGTACGACAGCTCGCTAAGTAATATTCCCAGTATTCAGATTAAATCAGTTTTCATAACAGATTCGCCAGGGATGAAATTGGTTTTCAAGTTCTCAACTTTAGGGCTTTTTTGTTTAATTATGACATTTAAAATAATTACGTCACCTCAATCCTAAACAACTGGCTTTTTGGTAGAATAAAGTAAATATATATAAGTCCAAACAATATAGGTATAGTAATTTAATATAATATTACATACATAATAATATACACACTTAAGTTACTCACTAAATTACTGGTAGCTTTAATCGAAATTTCTGCGATACCTTGTGATACGTAATAAAATAATTTGTGTTGGTACAATTTAAAAATGTTTTTTTTTATATAACAGGGGCCAAACGGGCAGGAGGCTCACCTGATGGTAAGTGATACCGCCGCCCATGGACACTCTCAATGCCAGAGGGCTCGCGAGTGCGTTGCCGACCTTTAAAGAATTGGTACGCTCTTTTCTTGAAGGACCCTAAGTCGAAGTGGTGGTGCGTGGCAAAAACTGCCTTGAAAAACGCTCATTTGTGGAAAAACAAACAGGGACCAAACTTTTTAAATTTGTTTTAATTTTCTATGTAGCAATTTTTAATTATTATAATTACTATGAAGGTTAAGAATATTGTAAATACTGTTTATTTGTGTGTTAGTTTATAAAAGCCTATTTATAAATTTATCTATAAACTTATTTTTAAAGTTTATTTATAAAAATATCTTTAAATGTAAACGGGAAATGTGTAGGAAAATGACTTGTTTACACTTCATCATCCAGTTATGTGTAGAAGCATATAAGTAACATTTGAAAGAACCTATAAAACATGTATTAAAGGCATTAAATTCCTTTACCTTTATTAAGTTTATTTTCCTTAACGTAAAACTTTAGTAACGGACCGTTAAGCATCGATTTTATGCATACTCCATCAATCAAAGTAATGCATTTCGCTCCATCAAAAGCTAGAATAATCTGAGCAAAAATCGTTGATAAAGCCATTACTCGACATTATTAAAATGATCTCACCTTTATCTTGCGTTTTGCCGAATTTCTTTCTCCATTGTTTGAGAAATGCTAGATTGGTCATCTGTTATAGTAAATTATGCTTTATGGTGTAACAATTGGACCGATATTTGTGTGATAGGATTTTATTTGAATTTAAATTAATTGTGGTCTTTGAGGCACCCGACCACGGTACGCTTTGGCATCTAGAGAACTTCTCTTGCGTAAAATTGGTAAGGGTACGAATAACTATCTTAACTGTCTTTTCCTTACTTGTTATCGATATATTGTATTTAATTTTTTTTCAGTACACTGTGTTTATTAATTATACAATATTTGAATTGGACATGGGTTAGGTGGTTGAGGGTCAAATTTGCTATTTGATACAATAACTTTCCCTCAACCGCCTTAGTAGAGTCCGCGTCTAGTAACTAAACTAAAACTAGTAATACAATGGTATAATGTGCAAGTAATAATTAAAAGAGTAGGTGAATTACAATAATACAATATTGGATAAGTGAAATGTTAACTAAACTAAATACAAAAAAGATTTTTTTAAATCTGAGGTACTTAATATACTAATAAGTAATACATTATTTGTTCTAATTTAAATTTACATTAATTGACTTAGTTATTAATACTGATACGTTTTAAAAAAAAATCCTTGCCGGCTATTTAAAAAAAAAAAATTATAGAGCTGGGGGCATACAGGCAGGCGGCTCATCAGATGTTAGGTGATACCGCCGCCCATGGACACTCTCAATGGTAGAGGGCTCGCGAGTGCGTTGCCGGCCTTTTAAGAATTGGTAAATTGGCACTCATTAGTTTCTAGTACAATTACAACTATGAAGAAAAATTGTTTTGAAATCAAAAAATTTGTGACTTAATACACTACATATTTTTGACAAAAGTTATAATTAATAATTAGATACGATTTGGCAACATGACTAAATGTATAAATTGATATCCATGGAAAATTTATTTATTATACTGTTTGAAACTACACTTTTAACCCAAAAAATTATTAAAAGAAAAAATAAGAGAATTATTTTGCTTAATCACTAACATTAAATCTAATTTTATATTTATTTTTCTTATCCAACCTCATTTGACTGTTATTAACACGTTATGCGCAAGTAAAATCATATTTTCTCAGGTGCGGCGGCGGGCCAAAATGCGCCCCCAATGTATTCCGCCGGTGCGTGGCAGGTCTTTCTAGACCCAAAGCACTAGGATAGATTAAATTGCTATAACTTTGTGGAAACGTAATGTAAAATTTAATTGTTAGAATGACCTTGAACCCAACTTCCTTAGGTTTGATTCGCCCCGGATCTGGCAAACAGGAAATGAGAAATAAAGCAGGAAAAGCCAGGCCGAATGATTGAACCGCACTAGATTAATTTTTAGTAGTATGAAGAGAAATAATATATCGAAAATAAAACAGAATTATCGTAAAAGAACTGAAAATGTATTTATTTACTTATGTATGCCTGTCTTGGAAACAGAAATACTTTTTATTTCTCTTAGTGGAAAAATTTCTTCACTGCTGTCACTATCACTGTCAATAACTGCAAGGAGAATTACTTATTTTCCAAAATTTGTATTTTTCTTTATTGTTTGTATTGAGCCACCGACAGTTCAGACTGGCAAGTAGCTCACAAAATAATCACTAATGAAAAAGTAACGTGGGCAATCAACTCCTTCCTACCATTCAAGCGGCTTTACGCATCTTCCCAGGCCTACTAAGATGAGTGGGAACTTAATAGTAGACTATCTTGTCTCTGTCTTCCGAGCCTGTATAGCCCACCGGTACATACCCTTGAAATGGATAGAAGTAAAAATCATATTCATCCCAAAACCAGGTAAAGAGGACGATACCCAAGCGAAGTCCTTCAGGCCCATTAGCCTTACTTCATTCTTCTTAAAAACAAAGGTGGGAGACCTGGAGATACGCAGCCGGGTATCGCTATCAAATTCCTACACCTAATCAACATGCCTATAGCTCGGGCAAATCAACGGACTCATCACTCCACAACGTCGTTCTCGCATTGGCAACTCCTTGAAGTTAAAGCAGTCAACCCTTGGTGCATTCATTGACATGAGGGCGTTTTGACAAAACAAACTTCACGAGCATAACCAGAGCACTAAGGACATGTGGAGTACCATCAACCCTTATAGAATGGATAAACAACATGCTAAAACAACGAGCTATACAGTTCACGGTAAACTCCACAACACGTTCTATCGCCGCTACTGTGGAACCTTGTAGTTAAGAACTTATCACAGAACTCAAGTGACAATCTCTACACTGTGGGTTATGCTGATGATATAGTATTGATTCTGGGAACTTTGAAAGCACCTTTGTGACCTCATGAGAAGAGCTTTCAAAGTGATTGAGAGATGGTGAATGAGCACGAGTTATTGTCAACCCAACAAAAACAGAACTAATACTTTTACCAACCGAAGAGTTCTTGGACCGTACAGACTTCGAAACTCTTCAACACTGAACTCAGACTCAAGAATGAAATCAAGTACCTAGGTGTGATTCTGGACAGTAAACTGCTCTGGAAGAAACATCTAGAACACAAACTAAACAAAGCAACGATCGCCTTTTATCAATGCAAAAAGATCTAGGCGTGAATGGGGCTTATCGCCTAAGATAACGAAAACTGCCATATCAGGCCAATGCTGCCTACGGAGCCCTTGTTTGGGCCCAGAACGAACTCCAAACGGCAATTACCAAACTTGACGCTTCCAAAGGCTTGTTTGTCCGCTGCTGCGGTTGCATGAAAACAACACCAACTGCAGCATGGAGATGGCCCTGCAGATCTTACCCCTGGACCTACACTACAGCAGGAGGCAGCCCTGGCTGCTATCAGGCTTATGGTACTGGATCTATGGGGAAAAAATCACTATAGTGCACAACAGCGATTCTCAAACGACATAGAGTATCGACCTCTTATTGTGCGCCTGTGATAGAATCATAACCAATTAAATTTAACAGGAAATATCACATACAACTGAGAATGAGGAAATTCGGTCGACCGTAATGAGCTACGTATATAACAGATGGATCCAAAACAGGGTCTGGCTCAGGCCTGGCAATTCTCTCTTGATCTCAATCAAATACACCTACCTTTGGGCACAAGAGCATGATATTTCAATGTGAATGTGTCGCCTTAACCGAACAGCCAGAGCCGTGACGGTAGGATTAATGATTTGCATTAAATGTATCGACAGGATCCGTGCTATGGCGCTCGAAACAAAAAACCACAGCAACTATGGAGTTCATGAAGCACTGAGGTCATAACCCGAACCATAGGGTTACCTTGCAGTGGATAAAGGACACAGTGGATCTCTGGCAATGATCTGCAGACGAGTTACGAGAAGAGGCTCCGAATGACCGCTGCCTATCGTCTCCCTTTGCCCTTCGCTGGTGCGAACTGATTCGCCAGAGATCCGCTGAACTCCAGCAACCGATGGTCGATGGTGCCTGCAGACAGTCCAAAGTGGTCTGCCAGCGTAAACCCGCAACTGACAAAGCGACTACTAAGCTTAAATAGAACCAACCTTAAAACAATGATAGGGACAATAACGGGTCATTGCCTCCTAAATAAACATCTTTCGACAGACAGCCCCTGTGAGAGGCTGTTTAGCGCAGAGGAAACAGTACCACGTAGTCTGGAATGCGTGGCTGTGGCTAATGAACGTGAAAAATCCTCGGAAGTAGGTCGCTCCGGGAAGCCTGTGAGTGCCAGGAGACTTTGTGCTTCTGGAAGGAGCTAGGCTGGCTAAATTAGCCAGGACTCGTACGCACAACGGACCATTTACGAGTCTAATTGCGGAGAAAGGAGTCCTACTACCTAACCCCTAACCCTGTTTGTTGTCATGTTAATTATATCGAACGCTACGTTAGATCAGTTAAATAGCACAACACTGACGGCCGGGCGCGCGCTCTGTGCGGTATCGGGGCGCCAGTGCCTGTTGGGTGGGCGTGCTGAAATAGGCCCATGCCGCACTCAGCGGATGCAAGCAGCGCCAGTGGTGGTAGGTCGATAAAAGCCTGCCGTTGTTTTGATGGGGAAAACCTACAATTTTGACCGCAAGATGAAATATATATTTGTCCCTGTCGAATTTTTACAAACACCTGAGATAATCGTTACGCACCAGGAGAGGGACATAGATTTCTTCGTCCGCACCAGTGAACGACCGCGCAGGCCGATATGGCCTGTTACGAGTGAACGTGTTAATAAAAATAGGTTGTTAAGTCAATATTACTAGTTGAATGAATGTAACCAGATTTGAAGATTTTTACATTAAACAAATACACGAAAATTCATGTTCACAAAAGCTATTTTCAAAAGTTGTTTGATAATATGTTAACAATAATTTTGTATAAGAAATACACAGAAATACAATATATGTGTGTATTTTCATAAAAACCAGAAACAAACCCTTAAATCTTGCCTAAACCACATGCCCATTTTCTTGGCACGTATAATATTTATGTGGTCATTTTTTACACGTCACCCGAAGCGACAAAAGAGGACCCGTGGGTTATACATAATCCTTATAACGTTGTACTTAGAAATACTACATTAAAACCTGTTTGCACTGTAGATTTTTAGATGAAACTAATGTCGACTTATATAATATAGTTTTCTATGTATTTCTGTGTTACTTTCATTGGGGTTAGCCGTGTTCGGGAAAATGATTTTCAGTATATATTAAATTTATTTCTATAAAGTTACGCTCTAGAGATTTATATCTCTTTACAACGATTGAGTGTTTTTTTGTAACATAAGCGAATACATTTTTAAAATTAGAAATTATCGCTATGTGTCTAAAATTTCAAAAAGCTTTGAGAAAAATTGTCATAAATAACCGTGTTTTGAATTAATGAAATATTTTATTTGTAACTTAACAGGCTGAACCTATAGTTATTATCAATAAGTATTAGATTCCCCAGAAGTAATTTAAAAATAAAATAAAAAATAGGTTCTGTTTTTATAGGATTTCTTTCTGTTCTACTGCCTCTGAGAAATCAAACAAATTCTCGTTATTTTGTGTTCGAACTTACTTAGTTTCAATAGTTAAAATTATTTATGTATATAATATATAATTAATAATTATATTTCCATTTCCGTAGCGAAGTAGGTAATGCTGAAATTCTGTGTCCGAACCCGCACGCACGCACGTTGCTAGATAGAGAAGGCTGATCACCAGCTATTCGCCAACAGTTCTCTGTAAATCTCACATTACTATCGGGCCTATTTAGGCGTAACATAAAAAAGTCTATGCTTAAAATAAACTATGACAGCTTACAACAATCCTGAGGTGGAACACAGACTCCATCGCTCCGCTTCCAGTCATAATTGCAAATACACCCAGGGAGAAAGCAAAGGAGGGCCCTTCTTAAGGTCTTCACAGGTTCTCCAACACACTCCTAGGGTACAATTTACGTACACCTCGTTCTCAGGGCAATCTATAACTGAGGTGGAAATAATTTCACTAACGAGATATTGAATTAAGAAGCGACTGTATAAGTTCTGCCTTCGTGTCAGCGGTAACGCGCACTGTGTATAATCAAATTCCAGAGTGTATAATAAATAAATATAAAGCAAGGATTACTTTTGTAGAGGACGGCAACTCTCCCGGCGTAGAAAGTTCATGAGCGGCAGTGAGAACTTTATTCAAAGTGTCTGGCCCATACAATTTTATCATCTTTGTACCTCTGAATGCTAGAATATTCTTGTTTCGTTAGGTTATCCTAATTCCTAAAATAACTTTTGTGAAGATTATCAAAAATAATCATCGTGCTCGAGCGAGAGAACTCACGGTGCAATGGAAGGACATGATTCACAAAGACGTCCCAGTTGACACTTGCAAAAGAGTCCGAAAAAGAATGGATTTTACACCGCTAAGGAGACTGTTTTTTGCTCGTGATCATTTCAACTGGACTTCCGATCAGTGGCGTAGTAGTATCATTTGGAGACGAGTCCAAATTTGAAATGACAGTCGACGATGAAAGGAAAAAAGTGACTCGGAACAAAAATGAGGCATTTCATACTGATTGTCTCAAACGCAAAGTGAAGTTTCCGGCGTCTCTTATGATATGAGGCTGCATGTCTGCACAAGGTGTTGGTGGTATGCAGTTTGTGGATGGTTCTATCAATGATGCAAGGTATTAGAACCTTTTGGAAGAGGATTTACTGCCCTCAATACATAGATATAAATTTTAAAAAAGAATAATAATATAAACACAAGATTGATCTTAAATGATTTGGAAAAAATCTATTCATATAACTTTGCCGGAATTATGCCCAGTTCACAGCGTACTAATTAGTTACGGTCTCTGATGTAATTTGTCTACGGAAAAACCATGCATTAGCAGTTGATAAATAATTACATAGTGCTGTTTGTATTATCAGTAATGACTGGAATCAACAAATAATTGACCATGCATAATTATGGGATTTCCAGTATACAGATAACAGATGATTTTATTAAAAAAATAAATCAGTGGTTCTACATCCTTTTTAGGTCTGGGCCTCAGATTTCTGAATCCGTTTCTTGATAATTTGTTAATCCAAAAGGCAATTAGGTAATCAGCCTCCTGTGCCTGACGCACGCTATCGGCATTTTTGGGTCTAAGGCTGTTTTCCGTTGCATGTTCCGTTAAATTTTAAATTCACACATAGAAAGAAAGTCCATTGGTGCACCGCCGGGGAGCGAACCTAGGACCTCAGGGATGAGAGTCGCACGCTGAAGCCACTAGGCCAACAATGGGGGTTTTTTACTGTCCCTTTATCGAGTCACATAACGTTTTATTATTTTATTTATAATATCGGTTTTCTGTTCTATTTTAACTACCTTTACCTTTACTACCATGAAGAAAACTTAACAGTACCGGTTTTATTTGTTAAGCAACTTTCTGCGAATTTTAGGCATCTTAAATTGACACATTTTCGTTCGAATCACGGCCAATGGAATTTTCTAATTGCGCAATTAGCTACGGTGATGAAAAACATGAGTTGGCATGTCTTAAACCCTAAAATCGATGACATGCAGGCACCTACATGCTTTTAAAAAATGATTATTAACGATACCGACATCTCAGGCCTTCTTTGTTTTATTATGCTGGACTAGGAACCTTTTATTTATATATTTACTAAACTTGAAAAGTGGTAGTACTTTATGTACCTAGTTTATAGCGATATACAGGGAGGCCAAAAAGTGGAATTATTGACCAACAATTACAACCACAGCTAACTCGCATTACACAATAAAAACGTACCTTGATCTTTAAAAGATATTTTAAAAATATTTTTTGATTATTGTTATTTTGTGTGCTACTGTGTGTGTGTTTTGCGAGTAATAATTGTTATGTATATGTCTATGTCTAGATGGTCTTGGTGTCATATAGGGCAATACATTAAGATTTATAGTCTCCCTATACATACAGTTGAAGACTAAGGAAAAACATCGTAACATAAAGAAATGTATTGATTGGAATAAACTATTTTAAATCTGGGTATTACCGATTTCAGTCACGTACAAAGATAACACTTCTCTGCGCAATTAGCTTTCCTAATATCGCTAAGTGAGGAATAAAAGGAAAGTGATAAAATAACCTTAATACAACGATGTTACGGCAACATGCTACGAATTTATGTCTCCCATTTATGTCTTAGGTTTGTAATGGATATAATAGAATAAAGTGTGGAGTATTTTTATATCATATGTAATATTATTATTTGAATATTTGTGCAAAGAGCAGTGTTGGCCTAGTGGCTTCAGCGTGCGACTCTCATCCATGAGGTCGTAGGTTCGATCCCTGGCTGTGCACCAATGGATTTTCTTTTTATGTGCACATTTAACAACGCGGACGGTGTAGGAAACATCGACAGGAATTCGGCTTGCTTTAGATCCAAAAAGTCGACGGTGTGTGTCAGGCGCAGGAGGCTGATCACAACCTATTAAGGTGTGGGCCTCAAATTTCTGAATCTGTTTCATGATCATTTTTCAATCTAATAGGCAAGTAGGTGATCAGCCTCCAGTGCCTGACACACGCCGTCGACTTTTTGGGTCTAAGACATGTCGGGTTGCTCACGATATTTTCCTTCACCGCTCGAGCGAATGTTAAATGCGCACATAGAAAGAAAGTCCATTGTTGCACAGCCGGGGATCGAACCTACGACCTTAGGGATGAGAGTTGCACGCTGAAGCCACTAGGCCAACGCTGCTCTTAGTTTTATCTAAGACATTAAATTATTTTCTAAGCTTTCAGGTACTTTATTTCAACAAGGATACGATTCTTACTATTCTACTAAAATAAATAAACTAAATACTAGATATATTTAATACTAACATACACAGCTTTTGACGATTTTTTATTAATCTTATTTATTTTATAAGCTATACATCTAATGATTACGTCGGCTTAAAACTAATAACAATGTTGCTTAAACTTTAAATGTTAGTTTAACAGTTGTGATTACTACTTAATGAGTATTTTTATAATACGAGTATTCAGATATTAGGTTCAATGAGTTGGAAGCTTACAAAACTATCACTATATTCTGCAGTGATCCTTGAACTTAAGATTTGATGGAGAAATAAGAGAAAATCGCCAGTAGAGCATCGAGTTTCCTTTAAGAAATTCAACCTAGATTGTTAGTTGATTTTACACTCGAGAACTATGTGTAGGAGATCCTCTTATCTCTCGCGTCGTGTATAGTTTGGATCGTCTCTGTTTTTAATGATGTAGTTAATAACAATAAAAAAGACATTTTTAAAAATATTTAATTTTATACAAAAGTTACATAAATAATATTGCACCTCAGTAGCGTTTATTGTCTTTTCTTATTGCACTGTTGCCTTTACTGTGTCTGAAAAAGAAACAAATATAAATTAACAAAAAGTCGCGTTACGCGGCGCTTTTAAAAAGGACGCCATCTTGACATAACTAACGCGCCAAATTAAAATTCTTAATGACAAACCCAATAACAAGAATAATAGTTGTATAAAATATTTATTAAGATTCTTTACCACAATCTTGATAAGGCACACAGATGCCATCTTTGTTTCTCAACCAGTAATCTTTGCACACACAGGCGGGCATGTAACAACCTGGGGCTAATCCAGCGCATCCTGGAGGAGTGTTGAGGTCCGTACAATATTTCTGACAAACTGCCAACTCACATTCGACATATTTTTCGTTAACTGGACAATCTGTAATGGAGTGATTATAAAAAAATAGAGGATGAAACCTGAAATGTCTATAAATTATAGGTTAATTCCCAGTTGTACTACTAGAGTTTCAATCATATCTATCCGAGTCCAATATCACATAAGATGGTAAGTAAATGAATGAATGAATGAAATCTTAATTTCTTCAAAAAACTTAGCTATGTGCAATGTACATCTTTTTAATGGCATGCAATTATGAATTAATTAATATTTAACAATGTTAAAATCTTGGCATCGTTATTATGTGCTCGGTTAATTTATTATTTTTTAATCGTATCAATACAAAAGGCAATTATTGTTCGGACTCAAGCGGAAACTTACCAAAAGCGTCTCCCTTATCCATGGTCATAGCATTGATGCTAACAATACAGAAAATTAAAAGACCAGCTTTTAACGACATGATGAAAGGCTTGTTGATACTGGCAATATTTTTTCAGATTTATCCTTTTATACCTTAGATACGATGTTCAGATTTTCCGTTAGTAATTATGTTTTATAAAAACAAGTTTTTTTAGCTCAACCTTGGTATTAGACAAGTGTGCATAACGGAAATAAAGGTTCTTTCCCCACTAGTTAAGAGAAATATTTTCTACTGTGACATTTGAAATTGAATATTTGAATATTTACCAGAATAAAAAAAAAATCTGGTTAATTGTACGTATGCATTTAAAAAAAATTGGAACCACAATGCACTAAAAGTTTTGAATAACAATATTTCTTATTTCAAGCAGTGTTGGCTTCAGCGTGTGACTCTCATGCCTGAGGTCGTAGGTTCGATTCTCGGTTGTGCGGCAGACTTTCTGTCTATGTACGCATCTAACACTCGTGAAGGAAGGACTTATATTTGAGCCGTTTATTATTTTCCCCCTGCACTGCGGCCGCACCAGCTTTTTTGCTTATTGTCAAGAAAATTAAGAGATTTAAACTATAATAAATTATTTATAAACGTGGATCAAATTATACTTTTACTTAACTTATTTTTTTTCAATGTTAAAAATATATAATCCGTTCAAAGCGGCCGTATATTTTGTCGACAACGCTTCTAAACAAAAAAACTTACCGAATTAAAAAAATAACATTGTCATCACGTCAATCAGACTAAAATTAAATAAAACCAATCAATTCAGCACATTGCGTTTATTAGTATCACCGTAGTGATAATAATTCTTATACTTTGACCTTCTCAAGGACGTCCAGTCTATAATATACAATATAGTTGTTTTCGCGACTATATAAAGTGCGACGAGGATAAGATTTGATTAGTGTTATTTATATACATAAAAATGGCGAACGTAATGCCTCTTTTGTTTTTGTGTTTAGTTGCGACTGCGCTAGCATCCGGTGATACAGCGAAAGGTATTTTTTTCATATATCGATGTGTAGCTTAAAAACAAATTTGAGGTGTATGTAGCTTTGTATACATATAAAAGTGCATTAAAAGGTTTACAGGTAACCATGAGTTATGTAATATAACATTAGTTAAGTTACATATATAAATTTTTGTAAATAATTTGAAGCGTAAACCAAATGTTAGCAATCATCGCTCACTTGAAGACAAAATGAGTCCTTTAGTTTTTCCCACACTCATAAATTGTAATATAACATTCTTGTTTCCGACAATGTCCAAAAAGGTCGTACTACACTTGTAAGTTCTATTGAAGTGTCACTTAGATTAAAGAACCCTTAAATAAGCCAAGTTAGTTTTTTGTTAGCGTCGCAACCCCACTACCACTAATATTATGTTAGTTATAAGCTCATATTTTAAACGATTAAAGCTAGTTGACACCCAGCTTCATACAAAGAGTTTCATTTAACATATATTTGAACATCACAATAACCGCCACCGAACTTAATTCGTGTGAATACTTTTTTTGTTTTTGACGTTTAATAGGAGACATTTGTTTTATTAAAATCTATCTGTACGAGCCTGTATATTTCGCTCACTCAGGTTTTCTTAGTTTTACTCGTATAAGCGCGGCGATTTCGTAAGTAGTCGGAGTTACACCCCGAGAGTATAGCCAGACACAGGCACTCTCTTAAGCATTCAATTCAAAGGCACTTCATTAAAGGCATCGGATTTAATGGCATTTAATTATTTAGCATAAATTTATTCTTTGTTGTACGTGAGAAGTTAATATAGAGTGAAAATAATAACCTCTATTTTTTTAAAGCATCCTGTTGACCCAGGAACTGTATACTATCTCTGAGAAAAGGTTGCATTGGATACAAATTATAATAACAGAAGTATTGTAACAATGCCACCTTATTCATTGAATCTAAATAATAAGATAGTAATCTTTCGTCACATTCAGTCAAAGTGTGCTTACACTGTGATGGAAAGAGACAAGTGACTACTTTTGTTAACTTTACTAGTAAACGGTGCCATTACACTGACTTTTGAATGAATACGGAGGTATATATTTGTTTTACGGCGGGAAAAATAAAAAATATTACAGATGATATTTGGTTTGAAAATGATTAAATTACACTCAAATCAATACGGATTAAATTATTTAACTATATACTTTAAGTATCGATGGTATAGTGGTATAGTGCTAGAGTAATTTATAAATATGTATTTGCATAACATTAAACTTTCGGAAACCTAAATAATTAGATAATTGGCGGCAAAATTGTTGCAATATGCGTGATATGCAGTCAGGGCTGGTACTCTATAGGTCTACGGTCTATGTTCTCTATAGTAATAACGATATCAATAGCGATAGATTATGATAGACCTACTGAGTCTTGTACAGCACGAACCCAAGGTGGCGACAGCAGTGCTAAGGTGAATATATTGAGAGAACTACATCGAAGTTGAAAGAAATACTATCAAATTTCGTACAAATCTCCATATCCTCTACATCTCCAACTCAAATTTACAGTTTGTCCCGAAAATGAGGTCTTTGTGGAGTGCAAGTTGGCAACGTGCTGGAAGACATGCCAAGAGCTCAAAAATAGAGGACCCTGCCCGTCTATAGCAGCTGGATGCGTGGATCCTGGTTGTGTCTGCATCAGCGACTATCTCCGAAATGATGAAGGCATTTGTGTAAAATATGAAGAATGCTGTGAGTATTCTAGAAGTTTGGTGACCTTTGACCTTGATACTTAACAAGACTATAATTGCTTCGAGGTGGTGCCAGAAGGCTGATCACATAAAAAAACAATGATGTGAGCGAAAAAAATGTATCTACATTGTTTGATTAATTCTGAATTTGTCCATGGGTGGTATCACTTAACTTCAGATGAGTCTACTGCCCGTTTGCGGCCTATTCAATAAAAATTGCAACTCAGTCCCACATTGTTTGTAGCTAAGGAAGTAGAAAAACTTTAATGTTTATTATTTTTTTACAGAAATAAAGACCGAATTAACGGCAGCGACCAGAAGAATACAAGTACCTAATAATTACCTATATTTTGTATTAAAAAGATTTATAAAGTATTTTAATTTATTCAAAGAAATTCCCGTAAAGATGCCCCTTAAAACCAGTGGTGCTACAACCTTTTAAGATTTGGGCCTTAGATTTTTGTATATTTCGTGATCATTTGTTATTTTCTAATAGACAAGTAGGTTCAGCCTTCTGTGCCTGACACACCCGCGACTTTTTGAGTCTAAAGCATGCTGGCTTCCACAGGATGTTTTCTTTTACGAATGAGAAATGCGCACATACAGAAAGCATCTACGTGCGCATTCCGGTGCTCTGCCGGGGTTCGAACCTCAGGGATGGGAGTCGGACGCTGAAGCCACTAGGCAAAACACTGTTCTGTGAATGGTAAACAGACTAAAAAACTAGGAATGAAATAACACACGCAAGGTATTTTGTTTTTAAAATAAAAAAAGCGATTATTTTCCTAGTTTGACATTCCTTTTATGAGCCATCGACAATAAATCTCCTGTATATAGATGCAGGTGCAGATGTCACCGTAATTGAAAAATAACTTTTAAAACATGAAGCTTAATGAAGGGAGTTAGTATTTTCGGTTGGCATACTTAAAACATGGCGTGAATTTTATTTAAATTAGTTCGTAGTTCGTCATAGCCGTATAAACATTTATCGTATGTTGAAGAGGGATGTATACTCAAAGAATTTTAATAAAGCCGCTTACAAAGAAAAACTCAATTGAAATATGCAGAATATGTAATACTATAATCACTACATACTATTCGAATAACAGCTCTAAATATTGTATTTATTATATTCCAACACATAAATATACAGTATTTACAATATTCTTAATTTGATATTTTGGACTATGATAAGATTGAGCGCAGTCTAATTTTGGATTTTTGGGTATACATTAATACGTTTACGAATTTCACTTTTTATTTAATACTTTGTAGAACACACAGTAGACCTAGGGTTAATTTTTACGGTTCCATTCAGAGAAAAATCCCTTCTGAGTTTTTACGTAGCCTACAATTTCCATACGCGATTTAATAGTGATAGCCTTTGTTCAACTTTCCTTATGCAAATTAGCTCAAACCTAACAATAGACTGACATATAGCGAGTTTATATTGAGTTAACTAGGAAATTGTGGAAAATTCTTTTTGATATTAACGATGCACAAGATAAATAGAACGGTTGATACTAGATTTCATATATATTTCTCGTATTTAAAACACCATTTCAGATTATTTATTAGTTACTATATAACCTACACAAATTGTTGTTTTTATGTCTGACTTTAAAATTCAAATTAAACATTCATCATTTTAAGAACCCGCGAAAACGCTTCTCTAAGCAAGATGGCGTCGCACCAGTCCCTATGTCTTTAAATAAACTTCAAATTTTTAAATTATCATTCTTAAATTACTCAAATGGACATACATTATTTTTCGATCAAAAACAGTCGCCGACTTTAGGCGCCGGTAGTATTAGGATTAGACAGGCATATTATTTACTAGTACAGTGAGTTATCATCGATTTAACTAATCTGTGGCTGTTTTGTGTCAAGTGACTGACGTATAAAAATCTATAATTTTAATTATAGATTTTTTGTTAAATTAATAATTATTTACAAAATTATATATAAGTGTAATAACGCCATAACGCTTTTTAAAGTCATTTTTCATACTCTAAATAACACTTTAGTTTTCTTACTATCAAATAGCCCATTATTATTACAATTTGCTACAATGATCCATATCGTCCGCCTATCACTTACAGTATCACTTACAGTCAAAGTAAATAAAGATAAAAGAACGATTTGTCATATGAAGTGTATAATAATTATGGGTAAAAAATTGGGTGTGATACCGAAACGAGACTTGGCGCCAACTATGACTCCCGTATGTAAAAATCCATCCTGTTCATATTTGTATTCAGAGACGCTGGTCAAGTCAAGTCAGACTTGGGTAACCAGCGTGCTGACTCTTTTTATACCCAAATGGTTGCATATAACATGATTGACATTTCATATAGAAATCTGTTTTTTTTCTGATATTAAACAGTAGTGAGTAATTCGACGATCTGCTAAGACAATGTTTTTAAGTGTTTTAATATTTTTTTCGGTCACGATGTAGGCCGTTCATGGTAGTTTTTCCTCGCTTATACTGACCAACGTGAACCGTAGAATATTGAGGAGTATGAATCTCTAATGCTCCAATGACTTCTTCCTCCTCCTCTTCTAATGATTTGCTATCATCAATAAATTACCATTGTTCTAGCAGAGATATTTTATAACGCGCGAACTTAAATTTTACCCATTTTACACGTTCCGTCACGACGCAAACAATTGATATGATATCTTTAAAAAAGAAAAGATAATTTATTTGTCTGGGCTAAATACCTGCCAGGTGTATTTTCTTTTCAGGAAGAATGTAACGTACCTATTATCAATATTTATTGAAGACCCCTCTTACGTTACAGTGCTAAATAAAAAAAATACGTGTGGCACTCGGGGACTGCCGCGGTAAAGCTATTGAATAGCATTTTTTATCAACTTATGCAATATAATTATTTATTTATTTTTTGAAGTATTATTTTTTTGTTTGATATTAATTCAAGTGTTTTCTTTGATATTCATTCAATCTACCACTCTACCAGACTCAGACTAACACGCCTATCCGATCACGCTAAACCGATGTGAGACGCAAAATGCGTTCTGTCCCGCTCTAACGCGTATTGGCCGCACCTATATTACGTCATGGTGTGTTAGGTTTATTTCGTTACGGGAATACTTGATTCGGTCGCCGCGCTCAAAGCCCGCGATAAAATCTATGCGATAGCTTAAAAAAAATGCCTATGTGGTTAATGTTTAAGTTACGTACTTCTATTTTATTAGTTAAAAAACTTGTTTTAACTTTATATTGTTTTCTCCCTTTAGTTCTAAAATCAGAAATTGATGTGTCTTGCGGTTTCAGATTGTTTAAGATGTGTTTGCAATTACTACTGTATTATATTTTTATCTGGCTTTACAGATTAACAAAAAAGTAGCATTGTTATCATAACAAAAACAATAGAAGCAAAGTTTGACAAGAACAGCTAGCCTTAAAATAATGGCTGGTCTCACCCTTAGTGAGAGTCGATACTTAGCGCCAACTAAAACTTCAGTTTGTCTGAACCTTAGAGTCAAACAATGTAATGCGAAGTAAAATGCATATTTATTTTCATTGAAGCTATTCTGTAAGCTTATTTGAGTTTTAATTGGCTATGAATAGAGAAGTCTTATACAGTTAACATTCTATATTCATATTGCCGGAAAGCCTGCGGTACTCAAATATCCGGGAAAATATGACGTAATTTTGCATTCTCCACATTCAGCGGGGAACAGCGAAATTTTCAGATTGCAACTGTTAACAGATGTTATATTGAAAGTACAATATCGTAATTATGCAAATCATTTTCATATATTGGTTTAATGTAATTAACAGCGGATATTCTGAAAATTAACAAACATACTTAACTACGTGGTGAAGCGAAAAACTACTATTAAACGCTTTACTGTCTGTTTTATATTGGTATTGTTAAGTCGATTCATAAATAATCCGCAGTGGGAAGTTTCCATAATCATACTAATTTTGTAAGTATGGATGGATGTTAGTTATACTCGTATACCTATAGATGAATTTTATTGAAACTTTACAATAATACAGCTTAAACATCAGAATAACACACAGGCTACAATTTATAAAGATATTAAAGATAAGAAAGATATTGTGTGAATTGACCAAAATATGCAGTAAGTAGGAAAAAATCTACCATCTGCGAGCTATTATGCCGTGAGCAGCCAAAAGCGCTAGAGTTACACATATGTAATGTAAGATGGAAATGTTTATCTTAAATAGTAAATCACGACACAGTATAAATTTATATCTTAACTGTAAGCCATTATAGCCAAAATAGTAAACCAACTACAATCAAAATTTATAATTTATTTCAAATGCACATATAATTTCTAATAAATTAGAATAGTAATAAATTAATTCTTAAATGAAAATATATACTTTTATGGCTTCTGGTCTTTAAAGTAGATAGATATGTCTTTCACGCTACATCATTTGGACAAATTATTTTAATCCTGTGCAGACAGTCTCGGACACCGAGACTAATATGTATAACTTTTTTTTAATAACAACATTCTCCACCACCATGATTAGTTGGTTGTGAGTGGGGTAGAACCGTCGGCCCGTGAGGAACGTCGAAATCTTCACCATGCACCAGAGCTTCCTACAATAAGCCCAATCACTGAAGTTTGGGTCCAAAGGCCTCTTCGACAAGTTCATGAAAAAAGCAGACATTTGTGTATCGTTCACCATTTATCGGTATTTATTTATTTCGTAATTCTCTAGCTAACATGAATTATATATAACAAAAGCAATTATACTAAAGATATAGCCAAGGATGGAATACATAATTTATACAAAAATGTAAAAATCAATAAAACGTATTAATAAATACATTTAAAAAAGGAAATCAATGAGTTATCTATTAAGATAATGAAGCGTATATTACCCAAAAGAGTAAAATAAATTCTTGCAGTTTTATGAAAACAGATAAAAATGCATTTCACAGCTGCCAGAGACAACTCTAGACCACTTTATTCTATCCACAAAGTACTCAGTTTGTTGACGGTACTGTTATATTTTGAAATTCTCACCTTGCACTAACTTGACATTTTAAATTTGTTTATGTCAACTACACGGAATTTATTTCTTTAAGAAAGTTTCGGACATGTAACACATAAAAGTGATAGACATTTTTAAATGTGTTTTAACTATTATTTTACTGTCGAGTAGTTCTTTAAAGTTTCATATCTTACTTGCCTATTAAGGAAAAAAATATTAACAACAAATACATAAATCTGAAATGTTAAATTTGTATTGTCATTGTCAGTGTTTACTTTGCTATAGAGGAGCTGGGACCCCTGACACAAGTAGCTTTTACTTAAAAGATTTCCCAAATGTAAGATAAATTAATGCATGTACTTATAAAGATTCGACGACATTTTTCACAAGGCATTTTCTTTTGTGAACTAGCGAACTGTGGAATCGACTCCCGGTGGGGGTCTTCCCTCAGAGATACGACCTCCAAATGTTTAAAAATCTAGTGTACTCCTCCCTCAAAGGCCGGCAGCGCACCCACTAAAAATGGGTGTCTATGGGCTGCGAAGACTGCCCTTTTTGGTCGTCCCGCAAGCTCGTTTGCCCTCCTATTATATATATAAAAAAAAGAATTAAGTCATTTTTTAATTTTAAATCTTAGGCCAAGATCAAGTGTTGAAGCGTCATAAAAAGTACGACACCGCTTTTTTTGTTCTTGTCTATTCTGGACTAATGATATACGAGGAATTGCAATCTGCCTCAAATTAATCACAGATATACTCCACTCACTCTACTGTAAAACTATATTGAATAGTAACGTAGTTAATGCGTAATAATTTAATTATATTCAGTGACTCAAATAATAGTGAAAATCTCTAACTAAAGCATAAACTTTTTAATATCCAAACCGACAACAGGCACCCTTTTAGCGTGTCCCTGGACCAGTATAAAGTTGTCTAAGTAATGTTTGTTTTGGAGAGAGCAACGAACAAACTGAAGTATACTTATGTGATCGGGGAATTAGTCACTAAATATGTGAGAGGAAAACATTTTTCGTAGTAAATAAATATTTTTTTTATAATTATCTATAATTGGTAGTAATGGGGCAGAGACTTTTCTCATAATTGACTTGAGGCAAGGTCATATGAACCCGTAAATGTCTTTTCTGATAACATTTTGAATTTTAGTTCTAGCTAGCGCTAGATTAGACGTGAGCTTCAATCCAGAGGATATTTTTTCGCATACCAGTTGTGCAATGTTTTTATTATTTACAGAGGAAACCGATAAGAAGGCATTTCATTATTTACAGAACGCATTCTCAACGTGAAGATGATTGGTGATCCCTGAATTGCCGATAAAAATGATCTATCAAGAAATAAAATGAAGATGTTGAAATCATATGCCAAAATTAATAGAGTTATTTAATTAAAATTATCTATAGCCAAAACTACTATATCGTATAATTCACCATGCTTTCAATTTACCACACTGACGCAAATATCCCTGAGGCGAATATACGAAAAAAACTTCCTCAATTCAAAGTATCGTAAGAAATATTATGATTAATTTGCACCTAACGAATCAAAACTTTTAACTTGAGTTAAATATTAATTAGCCTGATTTATTTCTGACTTTTATTTTTAAGTGGTTAATTAAGAATTTTATTGAATTTTCCTCGCGAATGAAGTGATAAATTCTCGGTTCTGTTAATGTTTAATTTAATATTTTTTAATTTTAGCTGGTTTAATATACAGCTGTAAAGTTTTAATAAACGTTGAGACGAAAATAAGGTTATGTAGCGAGCTCGACTAAGTAAAAAGAATACCAAATGAAGGTTTAAATTTTAATATCAGCTGCAGAGTAATCCTGAACCTAACATTGTTTAAGGAATATATTATTGCTAGGATTTTAAATCTTACCATGAAGAGTTAGATGATGAATGTGTAATATTCAATTTTTGCCAATAATGTAAGAATGATTTTTTGGTTAGTTCTTTTTAATTGTCAACCACAAGCGGGACTACAATTAATAATTTCCTTTATACAACTGATTTAAAAGTGTACTACTTATTACATTACTAATTACTATTCATTACGTTATTATTACATACTAAAAAGTATAATATAATAACGTAATAATTAATATTGATTATTTACATTTTTATTTATACAAACGTCGCCGGGACAGTTATTTTTATTCAACTTTAATAATTGAACAGAAATGCCATATAGGAAAAATACTCTATTATTAAAGTTATTTTTACTTTAGTTCAGTTCCATTAAAAACCGTAATAAATGATTTACATTTAAAATAAAAATGTCTTATCTAATAAATTACCGTGACGATAACGAAGAGTACTCCATTAATTAACTGGACAACTTAATCTTTAAACAGATTGCTAAGAATTTTTAAAGATTATTTTTGTACTGTTTGACTCAGTGCGTACAGGATTTTCGAAATTGAACTATTTTTGATAGATAAGAACTTAAAAAAAAGTGGTTTTAGATATGAAAGCCCTATCCCAGCACGAACTGCTGTGTCTGTCTCGGGGTGGATTGCGGGGCGCAATGAAGAGCTTGAGAACTGAGGTGCGCTGGCCCGTAATAACAATTAGTTATGTAAAACATTAAATTAATGTAATTTTATCAAATTTTTTATCTGAAATTGGCTTTCGATAAAATAAATCGTGTAAATTTTAAAATCACGTTTATTATACATATTCGTCAAAAAATAAATTCAAAGTGTGAAAAATTGGCTATATTTGGATTTTTTTCTATCAAGCGAAGTTATTTAAATCGTGTATCAATATAGAAGATAGATACATAAACTACTCAACTCCACCATATATTTTTTCCATTTGCCCTACTTCAAGAAAAATCGAAAGAAACAATGTGCTTTTTT
This sequence comes from Pieris macdunnoughi, assembly GCA_905332375.1. NCBI lineage: Eukaryota > Metazoa > Arthropoda > Insecta > Lepidoptera > Pieridae > Pieris > Pieris macdunnoughi. The sequence goes on along the minus strand of CAJOBZ010000004.1, from coordinate 8,208,142 downwards.
GGAGTTTGGCGACCAAGATCAATCCTTAAAAGTAAAAAAGGGAAGGAAGTTCATCTGATGTTAAGTAAGACCGCCTCATATGGACACTCACATTGCCAGTAGTTTAGGTTTACGATTTGTTATTGCATTAGATATTGTAAATTTCATACCTATTTTTATGAATAAACAAAACACAAAACTTGTGTCAAACAAGTAATGTGTCGTTTTACAATTAAAAAAGTGAGAAAATTTAGACTTTGTCTACAAATGCCTCCCTGAATTCATGCGAAGCTTGGGTGGAACGCTAGTATATTATGGTTATCCTACAACCTTCTTCATTTCAACACAGCGTAAATATAAATAGAAGAAAAGAGAAGAAAGAGCACTTTTGAAAAAAAACGCAGTTTGACTAAGTTTTTATGAGTAATAGGGCTCTAAGTTCAAAAGTATCTTAGTGTTCATAAAACAAAAAATCATCAACTTTCGTTTCAATAGAAAATGTAATTTCAACATTCATTTTAACTGTTATTTGTTGAAAAGAATTCGAAGTAAAATAAATTTTATCGTACATTGCGAAATACACTTTAATCTCTCTGAGTAAAGTTTAAATACGGCACATTATCGTGGTAATTAACTTATTCCACTTCTAGTGAAGTAGCTTGTTAAATGCAGTGTAACCTTTTTAGTGCAGTTGACTAACTTTCTGAACCTATAAAATTCCGGAAATGACTGAAACATAGTAAAAAGTTTGTGTAATATAAATTCTAATATTAGATTATCCTAAGTTTTAGAAGCGTTGGTACTATGTAATTTCTAACAGAGATAAGAACTATAATATTAAGATTTCGAATCCAATATTTAAGTAGATGTATCAAAAATACTGATGTCACAAACTTGGAATCGCTAAATATATATAATACAGTTGTGATTGCTGTTGCTGTTAAAAGTTACAGAATACTGTGGCAGGTTGGTTTGTGTCCGACATTAGATCGAAGCTTTCGATAAGCAATGCTTTCTTATTCATTTATTCAAATTTGATTAATTTGACGGCATAAATAACAATTGAACATTGATAGCAAACTAGTCAATTCTTCAGCCCCAAAGCTAACTACTAGTCACCTCGTCAGCTCTAAAGCTAACTACTAGTCATCTTGTCAGCTCTAAAGCTAACTACTAGTCATATCATCAGCTATAAAGCTAACTACTAGTCATCTTGTCAGCTCTAAAGCTAACTACTAGTCATCTCATCAGCTCTAAAGCTAACTACTAGTCACTCGTCAACCCTCAAAGTAACTACTAGTCAACTCGTCAACCCTCAAAGTAACTACTAGTTAACTGGTCAGTTCATGTCAGGCTAGTCTTGTACTAGTGATAATTATTAAACATTAAGTTATTATAATATGGAGAAATAAAAAGAGGGGTAGAATGTATAACGAAGGTTCGTTAGTGATTGAATAACGAACGCGGTGAAATGATAATGTCTCGAGATTTTGTTAATTAAAGAGAATCAAAAGGAATGCCATTTTTTATAGAACGGGCAGGAGGCTCACCTGATGTTAAGTGATACCGCCGTCCATGGACACTCTCAATGCCAGCGCGAGTGCGTTGAGGCCGTTTAAGAATTGATACGCTCTTTTTTTGAACCATTTATTTACATCCTCGTCGTCCTCTGGCTATTGCTGTCAAAAAATATTGCAAAAACATAATCGAAAATCATTTAAAAACCAAATAGCAGCACATTATTTCCACAACACTGATTAATCATTATAATTTTGCTACCGCATATTCAATAAATAATAAATAGCCTCCAATTAATATCGAAACGAATATTTAAAGCGGTATTCGGTGTAAGTCATATTTAATCGACATATAGCTATTTAGATGCTGTATTTACTATTTCATTGTATCTCTGAAGTGTCAATTTAAGTGTCTCTTTCCATCGTTGTATAAACCCCATTTCACAGAAAGAAACAATAAAATATAAAGTACACTGTTAATAGACCGATTAGAACATAATGCATAGGTGTCTCTGTCTCTCAACCAACTTAAGGTTACCAAGACTGTTAACCATCATATACAAACGGGTGCTTAGCTATTTGGCCATATCGCCGCAAGAGAAACGAATAGTCTCGACAAACGGGTACGGAGGAGTAATGGCAGGAGAAGTCGGGATCGAAGTTTAAACGACATTAAAAATGGATTCGTAGCTCAAACAAAAATGTATGGTTCTTTTTAATAATGCGTAATTATCTATAGGCTTCCAAGCTGTGTTTAATATCGTATTATACTGATTGGCCACAAATTTCCCGGAAACTAAAGGTGTGACTGAGATACTTGTGTCTGTAGGGATCATCTATAGTACTATCTATCTATATATTCGTGTAGATAAATAATCTTGAAAGCTATTTGAATTTTTATTAGAGCATTTGAAATATAGCTTTTATAAATAGACCAAGCATATTATATTGCTTTAACATAATGCCTTTGCTGTTATTGGTATAACTCTGGTTTTAATATAGATATATAATAAACATTATAATAATTGTCTCACGCCCGTAGAACTCCAATCTCAAATATAGTGCAAGAGCTGTCAAACTACTATACTGAAAGCGTAGATAGAGTATACCAAAGTCCGTCTACGCCTTAAAGGTTTACTTATGCCAGTTGTCAAGACGAGATCGTATCAGAATGTATTCGTAATACAGGCCTAATTTCGCATTCACAGAGTATCGAATGTACGGAAAAGTAATGTAGATAAAATATATAATAAATGTCTCCGCATAAAATTATAAAATAATATTTATCTCTTACCTACAGTACCATATTATATTGAACCAAGCACGCATATTTTACGTAACCATTAAATATTCAGTGACCTGAATAAATACTCAGTGATTTGGAGACATGCGCTCGAAACATAAACGTTACAAGAAAAAGATTAACTGTACTAAAAACATCAAAAATGAAATTTTAGGAAAATATAAATATTACTTGAATGTGGAAGTAGGCGGTTGCCTTTTTTTGAAAGTATAAATGGTTTGTTTGCATGGTAAAATATTTATAGTTTCGAGTGAGTTATTATATAAATAATAAAAATTACCAGTGGTAAATTTTTCTATGGAATAGTTCGTCTCTAGTTGAGAGTATATGAATTTCATTGTTAGTTGGTTACGCATACAACGTGTTACCTGAAGTGAGTTCTATTCTTCAAGGCACAATAATCAAAAGGATTAAACTGTTTACAAAATAAGCAATGAAATTATAACCTGTAGGGTTTTCCCTATACGCCGAAGTACTGATTAACATATTAATTAATATTTTTCAGAGGAGACCAGATAATAAATGATTATATTTACGCGGGCGTGATATCTAACTTTTATCTAGACTGCGCGAAGACTTATGCAATCAAGAATTAGCCACTGAAGTGTGGAGGAAAACTTTTTTAATAAAAATCTCACCCCAGTCACCAAGCATAAATTTGGATAGGAAATGACTAAAGAAAAGTACCCGTTTGCAAATAATTTATCCGGGTAGTCCCCCGTCATCTAATTAAAAAGGGTTTTCGATTTAACGTTTAATTTTTTATGTTTTTCAATTACGAAACCTGTTTGCTTAAACAAAGAAATTCTATAATATTGTGCAAGAACATTCTGGTTCTAAAGTATATTGAAAAACGTTATTAAAACACAGTGTGGTAAACATTTAATGGGTCTAACCGTCCGATTTCTGCATGTTCATGGATCAGTTTTGTTTAAGGGCAAATGATTTGATTTCTGTACATAATACATGATGGTTCTGGATTAAAGGCATGCCGGTTTGTTTGTAGTGATTTTCTTAACTGCATGAGTATTAATAATAAATTAGGATTGAGAATAACGCTGAACAACTTGATAAGCGAATGTCTTTCTCGGGACATTTGTACAATTTTAATTTTGTACAATAAACTTAATTACTACAAAATTAAAAAAAAATTTAAACTGCTAAAAAGATTTTAATTACGATGCAACAGAAAATATGCTATCCATAACCATTTGAATAAAATTCTGAGACTTTAAATTAAATTCTTTCATACACCCTTAAACATATTCACACATCTACAACCACTCATGCTCTAGTGTTATTTTGTTATGATACTTTAATTTAGTCAAAGTCTGTAGTCATCTTTTGTATATTTTCTATCCGCGATGAAAGGCTGGAGACCTGTTACCACAGGATTTCTATAGCAACAGCCTGTTACAAAGATGGTCAATACCTTTATTATTATTATACCTACATTCCATTTTTATAACTTAAATACTCATATTTAATGGAACTTACTGGTTTTGTACAAATTCGTTCACCTTGCAATCAGAAAATTTTACTTTATCAAATATTACTTCGAAAATCGAAGGAGAGGTAATTCTACGCGTTGGTTCAAATACAAGTTTGTACTTCGAGATATGAACTTTAACCAAAACAATTTTACGAGGTCTTTTTCGTCGTTCGTAATCACGAATTGCATAAACAATATTGTAAGCTTGCGAAAACATGATACAGCATTTTTCGTCCTACTGTATAACGATACTACTAATACGTAGTAGTCATAATAAGCGTATTACCAAGTATTACAGGTTTCAAGGAAAAATAATACATGGCTATTTAATAAGGTATAATTGGAGGTGCTAAAAGTTTTGCGCTACCCACACGCATTCTGCACCTTTTATTAGTAAGGGTTTGACGTATTGTTCAAACTATTTATTTTGTATTTAATAAAGAGGTTGTACTTTCGGTTCCTAATTTAATTTTATAAGCTTCAAAGTATTTTCTATTAATAAACACCAATATAAATAAAAACGCATATAGGACAATAATATTAAGTATTTCTTGATCTGTGTAAGTTATGGACTTTTAAGATTCTCGTTATAACGATAATAATCTGCAAAAACAATTAGGTAAGTTTTTTTAATATATGTTCCTTACCTCCTACGTCGCTGAATGGCTAAAACATATAATCCAAGGTTAGATTTCCGTATGTGGATATACCTGGTGTCCATCACAGCATTGTACCGTGCAGCACCTCGTGGAACCAGTTGTCCCCATTATTTTTTACTACCGTAAATAAAGGGGAAAAAATTGGGTAGAAAGGCTCATTCAGCGCTAAAGGGTTAATGCTTTTTTTGTTCAACGCAGATTTCTGTATCTATTTTACGAGTATTTTTCTATGATAAGTAGATGATACAAGATAGTTATAAAAGGTATTTGGGTTAGATAAGCTTAAATACTTAGTGCGAACTACGAATCCCGTACATCAAAATCCAATTCATTTGAAGGCATACATAGCGCTAGAACTAGTCGTTATGGTTAACTCACGATGTTTCATTCCTTCATTATATGAGCGAGAATTCACTACATATAGTGTCATAGTAAATGTCACATTATACAATATTGGAAGTTATACTTCTTTTGGCGCGTTAGGGAAAAATGATGAGAGTAAATTTTAACGATGCGCGCGCTCACCGTCACAAAAAACCGACACCCTTAAGGTATAGTCAACATTTTAGTATTTCTTTATCCAACTATTGATGCTGTATTTGTACGATATTTAGACATTGTTTCTGCAAGAATATTTGTATCATACTGTAGCTATCATAAGCCTCTTGTAACTCACATGTCTAGTGTCTACTGAACTCCAACCAATGGACGTGAATTAAATAGTAAATATCAATATGTATGTTGCATATTGAAATAAAAAATGTCCATTTCTTTAATTATGTAAAAATATTTTTTTGTGATATTTAAATAAACTTTATTTAACTAGATAAAGCATTATAATAAAACTTTCAATGTATTAAATACCTTTTTTTCTATTGTTAGTGTCGTTTTTCTACAAACGTAGAATAACATTTTTGAAAAGATTTTTATCTTGTTACGCCGAAGAAGTATTACTTCTAACGCATGTACATTAGTACACACACGTTTTTTTATACAGAAGTCACAATCCCGATTGATGTTAAGTGAGAGGCAGCCTATTGGAGCTATCGCCTGTCCAGAATTTAGCCGCTTGAATGAACCCATGTTATACTCGTACCATTTAGGTAGAGGGGTCCACTCTTTCTCTGTTCACAAGAAGATGGGGATGCACTTGGGGATGTCAATAACGAAGGAGTGAAACTCCAGCGTGCTTCTAGACGAGCGTAGTTTGAAAGGGGTCCATTATCCCCTTGGTGTACCAGGTTGTGTAGTTCCAAAGAGCATTGCACTATTATAATGTACCTAAATTATGGTACGAACAACTATTGGGGGAGCAATATAGTATATTTGCAGGAGTGCATTAGCTATGAGTTGTTTTCACACGCCTAACTTTCAGATTCCTCTGGGGTTCAGTGCAAAGTTTATAGTATATTTCCCAAGTTTTAATAAAGAAATGTACTCTTGAAGGCATGAGTGTATCTATAATAAAATTTATTCAAGCGTGAGTTATGTAACCTAACTTTTACGTTAAGTTACATATGAATATTTTAGGTAATAATTAGAAGCGTAAACTAAATGTAAACAATCATCGTACACTTGAAGCCAATATTGAGCCCTTCAGTTTTTACCACACTTATAAATTGTATTTTAACATTCTCGTTCCCGATAATGTCCAATAACATAAGTGTCATTTAGATTTATGAACCCTTAGATAAGCCAAGTTTGTTTTTGTTAGCGTCGCCACCCGTCTGTCTACCCCTAATTTTGTGTTAGTGATAAACTCATATTTTAAACTATTAAAGTCAGTTGTTACCCAGGTTCAAATAAAGAGTTTTATTTAAACATCTCCATACAACAACCGAACTTAATTCGTGGTTCAATTTAGTTTTTTTAGTAAGTCCTTGAAAACAATTCAACAACCACGAACGCCGGTCTACCAGGTTTTCTCTTGCCGCCGGGTTGAACTCATTCAGTGAGAACCTTGTGGTTCTTTCGTCCGCCATTCGGTGCACATGCCCCGAACAATTGAGCCTGTTGCGTTTTATGAATTGGACGATGTTGACGTTGTTATGAGGCAGTGACTAAAACTTGTTTTTTAAAACTAACAAACTTTATTTAAAATTATGTTTACAATAAACTAACGTTGGAGTTGGAATATGGAATAGAAGTGCCTTTGAAAGGATCGGGATTTGGTACTTAAAGGTTTGGGTAGGAGTAGGGATACATTAGGGGAACAAACAATGTCATTAGGTTATTAACTATAACTTATCACTACATAAACAAATGGTTAAACTTATACAAGGCAAAGAAATAATAATTAGGTAAATAACAGTTGAAAGTTTAATAGTATAGTGGGGACCACATAACACCTCCCCCCTTAAAATAAAGGTTGCGCCTGTTGGCGTGAACTTTTTGAAGAAGTTTGTTGGGCGTCCTCTTCTTCGTCGTCCGAGCTGATGCAAGTTGTCGTCGTCGTCGTCGTATTGTATGTAGACATTGGGATTTCTATTTGTTGTCGTCTTCGGGATTGGTCGAAGCAATTATTAAATATTTGAATGCATCCTTGTTCGTGAGAGTTTCTTCTTGGGTAAAAGTATTTGAAGAGGTTGCAACAATTGCAAAACTTGTAAAGAGTATAAATAAGAAGGACTGATCCAAGTGATAAACTCATTAGAGTGAAATTGTATGGATGTTCTTGAATGATATATTTATCTTGATTTAGTATTTTAGAGTGATGTTTGATCTCGTCTTTAATAGTATTGAGAGTGTCTAAGGAAACATCGTTAATTTGGATAGGTACGAGTCCTGGATTATAAAGATCTGGAGTTCCTTCGATGCAGTTATTTTCCACGTCGACAGTAACAATGGGATGACTTATGTTTTTCGATTTCGAGTCTTCAGCGATGAGTGTAACCATTGGTGTATAAAATTTGCATGCAGGTTGTAGCAGAATTATTCCGTGTCCAAATATTTCGCCATGTGTAGTTTTTCCGTTGCATTCCATAGCATATTTAATTTTCTTCGAAAGTATGAAAATCCATTTGTTATTTTTTAATGGATGAAATGTGTTGAAATGCGCAGAGAATGTGGATACCTCGCAGTTTTGAGGTATGTCTTTAGAATTCGTCAGCAAGATGGAGACTTCGCAGATTGGTCGTGCGTTTGAGTTGAAGATTGTGACCTTACTGCATACATGAAGGTTTGGAGAGAATTCATGACACTTATCCACGGAGTTCGTCGTCAGGTAGCGTTGACTGTTTTTGCTCATAGCAAGATACATGTGCTCAGGTAGGATTGTGGAATATAAGGAGGACTCAGGATGTTTTATAGGAATTGAAATTAAATGGTATAAGGTAAATATGTCATTTTTGACTAAAGGAAAATTTAATATATATATAATTTTGTTCATATAAATATATGATGTAATTGTGGCAGAGTTTAAAATTTTATGAATGGTTTGAAGACTCACGGTTGCCACTAGGTTACCTGATGTTCTAGCATGACTTGATGCTAATAATTCTTTGTAAAGACTTACTGACGATATGACCGAAGGATGAACTGCTCCCGATTTAATAAATAAAATGCTCGCAACGATATCATCAATTTGTTTTTCTAGAGACGTGACGAGTTCTAGAATTTGTATAGAAACAGTTGAGATCTGTTCAGATACACTGAGATTAAAAAGTAAAGTATTCGTTGAGTTAATATAGGAGTTAATTTTCATTAAATTTTCATTGATCATGTGTTCATCGTATGAAATTTTTAAAATGGTATTGTTAAAGTTAGTAATGGTTGAAGAAAGAATTTGGAGTTGTTGTTTTAAAATATCATTCGTAGAAATTTGTTGCTTTTCTAAGAGATCTATACATTCATTATAGTATTCGGCATCTTTTGCGTCTGGTGTACCAATGAGCCATTTTAGAACTGAGCTTAGACCGTCTATAAGTTCGCGCTTGAAACGCTTGTCGCTTGTGTAATATTGAAATTCATCCAACCTTGAGTCTATATTCATAATACTTAATTTAATAAAAGAACTGGTAGTAACGACGTTAGGTAAATTAGAATTTCGTTTGATTATAAAATTATAACTATTTACTAATCGTTTTAGAGAATCCCTCGATAAGAATAATGGTTCGATATCTCTATATATAATGAGTTTCCAAGAACTTTCCGACACTAGAATTTCACCAACTTCTTCATAATATAGTCCTGAGTTTGAAGGTATATTTTGTATGTGGGTATCCCCGACAACAAAGGTTGTGGAGTACCTGAAATATGGAAATAACTATTTTGTAAAATATAATATTGAAAGAAATATAATAATATTCAAGAATTAGACTACGACTTCTTCAGAATTCTAATTAGAATTAAGCCTATTTGTAACTATTTTCTTTATAATTATATAAATTTTGTATAGTATAATGTAAAATAAATTTTTTATTATAGAACATATGATAAAACTAAAATAAGGATTATTCATGTGTGTATAAAACGAATGTATATAATTAGGATTCTCCTCTCCGTCGGATATAGTATTGGGAAATGCCATAGCAATTGGTAAACTGAAATAGAATTAAAATTGGTTTGTAAAAAAATCTAGTAACGATAATTATTCTAAATAATTTATGTATCGTGCGATGGTCTTAAACGATTTGCATGCACTATTTGGTTTCTTCCATTCTTTCTGATAATGTAATTTTCATTGAATCCTATTCTGACAATAAGATAAGGACCTTCCCATTTCGAATCTAAGTTATTAGGGTTAGGCACCTTGAGCATTACGTAATCGCCTACGTTATACTTAGCGATGTTTCTAATATTTTTATCATAACGTTCTTTAGCTTTTTCCTTCATCGCTTGTAAGTTACGTAAAGCAACGTCACGAGAAACTTTGAGTCGTTCATTAAGATCATGTAAATAATCACAGGTTGTATATTCGTTTAATTCTTTTAGAGAGTAGAGTGATCGAGGTTTATACCCAAAAAGTAATTCATGAGGCGTGAAACCCAATGATTGATTAACTGCTGTGTTATGACATATAACTGCGAAAGGAATTATTTGATCCCAATTGCAATTATTTCTCTTATGATACGATCGTATATGATCTCTAAGAGTAGCATGGAAACGTTCTATAGAACCATTACTTTGAGGGTGGTAAGCTGTGCTCAATGAATGATTTGAACCTAACAATTTCATTAATTGTTTTATGATGCTATTTACAAATTCTGTTCCTTGATCTGAGTGAAATCGTTTGGGAACGCCGTAATGTTGACAGAAGATTAATAGAGTCTTTGCTACGGTAATTGCTTGTTTATCTACAATAGGATAAGCTTGTACAAACCTTGTTAAATCATCTTGTAAGGTTAAGATGTACTTATTAGAGTCATGGGTTACTTCTGAATAAGAAACTAAGTCGATAGAGACACGTTCAAAAGGTTCAGTGGATGATGAAGTTATTACCATTGGAGCTTTATAAGTTTTTCTTTGTATCTTACTCCGTTGGCAAATTTGACATTTGTCAATGTAATTTTTAATAGTGTCGGTCATACCTTTCCAAAAATACTCTGATCTTATTTTTCGTGTGGTTTCAACTATACCACGGTGACCAGACAAAGGGTCATCATGAAAAGATTTTAAAATAGAAGGAATATCTTCAGGATTAGGAGTCTTCACTTTGTTTTCACAGATAGTAATCTTACAATTATAAATGTCTGCTAAATAAGATGTAATATGTAGTTGTTCATTGCCTTTTAATTTACAAGTTGCGTCATCTTTTAAGTCAGGTACGTAAAGTGATTTCAAATCGTTATTCTGTAAACAGCTAAGAAGTGACTTAAAATAACTTTCAGAATCCCAAGGATCGAAATATAAGGGTCGAGAATAGTTAAAGTAAATGTTTTGTTTTTTGTTGGAAACCAATAAGTCAGTTTCGTAGAGTGCTTTAGACTTTTTTAGAAATGGTTCCACTTGAGAACACATTGAAATAGCTTCGTTGTAAAGATTGTTCTTATCGGAAATGTCACAAGAAATAGCAATAAATATGTCTTTATGTCGTTCGTCTAACAGCTTATCTGGTGAAATATGTAGATTTGGAGTGTCGAAACTATAATCTGAAATTTCTGTAAAGTGTTGATAGTTTAATTGTAAATAGTCGTCGTGAGAATCGATTTCGTTCTTATCAGTATTTTTGTCACAAGTTAAGTCAATAGTATTTGTGTTAAGAATTGAGGGCCTAGAGAGTGCGTCGGCATTAGTATTATTTTTACCAGCTTTATAAATTACTTCGTATTCATATTCTTCGAGTTTGAGACGCCAGCGAACGAGACGACTACCAGGGTCTTTTATAGAGAAAAGCCATGTTAATGGTTTATGATCGGTAACGATCTTGAACTTTCTACCAAATAAATAGGGACGAAAATGCTTAACAGCCCAAACTATGGCTAATAATTCACGTTCAATGGTGGAATAATTTGATTCTGCTTTGTTGAGAGTACGTGATGCATACGCAATAGGTAGATCTTTACCTATTTGCCCTTGCGATAAAACAGCGCCAATCGCATGAAGAGAAGCGTCTGTTGTTAAAATAAATTCTTTAGTAAAATCAGGATATTGTAAAATAGGAGGATTGGTAAGGAGACGTTTGCATTCTTCAAAGGCTGATTGTTGAGTTTCACCCCAAACAAAAGGAACATCTTTCTTAAGGAGACTAGTTAAAGGTTTTGTTAGACTACTAAAATTAGAAATGAAACGGCGATAATAGCCGGTTAGGCCAAGGAAAGACTTGATGTCTTTGCATGATTTGGGAACTGGAAAATTATCGACTGCGTGAACTTTATCAGGATTAGGTTTTACACCTTCGCTAGAAATTATATGCCCTAGATAGGCTACTTCTTTCCTAAGGAATTCACACTTATCTGGTTGAACTTTTAAGCCATTTTTCCTAAGTCGATTGAAGACTTCGTATAGCTTTTGTTCGTGTTCTTGTAAACTAGAGGCGAAGACTACTATGTCATCTAAAAAAACAAAGCAACGTTCACCTTGTAATCCATAGAGTACGCTATCCATAGCACGTTGAAAAGTTGCTGGAGCATTCTTTAATCCAAATGGCATTCTTAAAAATTCATAATGTCCATACGGAGTATTAAAGGCAGTTTTAGGAATATCGTTTGATTCGAGTTCGATTTGGTGGAATCCAGAGGCGAGATCTAAAGTAGTGAAGTAAACAGAATGTCCTAACTTGTCGAGTATATCTGTAATGTTAGGTAAAGGATAACTATCACCTATGGTTATATCATTCAGTTTACGATAATCAATAACGACGCGCCATTTTTGTTTGCCGGAGGCGTCTACTTTTTTAGGGACTACCCAGATAGGACTACTCCATGGTGAAGTACTCGGACGTATTATATTTTCATTTAACATTTTATCGACCTGGGTTTTTACTTCTTGTTGATGTATATGTGGAAACCTATATGTTTTCGTATTAATTGGAATATTTGATGTGGTAGGAATAGTATGCTTAGTATGGTTTGTAAATGTCAGTTTGTCACCTTCTGTATAAAATATGTCAGAATATTCAATTACGATTTTATTTAGGGAGTTTGATTCTTCTTTGTTTAAATGGTCGCCTCTAATGAGGGACCAAACTTTGCTCTGACGATCTGTTTGGGAAATACAATTAAAATTATTTATCTCATGTTGAGTTTGTTCATTAGTATGTTTGTCAAAGTCAAAAATAGTAACAGGGATGGAAGGAGTGCTAATAATCTTATCTTGTTTGTCTAAATTAATGCAAGTTATAAGAAAAGAGTTGTTTGTGACGGTCACTAATGAGCGTGGAATAATAATGCCATTATCTAATGTATGTTTTTCAACGATTGCTTCGCCAGAATTCATAGAATTTGTTGTACATCTAATTACTGTTTCCGATCGTTTGTTAATTACTTGTTTTTCGAGGGATACAGTATTGTTCTGTGAATTTAAATCTTGTAGTTTTTCATGTAAATAAAATAAGTCATAACTTTTGACGCCAATTGTTAAGATTTTCGATTGTACTTCAATTTTACAGTCATATTCAGTCATAAAGTCATTACCTAAAATACCGTCAGCTTTTATGTTAAGGTTTGCAACATGAAATTTATGTTTAGGTAAATTGTCAAGGGAAATATTTGCCGTTCCTAAGGTCAGCATCTGAGATTGAGAACTGGAAATACCTTGAATAGAAACTATATTTAATTCGTTAATGCAAGCTAAACCTATTTTATCTTTACGTATGACAGATATACCAGCACCGGTATCAATTAAAAGAGTCACAGGTTTATTATCTATGTAAAATGTAGCATGTAAGAGATTTTCTGGAGGTATATCATTTAAAGCAGAGATTGAAAAAGATTTAATATTCTTGTTGTTTGATTTCGACTTACGTTTATTTTTTTTTATAATGGTATTTTGAATTCGATTTAGTAGTAGTATGAGATACAGCGGGTTTACAAGATTCAGCGATATTTTGAGATACAGTGGGGTTAGAAGATACAGTGCGATTTTTAGATTCAGAGGATTTTGGAGATTCATCGTGCTTATAAGAAATAGTAGAATCCGTATTATGACCAAAGGTTTGGGACTGGCTACCCTGTTTGTAGGTCTGTATAAAGCTAGCTTCAAAATCTGTCTGTGTGCAAGCTTCTTTGCATTGCCTCCGATAGGCTGGTTTATTATGCAAGGATGCAGACACAGTGCTTTGTAACACTCGACTTGATTTTGGAATTTGAGGAAGCATTGAATAGTCTAAAGAGCTGGGTTCATCGAGTAAGAGCTGGTAGCGATTTCCAACGGGTCGCTCATTTCGTTGGTCGCTTCTAAGTTTAAATGGCGGATTGGTGCAGGGAGAGCGCGTTGTTTATTTTGCTCGTTGTATGCTCTCTTGCGACATTCGTTTATTGAATGCCCAATATTTTTACAATAAGCACATGTCTTTGGAGAAAATCTAGGATTAGGAGGCCTGAATGGAATATTTGGGTTTCGAATAGATTGGTAATTATTTTGATATGCATTACTCCTAATTGCTGGCCTAGGAGTTGCAACTGGTCTAAATAAAGATTGCCTAGCTTTGTTCATAGCCCTAATTTGATCTTCTTGCATTGCAAAACGACCTGCTTCTCTCAAGGTATCGAAACCTTTTGTTCTGAGCATTATACCCATGTCTGTAGAGAGACCGTTGAGGAATATGCTTAAGGCGGTTTCCTCGGTGGTTGCTACACGTCCGTCTAATGTTGAATCGCAAATTTCTGAGTGTAGTTTTTCTAAGATTTTGCAACGACAAAGATCTACTCTATGATAGAATTGGGTTAAGGACTCATCATGTCTCTGGAAAATCGATTGAAGTTCTAAATTCAAATGTTGAATTGTCTTGGTATTCGCGAATCTCTCAATAAGAAATCTCTTTAATTCATCCCACGTCTCGTAAGTTTTACACCGAACTTCTGAGGCCGCGATGCCTTTAATATTATTTAGAGCACAAGTTAACAAAGTCTCCCGTTCAAACGGAGATGACAGTTTAAACACAGTATCACAGGACCTAATGTAACCGTAAATTTCATCGTGATTGTTTGTGTCGAATATAGGAATTAGATTTATAAGAGTTTGAATATTAACTGGTGATGCCTTCATTATGCTTTCGGTCTTTAATGACATGATGATGATTAAAATGTAGAATGCGTGTGTAGTTAAATATGAATAATGTAATTAAATGAAATATAAGATATAGTAATACACGATAATATATATAAAACACACAAAATATGGAAATATAGGAAAAGAATGAGCCACAAGTAAAATGCCACTTACCACAGTAACACGAACCACAAGAGCATAGTATCGGCGAAAACTATTAAAAGCCTAAGGCTACCGTACTAGGCGATGCTAGTCCTTTGTACGTTTGCTTCGTCTTACTACACAAGTAGATCCTACCGACTGCGCCAAATTTGTTATGAGGCAGTGACTAAAACTTGTTTTTTAAAACTAACAAACTTTATTTAAAATTATGTTTACAATAAACTAACGTTGGAGTTGGAATATGGAATAGAAGTGCCTTTGAAAGGATCGGGATTTGGTACTTAAAGGTTTGGGTAGGAGTAGGGATACATTAGGGGAACAAACAATGTCATTAGGTTATTAACTATAACTTATCACTACATAAACAAATGGTTAAACTTATACAAGGCAAAGAAATAATAATTAGGTAAATAACAGTTGAAAGTTTAATAGTATAGTGGGGACCACATAACAACGTCAAGGCAAATACGCACCATCGTCGCAAACAATTTAGTGTCTTTAAATTACTACTAACTAAAGTACTCATTTGTCTCTTTCTATGGAATTGATTTTACACTGTGATGAAAAACATGTACATAAGTGCTTTCAATAGTGTACTAAGGCGGATTTTTATTTCTTTGCGTACCAGTTACATAATAAAAAAAGGTTTTACAAATCTGCGTTCTTTTCGCAGTACACTCTAAATTATATGAATATTGACTAATAAATCGGCCAACCTAACACAATAAACAAATAAATTCACCTATAAAAATACATTGCAGATCCAGCAAATTAATCGTATTTGATAGTGTTTGTTACTAAACCGTTAAAATGTCTAGGGCGGTCACTCGTGAAAATCTATTCCTATTCACGGACTTACAATCTATACTTTATGCAATGTTTTTTGTGTTCAAAAATATATACATAATTTAAGTTCATATTATGTATATTATAACATTCAGTAATACTGCTTTTATTAATGAATTTTATATTATTACACTTACACTATCAATATATTTACTTTAACAGAGTTAATATTACAATTTAACATGGCAACTTTAAAATAAATTTGAGTATGCAACTAATTTTTACATATTATAACTTCTACATCTGCTACATCAAGTTGACAGGCGCTTGCTAAGTGGCTTTAATCATAAAATTGGTGTGCCAATGACACTGAAAACGCATTTAAAACGTTGATTTGAGTTATAAATTCACATTTAAATTATTATTTACGTCTAATAGCATGATGTAAAGCTTGCAGGTACAAACATATTGTACAAGGTTTTTAACTTAGTTACGAAGTTCTACGATCTAAAGCAGTGACAGAGATCTCACAGATTGAGAGTTTACTGTCAGTTCTTCTCGTCCATTCTACGCCCTTGATTTAAGAACTGGCAGTAAATATAAATTTAGAAAAATCTTTTTTGCTGACGTTCATAAGTGATTGATTTGATTTTGAGTACTCGTATGAAAAAATCCCTCAGGTACTCCCTTGTGACAGCCCTATTACTAATTCTGTTACGCGCCCAGTGAACAATAATTCACCGAAATCCCGCCAACATTACACAGAAATGGTTGAAACACAAAATTGTGAATTTCATATCCCTTTACACGATATTTCGAATAATGAACTCAATCAATTCCAATATTCCTGTTGTTTCTACTGTAACAAGCCATTTTCCATACTAATTATTCACTCTAAAATAAACATGTATTTCAAGGATATTTGCTTGATGGGCATTAATGTTTTAATTAGTTGAACAAAGTTTTTAAGAACCAAACATTCGTTACCATAAATATTGAGCTGAGTGGCTCCCAAATTATACGCAAAATATGAATGAAATTATCAAATATACACATATAATTCATTAATTTTAAAAACTAACGACTAATCACAATGATATTCAGATATATTATATTATTGTTGTATATATATATATATATATATATATATGTATTTACAACATTTTTAACCTACATAGTCATAATTAAACATAGATAAATAGAAAACTAAAATAAATTTAAAAGTTTGGTTCTTGTGTCAGTTTATTTTTATGCTGGCAGCACTTCCTCACTGTATTGCGATACATACAAAACCAAATTATAATATGATATCAAATTATACATACAGAACTTTATAGCAAGCTCTATCTACGTAGGTAATAAATGGGTGATGGACTCAGTTTCCGCAACTTAGACTCTCATTAGGTCCGTTGTGCGTCTATCTACGTAGCAATATTCATAATATCGTTTTTTGTCTTAAGCACCTGTCTATGTGTTCTCTTTTTTTTCTCTTTATGGCTTGTGTTCTCTTAAGAACAACAAAGATGCTTACTTACATCTGAGCATAAAAATATATCAATTTCGTACATTTCTAGCTACAAATATGTTTGAGCAATGGCTCTACTGTCAGCCGCCATTGTAATTTTGACACAGAGCTTATAAGTTAACAACGTCAAAGTCAAATCAAATTAAAGTTAATATCTGTGGTTAAATCGATATTTAGAGCAATAGCGTTACTGTATGCTGCTATTATCATTATAATTTAATAATATCAAAGTCAAATTACTTCAAAACCATTAATACCACGAGTATGTCACTAGTAAGTTAATCATTCTGTCATATATTACAATTATTTATTATAAATTTAATATCATAATAAATGTACCGAAATTTCAAGCGCTTAACAAGACGCACGAGCTTGGCAATCTTTTAATTGTGTAAAAGAAAATATTATAATCATTTATTTTAACAAACAAAATCTTATCTAATCTTATCTTACACTGTAAAACCACGCTTATAAAAAAGTATGTTTCTCGCATTTCGTTAGCAACAGGAATCGATAATGTATTTGATTGTTCTTATTTTAAAATTCGACGTTCACATACTCTGTAGACTTAAATTGTAATAGATAAATTTTTATAATCTGAGGAATTAAATTTTCCCGAACATGGAAAAGGCTGTACATATGAAATATGTCACCCGAGAACACTAAGGCTTGAGAGTGAGGCCGCATAGCAAATTAGATTTCTTACCGTTGGCTTCCTTGACAACCTTCAATGCTCTTTTAAAATGTCAGCTTAAGTTAATAATAAGATTGAGGATCAAAGGCTGTTCGTCAGTATCGTTTCTTTAGAAGATATATTTGTGTCCATTTATTTTGTAGGCTTGTCTAAATGTAAAGTGACTCACCATACAAAATCAGGTTAATTAAGGTTTATAACAAAACATAGTGAACAAACAAGGATTTTGGTCAATAAATATTTTGCTAATATTGTACGTAGATGTTTAGTTTAAGTAATACGTTAAAACTATATGTGTAAGATATCACAACTCTATCATAAAATACTTGTTTTTATTTTAAAATGAAAAAGTGCACTCTTACTGAGACACCCGTTATAATAACTAGCTCAAACGAATTTTAAATGTGTTCCAAATAGCTAACATGACACAAACTATACTCTATATATAACTCGAAGAAAATTGCTAATATAATATGCTATTGCTAAATGCTATATTGCTAGATTATTGCTACTGCTATATATTTATCTGCACTAATATAATAGATATAAAAAGTAAAGTATAAAAAATTTAAGTCCGGGCCTCATTTCGGTTTCTGTTTCTGATGAGCCTTCTGTGCCTGACACACGCCGTTAACTTTTAGGATTTGAGAAACCGTACGCACAACAACAGAATGTCTATTGGTGCAGTCGGGGATCGAACCTACCTCTTCAGGGATGAGAGGGGCACGCTGAAGCCACTAGGCCAACACGGCCTTTAGTACATTTCTTATAGTAAGGAAGTTAAAGGTTAACGATTTGTGCTAAATAATATTATTTTTCAAAACTCGGATGTTAAATTCCCTAAATTAGCCATGTATTGCGTATTCTCCTTTTGCCTGATGAATGAAATGTGCATTGTTATAAGTGAGCAAATTTTAAATTAAACATGCTTAAAAATATTTTCAATATAAAAGCCATCATAATATTCTTGTCCAGATTTAATTTTATCAAAGTTTGATCGGATCGAAGCGTAATTTAATTATAATTCGAAGCCATAATGCGACCCTGATTGTAAGATCGATTTAATATAAGAACAGCACAAAGTATCAGGTTTTTTTTATTATGTATACTTATTTGATATCTATGTGTATGTGAAAATAACTCAGGCGATAAATTTCTATATTTTTAACCTAGAAAATGATGGTTTAAGAACCATTTATAGGCTTTTAAGAATTGGTATGCTTTTGAGCAGAGCAGTTGATAACATGAAATTATTAAATGAATAAACCCCCAAATAAAAGCGCCAAAACAACTGAATCCTTAATTACAATTAAAGATTTCGTTCGTCTCTTTCTTTCAAATTAGGTTTACGCTGTGATAAAAAGAGAGTGAATACTTAAAACGATGCAATTAGACTAAGTCAGTTTTGATGAATAAGGAAACCTTATCTTAAATTGTGTGTTTTATTGAAACACAAAATCTACTGTTCATAGTATGTTTATGAGAATTACCTATATTATTATAATTAATATTATTTAAGTATCTAATAAGTTCAGCTATAAATAATCAGACAAGGCATATAAATATAATATACATTGCACTAAAAATTAATAATAATATTCAGGCATTTAAACATATTTATTTATTTAATATAAAATGCAGATGATATTGCCATTTCCACAAATGAACATCGCTTCTCATTTAAGTAAAAGTGACTAAAATATTCGAAAAACTTTCCTCCGCAATTAGATTTACAGCCTTAATGTGGATTCTGTGTTCCTATTAATATTTGAAAAGCCTTATAAGACAGTTCCGAAGATTAATTTAAGAAAATTTCTTTATCCATTCTTCTTAACATTATTATTATATTAGCTATTAGCAGTTTTTTTTGTCATATTAACATAAAGTGGTTCTTTGCCTCAACCTTATTTTAGGCTCAATGGAAATCTAGAACCTGGTGAATATTATGTAGGCTGTAACATATTTATATACTCTATCTAGATAGCCTTTTAAAATCACATTCCTCTATGCTATCAAAAAAGTATTTTATTACTTAGATCAATTTTTTTTCGATCTTTATTAATTTGATCCTTTCTTCCTCAACTCTTAAAAAATGTTTTTTTTTGTACTTTTTTCAAATGTGCCAGAAGATAATTCTTAAAATCTGAATCAGTATACACTTAATTTGTAATTATTCTTCCTTTCAGACAACTATTTACGCTGATTAATTAAATCAACATTTTAGTTTTTTTTATTATTATTAGGTTCTAAAACCAATTAAAATTTACGCGGTTCCTTAAAACAGTGCTTTCATATTTTTGTAAAACTACAGGAAACTATTTATTTCTAAATTTTATTGTATGAAACAGCTGTTTTGTACACTGCCAGAACTGAAATCTTAAAAATATTATAAACAGATCATAACCATAACAGTTGTTTATTATAGAGTGCTGAAGTGCTTGTTTGAATGCGGTTAACCTGAGTTGTTTCCCAAATTTATAGAGTTTTCATACAAGATTTACAGCCATCATTTATTATTCACTATCCATTGTACGAACGGATTTATGATAAACATTTCACAACTGAAATAAACCCCTTTTTAGTAAACTATTTTTTATTTACACGTTCGAGAGATTTACAAGGGATTTAAATACTATTTTGAATTGTATAAAATGATTAACAACTATGATGGAACAAAATGATTGAAACTCCGTTATTTATATAAATAAATCTTGCACCATTATAATAAAGTACTAGTGTATCTCTTTTTCACAGCCTAATGAGATTTTGACAGAAAGAGACAAAAGAGTGCACTTAGACTGATTTAGAATACTAATAAGCGGATATATTTATTGACCTATGAAATAGATACATCTTCGATTTAAAGGATATACATACAAACATGGTGTAATGGTTGCAGCTCCTTACAAACATTGTGTAAAACAAAAAACTTGGCGATTAAAAAGAGTGGCGGAGAGTTTATTGCCAGTTCTTCTCTTCCGTTCTACGCCCTTGATTTGAGAACTGGCAGTAAATATAAAATTAGAAGCATTTAATATATATTTCTTTATTGACGTTCATAAGTGTATATTGTGTTATATGAATAAATGATTTTGACTTTTTGACTCCAAATAAGAATGTTTTAGCTATCCAAATTTTTTTTATGTAACAAGAAGCAAGCAGGTAGGATGCATACCTGATGTTAAGTGATACTGTCATGGACACTTACATTGCCAGAAGGTTTGCAAGAGCGTTGCGGGCCTTTTAAGAATTGGTACACGCTTTTCTTGAAGGACCATCTATACAATACTTCAGTGGGCAGTTGGCTCCACATAGTGATGGTGCGTGGCAAAAACTGTCTTGATAATTACTCAGTTGTGGAACGACGGAAGTCGATGTGATATGGATGGTATGTTGTATTCTGCCTTGACGTCTGAAGATGAAACTCGGCTGCATCCGAATAACTCCTCTGAATACTCTCCATGCGAAATGTGATCGAAGATGCAGAGAGACACTACGTAACGCCAAGGGATCGAGCCCCTCTGAAAGTAGCTGGTCGTTGGCGATTCAAGTCGCTCTTGGTTTAATACGGTCAAGCGGACGGATCTGGTACTGGGGAGCTCCCGCTCAGAGGTGAGAACAGTACTCCATGTGGGGCCGTATTTGCGCTTTATAGATTTGCAAGCTGTGGCCCGGAGTGAAGTAGCGTCTCGCCTTGCTGAGCACATAGTATTGTCTTTGATTAACATAACTTTTATTAATTTAATAAAACACTATTTTGACCGGATTGAAGTTATGTATTATTATAAATTTACAACTATTTAACATAATTTTAAATTTATCCGACGTTTCGCGTGCTTTACAGCGTGCGTGGTCACGGTCACCGTGTTGTGTGTTGTGTAGTTGTAAATTTATAATAATACATAACTTCAATCCGGTCAAAATAGTGTTTTATTGCTGAGCACACCAAACTTCTTAGCCTTAATTTACACTTTCCATCCAAATGACCGCGAAACTGAAAGTCATTCGATATGTCGCCGAGATATATAGCTGTAAGAATATTAGTATATATCATTTCTAATATGTTATAGTAATAATCAAATTCAAACACAAATAACAAAACATACTTAATTAAATATTAGAAATAAAATAAAATTATTATTGTTATAATAACTAGATGTATTTTAATTCTTACAAATAAGAGGCCGTGTATTCATAGAAAAGCATGTGAAGGCATAAAACGTAAATCGCTCAATAAGCCCACACAGCCTTTTTATTAGCAGGTTTTGGAGCGTGATACGTTAAGCCTTCAAATATGGATTATGCTTTTCACTGCTTATTTTATTAAAGTAGAATTAATTTATTCGAGTAACGAAAATTAATCACGTGTATTTTAGCAGTTAGGTGTAATTACAATAGTTTAGCTAATTATGTATAAACAACCTATGTCAAAGTGTGCACAATTTTACACAGGCAGTTTGATACTGTAATGTTTATTTATTTATTATTTATGACTCTTAATCAAACACATTTTATAAGCATTAAATATAATTTTTTTTGATCTCGTTGAATATATTTTTGACCTCAATAGTAAAAATAATTAAAAATGGATGAATAGAAAAATTTAATTGTCAGAATCTTGTTGAGTGGTGTCCATCTAGGTCTATCACTAAAGATAGATAAACTTTTAGTTAACTCTTTTATTAAAAACTATAGTTTCCTTCATAAAATGATTCGAGATAATCACATTGCTATAAAACAATCTTTATTTTCGTAATAATAATATGGAATTATGTAAATTACATCACCTACAGAGGTTTCACAGGAATTCTCATTATAATGTAAGGCCTATCTTTCATTACGCATTTTATTAAATTTGGCAAGCCAATGTGAACATTTCCTATAGTATTCACACGCGCTGTTATTTGTAACATGGTAATATACAAATTGAGAAAATAAGGAAAAGAGAAATCTGGCAAATACTTAGAAGGGGAACAAGTGAAATTGTTGAAAAAATTCACACCTCATTATTTACTGAGAACAAATTTCCGCTCGCTACGGACGCTCAGTCGAATGTGAGCGTCGTAGCGCGCGGACGTAGACGCCAGACTTCGTAGCGACAAATTTCGTAGCAGATCGTAGTTGCGTAGTCACGTGTATATAAATCACAATCAAGAAATTTATGAATAAATTTTTGGAATTGTAAGTATTATACGTGTCACATTAAAGTTGTATATAAAACTATTTTGTCAAAATGTCTAGTCATGTTTAATGTAATTGGTAAGAGATATACCTTTAACGATGTTAATTAAACAATTAGAATATTTATAAGGAATCGTCTACTCGATAAACAAGTATTTGATTGACAATAGAAAACTATTTTGTCAAAATGTCTAGTCATGTTTAATGTAATTGGTAAGAGATATACCTTTAACGATGTTTATTAAACAATTAGAATATTTATAAGGAATCATCTACTCGATAAACAAGTATTTGATTGACAATAGAAGTTTAAATATAGGTATAAATCTAATATAAAAGCAACTTGCTATAGAAGTTTCATTTGTCGATAAGTATTTAACGTACCATTTCTCTCTAAGGAGATCTCTATGGACAACCTAGATCAAACGAATAACAAATCGGGGATTGTATTTTGAAAAAAGATGTGCCATTTTCCACGGAGTATAAACTTTTTTAGTTGATATAAAATAATATTATATAAATAATAAATAAGTACCAATAACTGACAAGCATGCATGGTGAATGTCATAAAAGTGGATGAAGCGAGAGGTATGTCAGGACCGTAGCAAGTGGTCATCCGTGGTATCTGCTTATTCCTTCGAAAAAATGGCGTGAAATAAATAATAAAATATAATAAATAAAAAAATAATTCGTAAAACACTATTTTTACTTCTAGTAACTTTGTGTATGCTATAAAACTACCAAACATAATTAAAACCTTATTTTTTTTAAATAAATTCGATTATTTATAGACCCTTGAATTTAGTTTTTCATATTCTTGTATTTAGTTAGATCGGGAACTATTGTTTAAAATAAACTATAAATAGTTATACTAATCTAAATAAAAAAATAAAAATATTGTGGATAAAAAATAACAGAGTTGGCATGAATAGGCATACGAGAGTACTTTCATCCAAATAACACGTAGTTATGGACGATCGCGAATATTCAGAAGTCGACAAAATATTCAATGAAAAATTTGTACATTTGTTTGCCAGGTAGAGGAAGAAAGAGTCTCCCATGTCATTATAGAAATGATAAATTCTAGAAGTCCTTCTAACTAGTAAAATTTACATCTATTGTAAAAACGGAAAATTGAGCTCACAGTTTCAAATTTAAACATAAGTGTCCTTCAACCTAGATACTGACGTGGGTTTAATTCAATTTCTAAACACAAATCTCCAAGTATGCCCATAAAATAGAGAATTATCTTAATTTGTTGACATTACGTCACTGGAGCCAAACGTTGCCGCATATTGTGTACATAGTAATAATTTAATGCAGTTTACGTGTTTATGCTAACGATATTAGGGAAGACAACCTAACATATAATTTGGAATTACCGTGTCGGTTAATTAAAATAACATTTAAATTACAGTGTGGGAACACACCACGTTTTAAAATGCATATAATAAAATAATATTATTGCTGAACTTGAATAAGTCAAGTCATTATCAAACTTAGCACGTTTGAATAACTTTTTATTTTAGGCTTGGACTGTTGATCGTTCTAGTGTGATTAAGAATTTGCTAGTTATTCTTTTGTTAATTTACAAGACTAGTGTTGAGTTGCTAGCATTCTAAAGTCCCCTAATAATATACGTCATTTGTCACTGATAATTTGTTAAATAAACTAGGTGTTCTATGTCCTCCAACTCGAAGCATTTATTGTCTATGTTTCGGATTGACGTAAAATTCCTTAAATAGTGAATAGAAGAAAAAAAAATTAAACCACTTTAGTTATTTTTCTTGAACAATGTAGTAAAGCTTATAGTAAGCCTGATTACAACCAGGTTTCGTATTTTGTATTTTAGTTCTTTTGCGAACAAGATACACATATCTTGTGTATGAATTTATTGTAAAACTGCACGATGTCTTGTCAGTTTTCTAAATATAAATAACAAGAATAGATTAGTCTGAACATGAGACCTATTTACGTAAAAGACAGAGGAGATCGATTGAAGTACGAAAGTCAAGTTATATTTAAGGCATCTCAACGTCGTGGTAGTCCCATATTTTTAGCATTATCCAAAAAATAAAACAGTTATATAATTAAATAAATTTTATTAATAAATCTTAATATATATATTTCTTCTGTGCGTGTGTATGTGACTGAACTCCTCCAACGACTGGACCGATTTTGATGAAATTTTTTGTGTGTGTTCAAGGGGATCTGGGAATGGTTTAGATTCACAAATCAGCCCGGCAGATGGCAGTCGGTACTTTCATACTTTGCTTAATATCCTAATCGCTTTAAATATCATGCAGGACAACGTCTGTGGGGTCCACTAGTATATTATAAAAATATGCCTGAATTGTTGAAGAAGACAATTAGTCAAGCATTTTGAATGAATTAATTTATGCTGTTTGTTAGTTATAAATATATTCTGTTTTTTTTCAGGTAACTTGGATTGAGAAATATGAAGGTAAGGCTCCTTTGTATTTATGTAATCATTACCTTACCCTAAAGCTAAGGTTGCCCGAAAAACTGTCGTTTGTTAGTAGTACTTAAAGTTCTTTGATCGTTTTGCATTACGTATTATGCCACGAAATCTCTAATAAATATATACAGCTTTTACTATGATGTAACCTTGGGGTCAATAATCATTAAAATAATGATGGAGACAGACTTGAAATAAATGGACTATAAAAAAAACAACGATAAAACAAAACCAATTATTCTTTTGTTTCATGTCTCAAAATTCCGTGGAAATTATAAATCATTTCGTTGATACGAATTTTGTCAAGAAATGAAGAGCAATTATTTATTTGGGTCATTGTTTTGAATGGGTTGGGTAGTTCGTAGATACTTTGAGGACTTAGTAAAGTTAAATTGTATAGGATATTACAATTAAAATATTTTCGCTCCTCTTTTTATAAAACTAGTTCTCTGTTTAGAACCACTTTATTTCCAAACTTAAGAAGAATATATTTGCAAAATAACACAAAAACTTATAAAGTTTAATTTAGAATGTATTATATAAAGTTTAGGGTTTGGTTGGGTTATTAGTCTAGAGTTTGAATCCCATCTTGGGTATAGGCTTCCTCCAGCTCCTTCCGTCTTTGTTTTTCGAGACTACTATATAATATTAATAGTTATAATACTTGTACAATGTATGTATGTTTTTTCTTACAGAGTTTAAATCGCTTAGAGGTTAGGTTTAATTGCACGTAATTTACAAATTTAAATAGCCTATACAAGAGAACACTATGAGAAAACAATATCTTTATATGTTTGGAATCAATTATTTTATACTGTAATATCTTATTTGTAAAAGATAGGTGAGAAATCACAGGAATAGTGGTTAGAAAATTCATTTTAGCACAGCATATAAACACGTTTAAAGAAAGTACTTTTTACATACAAAGATGTGAAATTATAATGATCACGAGAAATATTGCTAGCGTACATCAAAACTGCCGTAATTCATGACAATTTGCTGTAACCATTTAAAACAATTTGGTGAGAACTTTCGAACTATTCACCGCACTCCAATTATATACTTCTAAAGGACAAGGGGACTGTTTACTATTTCAGTGTCAAATTATTGTAACCGCAGCGTTACCCTTGTCATTGTGCTTATAAAGTTTCATTGAAATGTAATATGTGAAGATTAATTTAGCTGTATGCTATTACTGTTGACTCAAGTGTCTGTCTCGATGTCGTGCGTGTATTAACTGGCTATGTCCTGAGGCTGTGAGTTCTACGAGAATGTGCAATGTCTACAAAGTATACTGCAGATGTATTTGAATTTCGAATTTAAATCTAGGAGCCCGTTTGTATAAAAAAAAGTTCGTGTATAATCATGTAGAAACTCTAACATTTCACACACAAAATTTTACGTACCAGAAATATAGGTTTATAGGCAGGTAAAGTAAGTCTATCATCTATATCGATATTTGAAACCAAACGTATACGTAATCAATCAAGTCCAGGGTAACTTCCTACCACCTACAAGAAAGAAATAGAATGTTTTTTATACCTTTACCCATCAAGTTCCTGACAAAATTGAAATATGCAAAGCATGACAAAGATGTAGAAATTGTACTCGATACCTAGTTCCAAGTCACACAATGATGTCACACAACACCAATCTCGACAAAGTAAACACGATACAGCTTTGCTTAATACATGGCAATGCCCACAAAATCGGTAATGTGGTTGTTAATGGAGGCATGTTGCCATATTCAAATATAATTAATCTTATATTATATTATTATTTCAGATTGGAATTTTTGCAAATAAATATGTCATGAATTAAGTATGATCTCATACTGTATTTTAATACATTTTATTGTTTATTACTTGTACTAATAATGATACATTAATACCTTGTATTACAAATACCAAATAATATCTTGGTATAACATTTGTTTGTGGATAAAATGCATATATGATTTTGTTCCCTTTGCATTGGAGTAAAGATTGGGCCGCGGGCGCAAATTAAAGATTAAGGTGGACGCATGTACGCGGGCGTACATAGTACCGACAACCCCAGAGCTGGTGATTTCCTCGCTCAACCAACACGAATTGCAAAACAACAAGGAAATGCCAAAATTATAAAAAATATTTTAGTTTTTTATTTATCCATTTTTAATAAATATTATGATTAATACGTAGTTTTATAATTGATAATACTTTTAACATTTGTAAATTAGCTAGATAATTAACCTATTAAGAGATTGACATTTTGATCGTTATTAGTACATAAGCTGTGATTACAAGCCAGTACACATTAAAAACTCCAGGTGGTATTGATGCAAGTCATACCTGGACCTACCTACCTATTTATACATAAATGCACTTACAAATAGAAACTATAGATAATAGATCATTCCTTTTTTTTGATAGTTACATTAATATTTATATGGTACATAAACCTAATAAAATTCAGTGGCAATAGGATATTGTCATATGTATATTTCAATTTTTTAATCCTTCCTGATGAGCTTAAATTAAAATAGAAAATCAGTGGCGCTACAACCTCTTTAGGTCTCTTTTTTATATATTTCCGAAACAGTTTCATGATCATTTTTCAATCTAATAGTCAAGTAGGTGATCAGACTCCTGTGCCTGACACACGCCCTCGACTTTTTGGGTCTAAGACAAGTCGGTTTCCTCACGATGTTTTCCTTCACCGTTCGAGCGAATGTTAAATGCGCACATAGAAAGAAAGTCCATTGGTGCACAGCCGGGGATCGAATCTACGACCTCAGGGATGAGAGTCGCACGCTGAAGCCACTAGGCCAACACTGCTCATAATGATGAGTTGCTCCTGATGAGCTTACTGACCATATAACAGAGTGATGAAATATTTAGAATAAAGTAATTTCTTCGTTTACACAATCCACTTAATATTATGCAGTTTTCTTTGGCGAATCTCCAAAATCTTTCGTTGACACTGTCTGAAAGCCACTTACATCGTAGCCGTTATCCTCATAGTTTCTCTAACGGTTTACTTAAAGAGTGTTCTATTTTACTATTATTATGCGGGAAAAGTGGTAATATTTTATGATATATGCGCGCATTTGATTTGTGTGCTGGTTTTGTATTCGTTATTTTTTGTTCCAATTATATGGTTAATACTTCCATTCAATTCGTTTGCCCAACTCCCCTTTAGATTTTCAATGAAAATAATGTTTTCGAGTCTAAATGTATAGGGGCCTGTCTACGAAAATATTAAAAAACACTCTAGTATTCGATGTCCCACGGTGAGTTGTGTACTGCGGTTTGCGCTTCCTTCAAACTAAAAAAAGTATCAGTTTAACCACTGACTGGCTGGCTCAAAGGCCCTGGAGACTGATATGTGTGTATAAAACGTATGCGAAGTTGAACTTAGCGGTTGAATACACTTTGAAAGCGTGATCTAGAGGTTGACGTCATCAATTTGATTGTGATGATGCTTCACATGCAGTGGGTCTACTACCCTTTTTAGTTCTTATACTTCTGTATTTGTTTCACTGATATCCTATTCCATGTGCTAAGAAAAATATATGAATGAGCACTTTAGAATTGAAAGTCGCACGCAGACTTAGCACTGTTCTTTATGACAATCCAGTGGCGCTAAAACCCTATATGGGTATTGGCCGCAGATAGCATCCATTTTTTGGATCATTATTATTATACAGACAAGTTTATGTGATGAAGAGAAATGATCGAAAGCCATATGTGCCTGACATATGTTATCGATTTTCGCGTTTTAGACATGCCATGCTCACGATGTTTTCCTGCCGTAGTAGCTTGTACTAATTGCGCACTTAGAAAGAAAATTCCCCTGGTGCTCAGCCATGATTAAAACACACGACCTCAGAGATGAGGGTCACACGTTTAAGCCAATAGGCCAACACTGCTCATCTGTCCCTCATGTATAATATTGTAGTAACATTTAGTAGTAATTTAAAATTCAATAATCTATCCTATATAAATAACAATAATAATAAACAATCGCCCGTTTTAGTCCCAACAAAGACCCGGAGGTGAGATTTATAGCACACTATTATAACTGGTATTACGTTTACTTAGCGCTCTTATCACTAAACTGCCGTGATAAATGGACTTCTCCTAACTTTGTGGGCGTACTGTATTTTTAGTTGCAAAGCGTAGGTGCATTATTTATGAAGATAAAATCGAAATAAATATCGGTCTGCACAATGTAGGAACCGGTGGCTTTTAGGTTTACTTTATTCACGAATAAGTAAGATTGGAATCTTCGCCCCCTTTATTCATAATAATAAAATTAGTTATATGTTTAATACATTTATTTAAAGAAAACACTTTTTTACCGGATTGAAGTTTTGTATTATTATGAATTTACAATTATTTTATATAATTTTAAATTTTTCCGACGTTTCGCGTGCTTTACAGCGTGCGTGGTCACAGTCACCGTGAAATAATTGTAATGTGTATTGTGTTATTGTAACTAATTAAAAGCTCCAAATGTCACCAATTAATGTCGTTGTTATGTCCTATCCTCACCTCTCTTCCCTTGCTTTTCCTTCCTTTCACCACTTATTTATTATATCACAGTTGAAGTGGGAATGGGCTGGGCACGTAGCGCGTCTCAAGAATCAACAGTGGGTAAGAATCTTGAAATCTTGTGGAATCATACCTGAGCGATAGAATTCAAAAGGTATATGTAAATGGAGCTATATCACAGGGATCCTCTGTTACTATGGGAGTACCGCAAGGCTCCATACTTGGTCCCTTCTTATTCCTCGTCTATATAAATGACCTGCCATTTCTTGTAAAGGAGCTTCACGAGATAGTACTGTTTGCTCATGACACTTCGCTTTTATTTAAAGTGAAACGACAAAATCCATCACTTGATAACGTAAATAGTGCCATCTCCAGTGTAGTTCACTGGTTTAATACAAATAATCTTAAGTTAAACGAAAAGAAGACAAAATGTGTTAAATTTGTAACTACAAATGTAAAAAGTAGTCATTCTCAAATAATAATTAAAGACGAGGAAATAGACTTTGTTGATAATGCGGTGTTCTTGGGAATTACTTTAGATAGTAAACTCCAGTGGGGCGGACACATAGAAGGTCTTTCGAATAGGCTAAGTTCCGCAGCGTTCGCAGTAAAAAAGATACGCTATCTTACGGATGAGAACACAGCAAAGCTTGTTTATTTCAGCTATTTTCATAGTATTATGTCATATGGTGTTATTTTGTGGGGTAATGCAGCTGACATTAAATCGATATTTGTAGTGCAAAAGCGGGCTATAAGAGCGATCTGTGGGTTGTCCCCACGGGAGTCGGTCCGAAGCAAATTTAAGGAATTACATATTTTGACTCTGGCAAGTCAATACATTTATGAGAATATTTTGTATGTGCGGAAAAATATAGATATCTTTAAAAAGAATAGTAGCTTCCATAATTATAGTACTCGTAATAAAGACAAAATTAGCGCACCAACCAGAAGGCTGCATAAAACGAGTAATTCTTTCCAAGGCAATTGTATACGTTTTTTCAACAAAATCCCTAGTGAGATACAAGCGTTGTCAATAAATAAATTTAAATCGTACATTAAAGTAAAACTGCTTGCTAAGGCTTATTATAATATAAATGAATATTTAAACGATCCTAGTGCTTGGATATGAGTTGCTCCAGTATATATTATAGGTAACACGACTGAATCTCTCGGCTGCATTTCCAGACTCTGGGGCGATCGTCAACATCCACGACTGTTTTAATGTAAAGTGGGAACAAACCGTGATCCATGTAGTATCCAATTATTTCAGTATTATTATTATTTTCTTATGTAGCCAAGTCCACATTTCAAGGATCGTCATGCTCGCTTAAATGTCATTGCTTGTGGCGGCGTCCATGCGTCCGGTTGTCTCTCTCCCTAAAATATGGCGAGGGGGCCGATGGCTGGCCATGCGTCATACTCGTGCACGGGTGCTACTTGTGGTGACTGGTCGTACTTGAATTCGTGTATGCGGTGATGTTAATTATTTCGACTATGTGTTTGCGTGTTATTCCCACGAGAATGTAAGTGCGTGCTCCTATTTTCACCATGCCTCCTGCTGATAGGGGACAAGTCTTTGTTTTTATTTATGTTATTATTATTAATTACTTAAAATGTCATGTGGAACATGGTGTAATGGTTGCAGCTCCTTACAAACGTTGTGTAAAAAAAAAAAAAACATGGCGATTAAAAAGAGTGGCGGAGAGTTTATTGCCAGTTCTTCTCTTCCGTTCTACGCCCTTGATTTGAGAACTGGCAGTAAATGTAAAATTAGAAGCATTAATATTTATTTCTTTAATGACGAATCACAAGTGTACATTGTGTTACCTACGTGAATAAATGATTTTTGAATTTGAAATTTGAATTTGAATAATAAAGTGGAAAGACCCTTTGGGTAAAAGAAAACCAGGGAGGTCTTATGCAAGATGGGACGATTAAATTAGAAAGAGCACGGTTTGGTAATCGAGAGAAAACTGGTCCTTGTTAAAGAACATTCAACTCGAAAGGGGGTTCTCTTACTAACATGAATTAAAAAACTAATTTTAACTATTTTTTGAAAAAAAAAAAATTTTTATTTTATTTTAATCTTGGTTATAAAAGTCATTGCGCAGTTTTAACAATAGAACTTTTTCATCTCATTCTGTCAAATTAAGTTTACACTGTGATTAAGTGATGTGCTTTAGTTAAAACAGTATTAAATAGTTGACAGATTTATCTATGTATATAAGACGTTTATGGAAAAGCATGAATTTTGCCGGCTTTTTGTAATACAATTTCAAATTTAATCCAGCAGAAAGCAATTTAAATAGTCTTTGTTCATTTTACAAGAAAAATGCCCTCGCTATGGAAAAATGTACGCGAACAAATTCACAAAAACTAAGTAATAAAGGAACATTATGTATGATCATTCAATGATCCTTGAACGACATCCGATGCGAATGGAAACAGCGAGACACAATTTCAAAAACGTGTTCCTGTTATCGCATTTTAAGCCATATGCATTTAGCAATAAGGCGAGCTTTAGGCTGTCCAAATTAATCTACGACTGTCGACATCTAAGGATAAGAGGATTATATTATCGAGGTGTTGAGGAAATGTGGATACGAATGACTTGATTTGGGTTTCTAAGAGCTTCGTTTTTGCCACCGCAAATGATGTGACTAAACGAACTTGGGATCAGCCCTGCGATTCTGTAACTCACTTTTCGAACTCACACAGCGGTTTTCGCATCGGCGGTCGCTCTCAAATCAGCCGTGAAGCAGTCATTTTATGAATTGGCATTCTAAAAAACAATAAACTTCAAGCCCCACCTTTCAAAGTGAGTTACAGAATCGCAGGGCTGCTTCTTATAGTTTATACACAGACGTTATTTTAAAAAATGGTGTTGAATATCTTTTACTAATTGACTTACATTTGATGCATCAAAACATGCAAGGTATGTTGGGCAAAGAATTAGAATTGGAGTTGTTTTTAAAATCAAGTAAAATTGATGTCCTATGCATTACCGAACATTGGCTTAGAGAATGCCAAATCATCTTTAACTTTGATCAGCACCAAGTTGCAAGTTCGTTTTGCAGATTGTCGGCGATTCATGGGGGCTCTTTGATTATTGTTAATAAAAATTTAAAGTATAAAGAGCGTAATGACATCGTGTGTCTGTCTGTAGAACACTCTTTGGAAGTAGCCTGTATAGAGATTGAGAATTGCATTATTTTAAGTGTTTACAGACCACCAAGTGCATCTTACGATTTTTTTGAAGAAAAGTTGGAGGAAATTTTGTGTAAAGTTAGTTTTAAGAACAATAAGTATATTATTGTATGTGGTGACTTCAATATAAATTTATTAGAAAAATACCTCCATTAGTAAAAAATTCAATCTGTTATTAAAATCTTACAATCTTGTTAACTTGTTTCTTGAGCCCACTAGAATTACAAGCTCCACTGCTACATGTATAGATAATGTATTTACAGATGCAGAGGCAATGCAAACCTCAATACAACTGATCTTAGCTCAGATCATTGTGGACAGTTAGTGGCGCTAAAATGTAAAGTGGTGAAACAAGTAAATAAGAGCAGTGTGTTTGTTCCAGTGAATAAAAAGCGAATGGTGAGATTTAGACATAATATAGGTAAACGCCTACCTTTATTACCGGTAGGTACTACCGTTGATACACAATACAACAATCTAAGTGATTGTATTAATAAAGAGTTCAACACCATCTTTACCCCAAAGAAAGTCTCTCATTCGCAGTGTAAATCGTTTAGTGATTGGGCGACAGCGGGAATTTATAAAAGTAGACAACGGTTGTATGACCTTTACGCTGAAAAGTCATACAATCATAATGAAGAATTTATTCTTTATGTTCGAAATTATTCGAAATTATTTAAGAAAGTTTGTTACGCGGCCAAGTCCTTAAATATCAAAAACAAGATTAAAAAATAGTACCAATAAAACTAAAATGACTTGGAAGATAATTGATAGTGAAACTGGAAGAGTCAGGGATCGCAATCAAGACATCGAACTATGTGTCGATAACACTATAATCAAATCTAACGAAGAGATAGCGATTGTTTTTGATAAGTACTTTTCTGACATTCCAATTTCGACTACTAAGTCTCTTCAATCATCTCCCCGCCCTCGCCGAATCGCTGCTCAAAGATAATGTAAACGAGTGCAAGGTCAGTTTTTCATTCCGACCCATTGGTGCCGACGATATAGTGAGGATATTTAGAACCATAGATATTAAGAACACTACCGATCTTTGGGGGTATTTCTGTAAAAATAATTAGTAGCATAATTGATGTAATTGCTCCCCATCTAGCTATAATTTTCAACAATTGTATTAAAAGTGGCGAGTTTCCCAATCTAATGAAACATAGTTAAGTTATTCCTTTATTTAAAGCAGGTAGTATGTCCGACCCCAGTAACTTTAGACCAATTTCCGTACTACCTACTTGTAGTAAAATATTTGAAAAAATTATATTAAATCAACTGGTAAGTCATTTTAACGTAAACAAATTATTACATAATAATCAGTTCGGTTTTACCAAGGGTCGCTCGACAGCCGATGCCGGTGTTGAGTTATATAGATATATAGTTAAGGCTTGGGAGGAGTCGCATGACGCTTTAGGTGTTTTCTGCGACTTATCCAAAGCATTTGATTGTGTCCAACACGAGACCTTAATCGGGAAACTCCGCCACTATGGCATCAAGAATACCGCACTGAATCTTCTGACTTCCTATTTACACGGAAGAACTCAGAAGGTTGAAGTGAATGGTAAGAGGTCCTCTGGGTCGGCAGTAGATATGGGGTACCACAGGGCTCAATTCTTGGCCCTTTCCTCTTTCTTGTTTATATAAATGATCTACCTTTCATGGTAGAGAGAAAACATCAGATAGTTTTGTTTGCTGATGACACGTCCTTGATTTTTAAAATCAAACGACAAATAACAAATTTTGACGATGTGAACAATGCTCTGTCTTCGATTGTCCATTGGTTTAGTATGAATAACCTTCTACTTAATGCAAAAAAGACAAAATGCATTAAATTTTGTGCAAAAATGCAAGGGTTATGGATACTAGACCAATTATAAACGGTGAGGAATTGAATCTGGATGATACAACTGTATTTCTCGGAATCACCATGGATTCAAAACTTCAGTGGTCCCCTCATATTAACGGATTGGCGAAGAGACTTAGTTCTGCAGCCTACGCGGTTAAAAAAATTCGCTCACTAACTGATGTCGATACAGCTAGACTTGTTTATTTTAGTTACTTTCATAGCTTAATGACTTATGGCTTATTATTATGGGGTCATGCTGCTGATGTCGAAACTATTTTCATCCTGCAGAAGAGGGCTATTCGTGCAATCTATAATTTAAAATGTAGGGAATCTCTTAGAGATAAATTCAAGGAAATTAATATACTTACCTTTCCCTCGCAATATATTTATGAAAATATTATGTATGTATACAAAAATAGTGATAAGTTTACTAGAATAGAACATACGCACAATGTTAATACACGGAACAAACGCAGGCTGCAATTTCCCCGTACTAGACTATCTAAAGTTAGTAATTCTTTTTTGGGGAAAGGGATACTCTTCTTTAATAAAATCCCAGAGGCTCTTTTATCACTGCCTTCAATAAATTTAAGAAATGTATTAAAGAAAAGCTGTGTAAAAAGGCTTACTATAAAGTCAACGATTATCTAGTTGATAAAAGGGCCTGGGACTAGTGCTAGACAGGCTACTTCTAATCAATTTTGCGATATTTGTTTTAAATAAGTGTTGTTTGATGATTTGCTGTTTTAAAAGAGTACCGAGAGTTTTTTACGCCGGCTTTTTCTCTCGGCCTACACCCTCTGTCTTCTTTGCCGATGAGTAGGGATGCCTTCAAATTTAATGACGTGGAATAAGTGATACATGTATCTTATGTTCCATAATAAACATATTTTATTTATTTTTTTATTTTATTTAAGATGGTCTTGGAGTATGTTATCTAAACTAAATTTATGAGGAGGAAAACTCTGTATATTTCTAACGAATAAAGTAAAAAAACTTCTGGACAGATTTAATATACCAAGGGGATGACCATATGAGTTATGGTGTTTAATAATACGTGTTCAATAAAGTTCCTAATATAAATTGTAGGCGAGAAATAGGTGCGATTTAAAGGGATACCGACCATTTCGAAAGCTTTCCATTACCTCGGAAAATCCAGGGAAAATCTAGTACGATGTGCCTGCCTTTGACAAATTTGTGCAAAGAAAAATTCTAAATCATACCCCGCGGATAGAGAACCGCTTATTTGCTGAAATAATTTCCAACTCTTTGCTATTTATATTGATACTAGCTGTGTTATTCCAGTGTTATTTCTAGTCATAGAGATATGTATTTTATAAAGACTTTTAAGTAGTTTAAATACTTACAATAATTAAAATTAGACAAAATATATCGTTAAAACAAATGAATATCATTTTAATTTCGCATTGTACTTAAAAAATATCAAGATACCAACCATTCTAAGATTGAAATTAATTTATACAATTAGACATGATGAGATTTATAAATGCTTCAAGTTCAACAGCTGAGAAACGGTGTAATAATTCTCAATTTTACGTACATTGTGGCCTCAAAGGTCGTTAAAATCGCGGCTTTTGGTATTGAACATTCAGTATTTTCTGTAAGTATATTCTTTATTTATTCAGCTAAGCGTGCAACTAACTATAATTGCTTGATCCGAGTGCCTTGATCCCTTGGTCCTGCATGGAGATGAGGGGTCTCTCTGCATCTTCTACCGCATTTAGTATGGAGAGTGTTCAGATGAGTTGTTCGGATTAATACGTGCAGCTGAGTTTCATCGGCTGTCGAGGTAGAATACGAAATTCCTCCCGTATTACCTCGACGTCGTTCCACACCTGAGCGTTATTTAAGACAGGTTTTGCCGCGCATCATCACTATGTGGAACTAGCTACCCACTGAACTGAACCAATTTGACTGAGGGTCCATCAAGAAAAGAGGGTAATGATTCCAAAAACTCGCCAGCCGTCTGGCATTGAGAGTGTTCATGGGCGGCGGCGATATCACTTAATATTAGGTGAGGCTGTGCTAGTTGGCCCTCTGTTCTATAAATAATAATAATAATTCAACTTTAGGGCAACGGCTTGCATTTGCTTGTATGTCGGTATCGTAAGAAATGTAATTTCATTGATTGAATGTTAAAACTTAGCGCCAACTTTGACTCCCGTCATACCGTACGAGGGTGTTCTGAAGAATTGTTTGTTCTATTCTGCTGTGTCGTTTTATTACCGCATCTTGATGGCAGGACATCTTCCACAGTCCGCTTCACTGAGTATTTCCTTTTACGAACCAGCAAGTTTTGGAATCTGCTCTCATTGGAGGTTATTCCAAGGACGACTTGCAAGTATTTAAAAAAAGAGCGTTAGGAGTACGCTCCCTCAAAGGACGCCATCGTACCCATGCATAACAGGGGTATGCGGTAGCTGCGTTTTATGGCTAATCCGTATGCTAGTTTGTTATCATAAATCAATCATTCTATTACAATCCCATTTAGCGCTAAGTGTTTACCTTAGACTCAAAAGACAGATCCAGTTTTTCCTATATAGAATCACAGATGCAGAAATCTGACACCAACAGGTGTTCAGCATGTTAGTGCCACTAAATTATTATTCTTTATCTGTATTGTTTGCATTATTTTATACTGTTTAAACCTCAGTAAAAATATCGTTATTCCTAAAATAGCCTATTGTTTATATAGTTTCATTCGGTACCCTTAGCACTAACAATACAGTCGAATTGTTAACGATAAAAAAAAATTTGTATGAAAATATTGAGCAGCCGTATAAACTAAAAATGGAACTATGAGCACTATACACTTTAAAATAGTATTCATGTATTATTTGTTCGTACCATATCTTCTGATGGTGATATATGGGGAAAGGGTGGATCCAGAGACATACTTATACATTGGAGCATACGGGCCTATATGGGGTTAAAGTAATTTTTATTTTATACACTTATAAAATAATAATACTCTGATTCGTTGTTATGGTTTCTTAAATTATATTTCAATAAGAAAATCTCTTGTGACGCAAACGCTAAATCCACCCTTGTACCTCGGCCTTCAGATGATGTTAAATACAAGCAACCCTGAATAGGCAAACAGGAAAAATATGATCATTATTTTTCTTTCGTATATTTTGTACTTCTAAAAACTCCTGAAGTTCTTATCAAAAGTAGGACTTTTTCAAACTGGCCATTAATAGGCTAATTGAAATATTTTCATGAAGAATATTATAGATTTTAAGGTTAAAGATATTTATTTCTCAATAAAAAATATTACAACATTCATTTGTCACGTGACATACTATTAGGTCCTTACATATGAAATTGGCGTATTTCGTACTGGCCACTTTAATCACGATGTTCTCCTCTTTGGTAAGGAATTCCAAATTCAAATTTGTACAGCTATTTACTCATGTATTTGTCCTTCGATGACCGTCATTCAATTGTTTTCTTCTTCTGTTTTTTTCTGTTTGCGTCACTCATTTTACAAAATGGAAAACTTAAAGTATCGCATTATTTACGAGTACGAGTTCCGCCGTGCCACTAGTGCTGCGGAAACGATTCGAAGGGTGAATGATGTGTATGGCGGTCATGTTGCAAAAGAAAACACAGTTCGTTTTTGGTTCCAACGTTTTCGTTCTGGAAATTTCGACCTGCAGAACAAGCCCCGTGGACGGCCTGAGACCCAAGTTGATAATGAAGTATTGAAGGCTATTGTGGAAGCGGATCCATCGCAAACCACGTCCGAGTTAGCTGCAGGCTGCGGTGTTAGTGATAAAACTGTTTTAATTCACTTGAAGCAAATTGGGAAGATTAAAAACCTTGAAAGATGGGTACCTCACGAATTGACTGAAGCAAACCGGCAAACGCGCGTCGACCACTGCGTTACATTACTGAACCGGCACAATAATGAGGGTATTTTAAACCGAATCATTACCTGTGATGAAAAATGGATTCTTTACGATAATCTGAAGCGCTCAGAGCAATGGTTGGATCCTGGCCAGCCAGCCAAATCCTGCCCCAAGCGAAATATAACCCCAAAAAAGTTACTTGTAAGCGTTTGGTGGACTAGTGCCGGTATGGTTCATTGCAGTTTTCTCAAATCTGGCCAGACTATTACGGCTGATGTCTATTGTCAGCAATTGCAAACCATGACGGAAAAGCTAGCGGCTAAACAACCTAGGCTGGTCAATCGCTCCACGCCACTGCTACTTCACGACACCGCTAGACCACACACTGCACAACAGACGGCTACCAAATTAGAAGAGCTTCAATTGGAATGTCTAAGACATCCTCCGTACTCCCCGGACCTTGCTCCAACAGATTACCGTTTTTTTCGAAATTTGGACAACTTCTTGCAAGGGAAAACATTTAACTCTGATGGGGCAGTCCAAATCGCCTTCACAGCTTTTATTGATTCCCGTCCGACTGTTTTTTTTAGTAAAGGGATCAATGAACTACCTATGAGATGGCAAAACAGCATAGAAAACAATGGTTCATACTTTGATTAATTAAATAAATCTATTATATTTAAAAATATTCGACTTTTTGTTCCTCCCATACAAAACGCCAATTTCATATGTAAGGACCTAATATTTTCGTGCGCTAAAACAAAATATATGAACAATTATGATTTCTTATGATTTATGATTTCTGTCACAAACCCTTCTGTCATTAATAAAGTTTTTATTATGATTAAATTTCATTACGACATATTTTTAGGGTAGATAAAGCTGAACTGGGACTGCCATATGTATTTATTATTTATGTTTGTCCTTTAATCTCGTCTTAAATAACGTATTAACCAATAACTAAAAGTATTTTACAAGTTAGGTCTGTATTCCGTTTGCAAATAACAATTCCGTCCAACATTAGCATAACAAGACCGCGAATTTGTTACGACATTTTACGCTTTATTTGTATTCAGTGTTTTTGTTAGTACTTTAGTTTATTTCCTTAAAACTCAGCTCACAGTGATATAATATAAATGGGCGTAAAGTGTTTACAAAATAGAATTACTATTAATTATTTTATTTACGCATTATAACACGAAGGTTGTGTGTTGTCTCGGCTGCTGTACAGATTGATTTGTCTTTCTATAAAAACACTTTCTGCACCAATTAAAGGCTAAACCAACGAATTTCTAATACAATTAATAAAGTGACGCGAGATTGGTGAAAACATTCAGTAGCTATGAGTATGTTTATTAAACCGGTAACATATATGTTAAATGAAACTGGCGTCATTCTATTAAGTTTAATTATTTTTTTTCCTACAATAAAGTTCACAAAAAAAGAGTGTGACTTTACATGAATTACAATCTAGCCTATACAATAATAATGGCTATTAAATAATATGTTGATTTAGTCTTCTACAATACTAATGAATGCCTTAAACTAAGGTAATGTTCATTAACAGTCCTAGTGTTCTATAATGTTTTAACACTATGTTCGTGTGTCCGAGATACCGCACTTGCACTTATATTCACTACACTAGGTTTACGCAAAAGGTTTAGTTCTCTTTCGGCTCTTATTCCTTATTGTGTCAATATATTAAATAAAGCAATAAAGTGACATTACAACGATGTATTCATATCTGACATAACAAGTAACTGTTTACAATATTGATATGTTACAAATTGTGCCTTAATATCCCCCGAGAGCCTACAACTTTGTGAATTTTCTGACCCTTTGCATAATAAATGGTGTAAGTTTTGCGACATTTTCATACAACAGACGTATTTTTAGGTCACTTCCTTGAATAGAAATCTTGAGAGGAATTACTTTTTAATGAAATATCGGTCAACTGTGACAAGATTTTAATTATCTCTCAGATTCATCTTCAACTATTATGCTGTAGAATTATGTAACTTCTTAGAACTTAACTTGGTAACCAAATTATAATAATTCAAAAATGTATAGATATTAGATAGAGATTATTTATTCTTAATTTACACGACATTTTTTTCACGAAAAATTGTGGACTTGTGAACATGGACTCACATGTTTTAAGGGAAAATTATCAAAGAACAAATTATCTATCGTTTTTGTTCCTTAGAATTATTGTTTACCCGTTTCAGTTAAAAATAACACTCCTTTATCAGTAACACAAAAGTTTCATCTAAACTGTTAATTATTATCCAAAAAATATTTCAAACGGTTTTCGAATGATTTTTACTTTTATGAAAAAGCTGGATATTTTTCCTGTTACCGTCTATATCCGGACTGTTATTAAAAACTGGTCCAATAAACTTTATAGCATATATATTTTATAATATAAATAAAAAGTAAATATTTCCTAGAATATTTATATTTTATTTAGTTCAATGTCTAATTGCTGTTGTATGTTTGACAAGTCTTGGGTAACAACTCGAAATATGAATCGTTTTGCTAAGAAGCCCCTGACTTTATACACAACCGGCGTTATACTATTGGGTATATACACACATATTATTGTCGGAGCAGTGTTGGCCTAGTGGCTTCGCGTGCGACTCTCATACCAGAGGTCGTAGGTTCGATCCCCGGCTGTGCACCAATGGACTTTCTTTCTATGTGCGCATTTAACATTTGCTTAAACGGTGAAGGAAAACATAGCGAGGAAACCGACATGTCTTAGACCCAAAAAGTCGATGGCGTGTGACAGGCACTGAAGGCTGATCACCTACTTGCCTATTATAAAAAAGTAATTTAAACTTTTTTTAATATTTCTGTATAAGATTAATAATATAGTATATATAAGTCGTAAAGTGTAATATGTTATATAATCATGACAAATTTTGGTTGGTAGCTTATTAGATTTCTAAAATATGTGTATTATGTAGAACTCGAATTGAAATATTAGATAGTTTGTCTTGGGATAGTTTATTAAACTACTCGAAATTATTACGTATATAATCTGACATTAAGTTTTCCTTTATTCGCCCTGAGGGCAGGCTGTGGTATTTCGACCGTACCGCACAGTCTTACATATTTCATTATAATTTCTCCAGATCTATTGATTCCTTGTGCCATCAATTTCTATTGCCACTAACTTTTTAAATCACAATTGATGTATATATTTCCGACATATTCATCTTTTTGCATAATCAATATTTAAATAATTATAGGATGCCATAATGTGATATATAAAATAAAGCAGTATTATTCGTAAATACGTTCAGCCAAACAATAAAATATATATTTTTTGTATTTACAACGGCTTTAGCCAGTAACATTTACAGTAATGTACGTACTGTACATTTTAAATGTAATTGAAAAAGTAGTAATCATTCTTCGAATGAGATCATCGCGGTTCTTTTAGTTTGTCCTCGGCTTACCTTTATCAAAGCTTTTTTCCCTTTGACGCGGTCAATGGATCCTCATATTGGTTTCATTTCAAATGGCTTTGAAACTAAAGCAATTGTCTCAAGTAATGGCGATCGTTTTATGCTCTGTGGGCTTTTTTTAAGAGGACTTTGATCTTTTTGACTAAATATGTTTTAAAAATATTTTGTAAAAAATATAATGCCACTATAATTTGTTTAATAAAGGCAAGTGTGATCGCTTTACAACGTTTATATTAGTGATATTATATATTATGTATTTATATAAAAAATAAATCAGTGACACCTTTTTAGGCTAATTTAGCCTTTCCCTCCAAATGACCGCGAAACTGAATGTCTTTCTATATTATGTCAACGCCATGTATTCCGATGCTGGCTTTGGCACCAGTACTTAAAATGAGAAAAAAATGAAAGGAAAAAAGCAAACGTAAAATTTATAAAATACGAATGACAATATGACCTTCGTTATGAATATTTATCTACCTTCAGTAGTATTTCATTAATGTTTTACAGAAAATTGTTTAAAATAATGATAGTGCTGACCCATATTCAATATGTAGGTTTTCGGAAGCCATACGCTATACATCGCCGATACTTTTATTGCATTAAATGCAATCCTAGATTAATGTATTTTATACAGGCAGCACTGGCCTTGTTTCTATAATATTATTAGGCCAGAGATGTGCTATATTTAACCACTTTTCTTTGGTTGTAATTTTTCGAACACAGGATTTTTGATTCATTATTGTTTACAGATTCTTTTTGATTGAAATATTCTCTTGTAATTATTAAAAATGTAAGCTGTAATGTATACTATAAAATAACTATTTATATTTTTAATGATTTCTAACGGGTTTTTTGGCGCCATACATAAAAATGTACAAACATGTATGAATTAAACGCCTATTATGGGGAAAAATAAAAAATAAAAGTACTTAGCCACAGCTGACGCACGGTTCTGCTACGGCAATAACAAGCTTAATAATAAATTATAGAACATAGTAACTACAACAATATATGTGTTTCGTAATCTTATACCGCCTATAGCTTAGTGACTTAAGCATTCTCAACTATGCGGTCGTGCGTTCGAATCAAAACCTTGCACCAATAGATTTTTCTTGCTATGTTGGACACATTAACACTTGCTTCTACGATGAAAACAGGTATCGTGAAGAAGGCTACTTGTCTATAAAGCATAAAAAAGATTAAAGAAACGGGTTAAATAGATGATTGTTTTTTAAATCTTACAACGCACAAGTTTAAAATTTTGTCTGTGACCGTGCGTTACTTTCACATTATGGTAAAAAAATTAAAGAAAAGAGGTGATAATCCTTGAGGCGAGAGGTCTTTGTATATCATAGTGTAAACTACGAGTATATGTTTTCGTATGATAGAATAACTCAATAATTAAATGCTTTGTATGACGGTATCATCACCTTAAATTAAATGATACAGTTTACACTAGACTCATAAATGCGTTTTATGGACTAGGCTCTAGGCAAAAGTACTTCCAAACAAGATGGCTTGCTATCGTCTGTCTTATCTACACAGACACGGTCACGTTACTGACCGGACGGCTCAAATGTTTCAATAAATCTTTACGTGAATAGTTACATTATCTATGCAATGATTCAATGCTTTTCAACAATATACTAATTCAATGCTTTTCATCAATAAAATGTCATTAAAGTGTTTAGGATCCTATACTTAGCAATTCAGTTGAATAAAGTTACAGTCTTAGTGCTTTAGTGTATTGAGTTTCAAACGAAATAAAGTAGAAACAGGACACGTGTTAAAGTTAGTCATAAAACTCAGGCTAAACCTAATTAGTCCAGGTCACGTAGCCACCCCCGCTGTACCTAAGAAGATTTAAACCCGGCGTGTTGCGGTTTTATTATTGGATTATTTAATAACGTAACAATGTCAAACAAATTGTCTTATTGCTATGGGAGAACTTTTTAGGAATTTCAACTTTATTGGGATTTATTAAATTAATTTTTCACTTAACAATACAAATTTTATAACATAAATAGTATTTTTTGTAACGAGCATATACATAAGAATATAAGGTTAATTAACTTGGGCTTGGTCTTGCGTCTGCGCAATTCGTGGTTTCATTTCAAATTTACATATTTTTGATGATAGAGGAACTACTAAATATATAATAAAATTACCAAAACGTATAAAAAAAATAAAACCGCTATAATCCTTGGTCTTTTTTGATTTCGGTATCTGTTTCGTGATCTTTTGTTTTTTCTAATAGCAAATAGGTGATCAGCATTCTGTGTCGGACACACCAACGATTTTTGGGTCTAAGGCACACGATACTTTTTTACCGAATGAATGTTAAATGCGAGCATATTGATTAAAAAATTAATAAAGCTTATAAAAATTTCGAAAGAGAAATTCTTATTACCAAATAATAAAACGTAATACCACTCAAAGAAATATGTCTTTTAGTTTTATTCTCTATACATAGT
This sequence comes from Pieris macdunnoughi, assembly GCA_905332375.1. Classification (NCBI taxonomy): domain Eukaryota; kingdom Metazoa; phylum Arthropoda; class Insecta; order Lepidoptera; family Pieridae; genus Pieris; species Pieris macdunnoughi. The sequence goes on along the minus strand of CAJOBZ010000004.1, from coordinate 8,163,295 downwards.
TTATTTCACATCTAGCACAATGAATTAATAATATTTTTACTTGATTGTATTTCATCAAACTTTAACTATATCTTGTCGAATATACTCTTATTTTCGCTGAATCAATATATCACAAAGTCTTAAAACCTATCATAATCAGAATTTTCCAAGAACAATTTCTAATCGAATCTCGTGTTTTCAGACGTCAACCACACTCGTGCTGCTGATACACTTATCTCTTCACACCGTTGATGAAGGCTTCGCTATTAATCCCAGTAAGTATCTATAATAACAAAAGAAATAATAATGGCGCCATTTTGAGGCCACTATTTTCGCGATAAGTATTTTAAAATAAGCTGTTAACATGCCAAATTACTTCAATACACAGTATGACAGCGATTACGACGTTTTTGTATTATGATATAGTTCTTTCAATATGTTTGCACCTATTATCGAGACCATACATAGGTTCAACTTTGTATAACTTGTTTCTTTTCTTATGTGAGGCCTTGATGGTAAGGATATAAATTCAATTAACTCAGTGTCGTTTTGGTGTATATATACTTTCTAGATCTTGGTATGGATTCGGAAATATATTAATTCGTAACAATAGCGAGAGAATTTCGATATAGTGAAAGAACTATATCGAAATATGAATAGCGTTGATGTCGTCTTGGTACCTTGGGATTGCGTGGTACAAGACCTCAACACTGAAGTAGGGACCGCAAAGTACTCCTTAAGCTCATGTCTATTGTCTAATCAATCAATGAATATAGTTTATTTCTATATTTACACAGGCTCGTAGTGTGAAACAAATTGTAAACCATCTCATAAATAAATATAAACGATGTGTGTCTATGGATAACACAGTCGCCTTTTGCGTATTGTAAACGTTGATAAACTTTGATATTGTGATCGCAAACAAACCGGCAATTAAAAGTTAAGAGCACCTTTATTTAATTCTATAAAAAACAATTAACAGAATATCAATGAGAGGAAATTAATTAGAAAAGGAAGCCGAATTGTATTAAGAAATAATTTTGAGCTATAAGCGTCTCAATTTGCAAAACTAATTATGAATTTTACCTTGTTTACGAAATATTGGTATTCTCGCAAGTCAGTCCGTTCTAAGAGTCCCAGGCATACAACCGACAGTTTTGTCAATGAATGCTTCTTTTGTTTTTTTAGCCTACGAGATTTGACTTTTTCTAGGAAAAAATGTCAAATCACTAAAATATTTTAACACTGCATTAATTTGTATAATTGAAATAATTTAATTTTCTTCTTAAAAATGTTTAAGTCAGTCCGTTCTAAGAGTGCCAGGCATACAACCGACGTCCATGAATGCTTCTTTTGTTTTTTTAAGCCTTTGACTTTTTCTAGGAAAAAATGTCAAATGACTAAAATATTTTATTTTTATTATATAATTTTCTTCTTAACTAAGCTTATTGGATTAACGTACGTAAAAACGTTGTATTTTGCCTGACTTCTTATTTGTTACGTATGTACTTCGAAAAATTGGTTCCTGAATAATGGATTAATGTTGAGAAATTGAACGCGGGATATCAAATGAAGAAGTTTACTTATAAGGTATAATCTTGTTATTTTTTGAATATCGACGAATAAGGTTTTAAGGCGTTCTTTTGTTTTTTTACCTTAGGCTTAGTGGCATTTAGTAAAAGCTGTATAATTTCGTTTCCGGCTTTCTTGTATTTTTGGATGATCAACTACTTGCTACATGCAAGTACACATACACATAAATATGTCTGACCCATACCCCATTGAGTAGAACTTTTATACCTAATAAGTAATATTTCAATTTTTAAACATCGGTGGTAAATATAACATACTATAAATATTAATTACTTGAAGAATGTTAAGTACAGTTTATTTGTTTTTAAAGTGACCCGAGATTGATGAAGACAATAATGTAATAGTCATTTATCATAATAACAATACATAATTTATACAGTATTGTATATGTTTAAGGAATTTCCTGTTTAAGGGCAGGCAAAGGAAAACATGTATGAGGAAATTGCTATAAGCTTTTGTTTTTTAAACCTATTGAATACAAAGGAACATATCATCTTTATTTCATTGTATCGCATATCTTCGGCATTGAATATATTCTTCGTCAAAAGCTGAATACATTTGATCCGAAATCGGAGGGATCATTTATATTCTTGTTATATTTACTAAAGATGGCAATATATACATATTTTACGATCCTAGTGTATGTGTATGTAACTTAGAAATCGTTTGGTATGTTTGGCTTTCTGCTATCCATTTTTGTCCATAATAGACTTAAAACTGGATTAATTTGTATAAGTATAGAATTAACTATATGAAATATCTCTAGGTATATATATAAAATTCTCGTGTTACAATGTTCGTTCCCATACTCCTGCGAAACGGTTAACCGATTCTTTTAAAAAATTTTTGCATATTCAGTAAGTCTGAGAATCGGCTACTATCTATACTTCAAACCCTTAAGTGATACCTATATTTAGATATTAGATTTCTAAACTAGAATAATATATAATATTAGAGGTATGTAGGTATTCTGTTTCAAGTGCACACCACATTAAAGAATTGGGTTGGCGCCTGGTAGATAGTACCGGTGACCACAGAGCTGGTAGAAAAGCTGTCAGCGTTTTTTTTAACTTTTTATTATTACTATGTAGGTTCAGAACATTGTAAATAATATTTGATTATTAAGTTTACGTTTTAATAAAAGTCAACATAGATCTAAATTTTTCAAAGTAACGAAAGCTTCATAACCAAAGCTATTAAAAGTGAAAAAATACGGTTTTTATCGTGCACTAGGTCATGAACATCATAAAATCCGCTCAACTAAGTTAATAAACCCGATGCAATCTCACTAAAAGCGCGTATTTAAAACAAGATATTTGCGAAGATACAAATAAGGGTAAAGTATTTCTGCCTAATACTAACATATTACTACCAATAAATATTGTAATACCTAGGAAGGTTTAGGTATATAATTCGTTATGGTTTTATATTATTATATAAATTGCCTGAAATATTACGTTGCAAAAATTCTTGCCAAAATACACAAAATGTATGCGAACTAGTCGGAAATATATTAGCTATACGGGAAACAATTCATTCACAATCATTTTTTAATTATTTGTAATCTTAGATTTATTCCTTATGAAGTTTGTACAAAGCGTGTTTTCGATATCTAATATTCAAAGTTACTCTTCAGATTCTCTTAAGTTTTAATTGTCAGATGTCGATCTTATTTCGTATATTTAGGGCATTAATACTTAATGTTTCTAATTATGATTTGTTTATTTTTCGAGATTTATTGAGATTTTGTTTATGTCTCTGCCCCGGTATCGTGATATAATAATTTATTTGAAGTCAGTGTATGGGGCACAGGGCAAACATGTTTCTACGTCTTTCTGTTTTATCGATTTTTTTAAGATACATACTCATATATAACTTCTTTAAATAATTCAATTAAACTTGACTTAGTTGAAATAAGTATATACCATAAAGTGATATGGCCAATACTTATCACATATGTCTCTTACTACTTGTTTAAAATTATTCAGCGTTTTTTTTAGTTTCCTGTGTCCTTATTATAAAACATGGACTAAAATTAGTACCTTGTTAGCTACTATGGTTACTCACAGTAACTAACAAGTTGTTACTTACTATGTTTTTATGGAAAATTAATCGTCAAGATACATGCGTAATTATAATAATGTACTGAAAGAGTAGTTCTGCAAGCAGTGAAGTGCAAGGTGGTGCGTAGGAAAACACTACTAGACAAAACACCAGAGGGACAAAATTATAAGTTTTTTATGGAATTTGACTTATATTCATTATATTAAGTATTGATCAAATTATTTAAAGACAAGGGTGAGAATCCAAAAGACTTATTAACATTTCGGTCAAGACGAGTGTGTTCAAATTTCGAAAACTTGACACCTCGACACGATCGGAATGTGTTGCCGATCTGACGTAATAACATGGAATCTTTAACATTCTCTGCCAAGTGTTTACCTGTCGGTAAAAACGTATAACATCTTTTTAATACGGACTCGGGACTGCTTTATCGACGTAAAATCATGTTTAAACAAGATGCATCCAGATTTCTTAGTCTAAGTACATAACCAAATTGCACTTTGGAGTTTAGACAATCGTGGTCCGTCATGTTTACTGCAGATGCGACTCGGTACCGAGATTCGTGCTTAGAACTTTCGAAATTACGACTTTGCTGCTTCTAATGCATTTGAGACGAGAATCTGAAACTACTGGAAAGTAGTCGTAAAACTTATCGAGCTACTGGTTTTATAATAAATTGAAGGTAGTCTTACGAACAAGCTTTATTATGAAGGGTAATTTTGAGCTAAAGCAGAACGGTGGACCTCAAGTTTTGTAATCCTCTTAAAGGTGAATGTGCCCATAAAATGTATTATTAAAATAAACAAACTTTAACAAATACAAACCAAAAGTCGTAAAAAGTTAATAACAATTTGAAATTGAAGGTTGTATTTGAATTCACAAAGAACATTCAATAGACATAATAATATTCTGTGCTCAATGCAAGATCATATATAATATTCTATGCATTGAGATTAACTCTGTGATTATCTGTATCTGTAAGAGTTATTTCATCTCTTGACATAATATTTGTAGATAAATATCACTTTTGTGGTCGTTTCAAGATTAATCTATATGAAAAAATTTACTGTAAAAATTGTACCTTGTACATTATTAAATAGATTTAAACGTTAAAAGGCCGGCAACGCACTTGCGAGCCCTCTGGCATTGAGAGTGTCCATGGGCGGCGGTATAACTTAACATCAGGTGAGCCTCCTGCCCGTTTGCCCCCTGTTCTATAAAAAAAAAGTGTACGTTTGAATCGAAGACTGTTAATTTGTTTAAATTATTGGTCACCTAATAAATTATTGATATACACGATCGCATATTTACCTTTTTAAAAATTAAAAAAGTGTCAACTAAAATATGATGTGCCTAGTTAGAGGCAGAATAAGTACTGCGAAGAGTGTTTTGAAGAGTTGTTTGGGTTGAGCCCTCCTGCCTCGTTTTAACACCGTACGAGCCGTATTAATTCAAAATTTCATCCCGATCACCCTGACGGCTGAAAGTCTTCTACGGTCCGCTTCACAAGACATTTTCCTTTGCGAACTGTGGAATCGACACCCGACTTTTCCCTGCGAGATTCGACCTCCCATTGTTTAACAAAAGAATATACTCCTCAAAGGCCGGCAAGGCACCCACTAAAATGTGTGTCCATGGGCTGTAATGACTGCCCTTTTTGAGCGTTCCATGAGCTTGTTTGCCCCTCTATCCTATAAAAAGAAAAGTCGAACTACTGACTGGATATACTTGAAATATAACAATTAAAAATATTTCGGTGTTTGTTGCGGGTATGCACATATATGCGATTTTTGTTATAATAGTTGCAACGGTGGGGCGCCGTGCATCGTAACTTTCAGCAACGTCAAATCATATTAGAACTTTTCACAAGATCAGATTTATCGAGCTTTTTTGTTAAAGAATTAATGAATGTATTTTTGAACTTTTAAAAGCTTCTTAAATAACATACAATTTATCAAAAATAAAATAAAGTTTACATATTATTTTGTATTTTAACACTTCAGTAGTCGCATAAGTATATAACATGTTTAATGTAAAAAATAGAGATTACTTCACTATTACTGATTACTAACTGAACATCATCTCTTATTAATTTTTTTCATTCAGGTTGTTCCTGTATCCGGTTCACATCGGGCGGCGAAGGTGCACCTCGTGGAACTTTCAGCAGTCCAGATTACCCGCGAGCGTACCCACGCTCCCTCTGCTTGCTCTACACTTTTCTTGCTCAGCCTCATCAGATCGTTGAGATCGTGTTCACGGACTTTGACATTCACAAGGAACATCTAGAGTAAGTTACAATCTAGGGTAGCGGGGGCTAGTTGTATTTTTTTTGTTTATTGGCGACGGAAGCTTCCTTTGCATTTATAAAATGAAGCAGTTCTATTTCGGTGAGCTGCTATTTAACTTTGAATTTCAAATACAATTTTGAGCGCACCTGAATAAATCGATTCGAGAAGTCGAATACTTGTAAATATGGTTTAGATAAAAGTGAATGAATACTTACTCCGTGATGGGTGCTTATTGTGATAGCCAAGTTGTAATTGCTGGAATTGAAAACTAGTTTTTTCTTTGTTTATAATTTCTGTAGCTTAGACAGAAACTTTTAAGACTGTCTAAAGTTTCTATCTAAGCTAAATAAATTATTTTTTTTGAGTCATTTTTTCTAAGGATTCCTTTATAATGTTTGCGTCTGAATGATGAATTTTCGAGTAAAGAGAAGGGCATTTTTTTGCTTTGATGGTTGGAATCCTGATTAAATAATTTAGAAATGAAATAAATTATTTTCCTTCATTAACTCCAATACAAATTGGAGGCCCACTTCTTACAAAAATATCTTATACCTTGGATTCACAAATATGAGTGGAATGGAATTTTCTGAGGTAATAATGGCATATCCAAGAATTACCCTGATGTAGCTTCAAGCGACTTCAGAGACAGTCTTCTTCCCATAAAGTGTTTGAACTTATCAGGTCCAGCTGATTTATTTTCATGCTGTGACTGTGTGTGTGATTTTTGGAATGCCATCTTCCTGACTTCCAAAGGAAGTAAAGTTGGAATATATTCAGATATTTTGGCTTCTTTTCTGCGGCTTGCAACAGAAGCCAATTAGTACAACATTTTGGCTTTAGGAAGTACGTTTAATTTTTCTTTCATAGTGAAGCTTTATGATATTGTAGTAAAAGAGTATAAGAGTATAAGAGTAGAAGAAAAAAAGTATCAAAAACATGAAAAGAAGAAAAGGCAGGCAACGCACTTGCGAGCCTTCTGGTAATGTGAGTTTGCAAGGGCGGCGGTATCACTTAACATCAGATAAGCCTCCTGCCCGTTTGCCTCCTATTAAATAAAAAAAAAGGGTGCGTGTACTTATGTACGCGCGTAAGAAGTTATACTTCTTTGGCATTATTAAAAATAGTTTGGCTTTGTTCCACCTCCAGTTTTTGATGTTTCACGGCGATAAGATGACAACTCTTTTTTTGTATTCAATTTAGTGCACTTACACTGATTCATCAATAGTTTTTTGTCTCTTGTCCTTATATTTGCTAGAGAAAAATTACATGTTTTGATTAAACAATGTGGTAATTTTTTTAATCAAAACATTACTCGATAATAATAATACATACGGATAGTTAACCTCAATTGTATTGAAGCACTTAGGAAGGTTGATGAGCACAGTTTTTTTCACAAATATTAATTAGTATTGGTTTAAATATTCAATTTAAATCACTTCTGATTATAATTCAAAAAGCATTGCTAAATTTCTTTGAAAAAATAATTAAAACTCCTTTATTTGTTTAAAAGGTAAATGACAAATGTCATTATGGTCATTCAAAATTCTTGGCATACGAACTTCACGCATATTCTATTTCTTTTTACTTGTAGATTGTCTTATTCCTATCTCGCTCGCGCACGCTATAATCACACTCCTAATTTTGTGTCACAGGTGCGCGCGCATTATAAAATTTCACTCTCATAAATTTTTCATAACGCGCCTAAAGAAGTATAACTTCAAAAACCTTTTATAGGTTAAAACTTGAGATAGTACCTACTGACAAACAAAGAACGTATGAAAGAAATTCAAATATTTGTAAACGAACATGTCCCAATCTGATAAATTGTCACACTTATATAAAGTATTCAGCTTCAGAGCCCCAACTATAGAGGTAAACATCAAAAAAGTCCTAGAATCAAATCTCATTTACCAGGCTCGAAAAGGATGAAAAAGTGCCGTGATCTCTGCAATTCTCAATAATAGAGGTTTCTCATTTAATTAATCAATCAGAATCACACTCTTTTTAATCGCTAAGTTTTTTGTTTTACCCAATGTTTGTAAGGAATACACCATGTTCCACATGATACCTTAAATAATGATTAGTTAATTAATAATAATAAAATAAATGAATAACAAAGATTTGTTCTCTATCAGCAGTAGGCATGGTGAAATAGGAGCACGCACTTAAATTCTCGTGGGAACAACACGCAAATACATAGTCAAAATAGTCGAAATCCCACTTAACCTTAAAATTAGATTTCACTGTATTTATATTGTGTATTGAGGTGTGGAAAACGCTTCAAATATATGATAATGTTTATGACCTCGTAAATCCATCTGTTTGATGTGCTTTAATATGATAAAGTATAGCGGGCGTGTTCAAATATCGAAGTTGTGTTTACCAAGATTTATTGCCGACATACCTTTTAATCAGGTGTATGTTATGAGTGTTTCTCACTAAACACAATATATTCTTTCAACTTCAATATTATATTTCCTGCTCCCTTCACTCGCGTTAATTTGGTCGTAGCATATTATATGTATAGCGTATTCAATACATGGTCTATGCAACACCAGAAACTGTTCAATTTTGAACCAGAAGTTCCTTAGGATTTAGGATTAGCGCGTTCAACCAAATATACAAACTCTTTAGACTAATAATTTATTAAGTTATTCATAAAGGTAATAAATAATAGATTTAAATCATGTGACAATAATTTAAAAATCCAAATAAATTTAATAGAATTAAACTTAAAAAGTAAATCGAAATTCCATCAAGTGCCGCGAAACTAGATAACCAAACAAATCATATTCCTAACATCTGTTGTAATATCTGCCAATTTCCAAGGAATCTGGCAATTGACATGTAACACGAGTATCACTCTCAAAGTAGCACTAAAATCTACATAATGCACCAATTTACAATTTTGCTACACATTTGTAGCAATAAGGAAACTCCTCCATTCGTAGCGTCGCTTTAATTGTGACTATATTAACAAGCGTCAAAAAGCAAATTAGGTGAAGAAAATACAGTTTTTGAACAGAATAAATACTATAAAAATTAAAGCAACATTTAGAAATAATTCAACCAAATTTTAGAATATGAACAAAAGCATAGAAAAGGAGAAAGTAGGAGTCGGCACTTAGATATTGGCTCTGAATGTTATTTAACTTATGTGTAAAAGAGACACCTGTATTATGCCGGCCATACACACTACGGTCTACCGGAGAGGTAATCTGTGCAGGTATGCCTGCGCAGGTCAACCGAACAATGGTAGCGTGTATGGGGACGTTCCGGTGTATCGGAGCGGTCTTCAGTTCTCTTTGCGATGGCATCGAATGTGGACGATGACACGTTAGCGTTACTTTAATTTTGAAGAAAAATAATACGAAAAACAAGCGAAGAAAGTGGTGTAAGCATTGGTTATTGAAAAGGAAAACATATAGTCATGTTAATTTATTAAATGAATTGAAATTGGAACCAGAAGATTTTAAAAACTATCTTTGAATGGACGAGAAAACATACCTTAAATTACTTGAAATGGTTACTCCTATAATAAAAAAATATGACACAGTTATGAGAAATAGTATTTCTGCGCACAAAAGATTATCAGTTACATTGAGATTTCTCGCAACTGGCAGAAGTTATGAGGACCTAAAATTTTCAACAATTATTTCGCCTCAGGCACTTGGAAAAATTATTCCTAAAACATGTGAGGCTTTGTATGAAGTACTTAGAAGAGATTAAATAACAAATCAAACTTAAAACAAAAGTAATAAATTAGATACATTGCCGATTACTATCTTAACAACCTGCGCAGGCGACCGGAGTACACGCACACACGCACAGGTACACCGTACGGTGTCACTCGAAAGAATCGATTTTCGATCTTGCGCCGGTCGCCTGCGCAGGTTCAAAAACCTGCACAGGTCTATTCCCACACACATTCCGGTCTACCTGCGCAGGCATACCTGCACAGGTGGACCTCTCCGGTAGACCGTAGTGTGTATGGCAGGCATTACACTCATGCCCTATTTATATTAGAGACAGCTGACGCTGCGATGTTGCCGTGCCGTTCAAAGATTTAATACTAAGGCGTTTTGTTTTAGCATGATTGATTTGGTTTTGGCAAATTAAGAATTAAATTTACTTTTATATTTGCGTGTTTTAAATGTTTTGTAGCAATGGCCTGTTAAAAAAAAAGATCGCATTTTCTCCAAACATTGTATATTGTATACGTAGAAGAGATTCACGTAATCTATTCACTGCGGTTTTATCAGTTACATACCTTCGTAATGTGTTACATGTGTTGAATAACGCAAGTATTAATTGTATTTATTAATTATTTATCTATTTTAACCTTATATTCTACCATACAGCAACTTAACCCTAATTCGATAGAAAACAGAAACAAAACCTATTTATAACAAATAATGGTAATGTATATTGTGTAATGTCAGTGTTAATGAATATGTCCGTACCGTAAAATTACTAAGCGCAATGCACGCGTAATCTCTAAGTTAGTTAGTGCGCACCCGCGGCACAGCCAGAAATAGTTGCCATTTCCAATTCTTAGTGTAAATGTTTAACAGTGTTGGCCTTGTTTGGCGTGAGCTTTCTGTGTGCTAACACTCGCTTGTACGGTGAAAACATCGTGAGGAAACCGGCATGTCTTATACACAAAACGTCGACTTCTTGTGGCACAGGAGGGTGATCACCTAATTAATTTTTTTTCACAAAACAGATATACTAATCTGTGGCCTATATCTAAAAGAATCTAGCTTCCCTTTTTGTGAGGTTATTAACTCGGTATAGAGATTAACGTAGCTGTATTCTATCCAAATTAGTAACAGAACAAATTTTCTTTGTCTTCTAATATCGATAATCCTATATAGTGTTGCCACTATCTCTTTGTTATATATAAAGTACAGAGCCTTCTTCGCTCCAAATTGCAGTGGACTGGATCCTTTAAGCCATCGTTCAAGGGCGACGATTTCGGGCGTAATAAACTTTATTCGACAATGAAGTGCCTTCGTCTACGTGGATCGTTTATCAGATTATTGCTTGTCATAAGACGTCTTTTCAGCGTATTCTTGCAATCAATATCTAGAGTTCATTAAACGTGTAATGAATTTCCAATTGTGATTCCTTTACAAGTTTTATGTAATTTTTAGTGCAATTAATAGTCTGATTATGAATTCGAAGACACTTATGAATTACACATGTAGTAGCAATGGAAAATAAGGCACAATTTAATTTGAGCTTATTTTATAATATTTGGTATATTAAAACCAATAAAACTCAGCTAAATGCATAATATCGAGCAGTGTTGGCCTAGTGCCTTCAGCGTGCGACTTTTATCCCTGAGGTCGTAGGTTCGATCCCCGGCTGTGCACCAATGGACTTTAACAACGCGAACAGAGTAGGAAAACATCGCGAGGAAACTGGCTTGCCTTAGACCCAAAAAGTCGACGGCGTGTGTCAAGACGAGGACAACAAGGACAGGAGGCCTACCTGGAGGAGGCTGATCACCTACTTACCTATTAAATTAACAAATAATTATGAAACAGATACTGAAATCTGAGGCCCATACCTTAAAAGGTTGAAGTGCTACTGATTTATTTTATTTAATGTTCATATACAAAACACCACTATACCTCAAGTAACAGTTAACTCCTATTGAACGCCGCGTTAGAATTTTTTGAATACAACTTAGACATATCAAAGACGTATTAAATCGATTCCATTACTACAAATGTATTGGATACAATCTAATTCCCAAATAGCGTCTATTCACGTCAAACTGTGCCCCAATTACGGTAACAATAATGTTCTACAATACTCATTATTATTTCATGACATACATTTGTTTCTTTTCTATGTTATTAACAGAATTAATGCCAAACATATAGTACAAATTCTACTTATTTTTTTTGGAAGTTGCACCTTTACTAAATTGTATTAGATTTTACTATTCCCTGCCTAGAATCTATGTAACTCAGGTTAAAACGAGCTATAAATTTCATTATATGATAGCAGGTATATAGTAATTACTAACACTTGTCACTGTATAATTGAAAAATATATGGACATACTATGTTGAAGGATATATAATGTTTTAAGTTTTTAAACAATTTATTCATTTCCAAACTTCATTTGTTTTAAGAAATCGTTAACCATTCCATAGAAAAACGTTGTGTACATCTCCTTGAGTAATCGTCAATAAATAAATAGTAATTTCAATTTACACATTTTCATTTACTCACCACATTTATATTGCCCGTCAACACATACTGCATGCTTTAATTTAATCTTTCGTTTAAAACAGTACTTCATTCTGCTCCTAACTTCGTTTGCTTCGAATTGGAAACGTATTTAGAAATAAGAAATTGAATTGAAGCTTATTTTGTTGTTAGAACTTAGAAGCCTTTACTTTGTACTAATTTAATTTTACCGATAATGAAACAAAAGACTGTCTCGATACATCTACCATCTCGTAGATTTCGAATCACAACTACTAAAGCAAGTCCTAAAGACATCCGTTGAAGTCATAATACTGGTACTAAAAATATATGTTCATTTTCTTTTTCCTTTGAATAAGCAGAAAATATGCAGTTAATATTTATATCTTAAAAAATAACGTTGTCATTTCTTTTCATTAAGTACGTTGGATATTAATCTTAGCTTATAATTATAAGTATTTACATGAAATATTAGGACCTATAATACTAAATCAGTTATTTAGATTTTACTCCAAATAAACATTAACTAATTTCTAAATCATTGAGCATGAGTTTATATTTTTTCTGTCTTTAAACTTAAACATTATGTCAAAAAAGTTTGCGTACGTATTTTTAAGTGCCACGGATTGATGATAGATTTTGATCGATCAATAAATTTAAACTAGATTTATTATTTGTAACTAAGTGACCAGCGATTTCATTCCCGTTACGAATGAATTCGTGAATTAAAATTTGATAAAGGTTTTCCAATCTGGATTAAAGCGGTCGAAATCATTGGTCTTGATGTTATTGTGTAGTCTTTTCAATGCATAAATAAAAATAATAAATCAGTGGCGCTACAACCTCTTTAGGTCTTGGCCTCAGATTTCTGAATCTGTTTCATGATCATTTTTAAATGTAATAGACAAGTAGGTGATCAGCCTCCTATGCCTGACACACGCCGTCGACTTTTTGGGTCGACAGACATGTCGGTTTCCTCACGATGTTTTCCTTCACCGTTCGAGCAAATGTTTAATACGCACATATAGAGAAAATCCATTGATTGGCTGAAGCCACTAGGCCAACACTGCTCTCTCAATGCATAGTACATGTCATACAAAAAAATATTTAAACAAAAGTATGCAGCGTTCTAATCTTATATCTACATAAATGTTATATATAACAGAATTTATACACATTTATTATCGAGTTTCTATAGTAAGGGCTCCTATCTTTTATTTGGGCGTCGTTTGTCTCAGTCCTGTTACACTATTGTTAGTAATAAATTGTATACCTATGCGAAAGAAGAATTGCGCCATTTCACTGTAGTTGTATTAACATGGTGGAAACATGTATATGTTGCAACGTATGTATTCGTACAAACAATTATGTAGAATTTAAAAAAGGAACGACATTCAATGGCTGATACTCGTAATGAAAATCACGGTCACTATATTTGTGGTCGCACTTTTGTGCTTTTTTTTATATCTAGATTGGACAAAACGTATATTTGAAATCGCATTAGTTGAAAAAGAATTTAATACTAGAAAGGTCCTAATTTTAAATCTCCTTTTCTACCGCATAGCCATAAATCATTTAAATTCTTCGAAATCTTAATATAAAATTTCTCAAGCAAGAAATAATCGTAAGAATCGTTTGTTAAATTAGATTTCCATTAAAAATCAGACATGTATTAATACTCTATGAAGAACATCTCATCCTGAGACATCGGATATCTCGCGAAAATAGGTCATTGCGAGAGATATTGTATATCTAAGTAGATATTAAGTTTACACAAAGAATATTTAAGTGATTTTTTATGCTTTGATTAAATTATATGTTTTTTGTCTATACTTTATTGAAGTCGTCATTTGTTTTATCCCGTTTCCGAGATTGCTTAGTGATAAGGCCACCAAGGCACGAAGCCGTCCAATTTATATTTAGGGGAAAGATGGATAATACCGCGCAGTCGATAATTCCGCGCGGCAGCGTATGTCAAAAACTATCATAATATATTTTCGTCACTCCTTATAATTTTTCGTGTACTTTCGGAAAGAGATAAATAATACTGTTTATATTGTAATACTTTGATACAATACATTTTAATGCTTGTATACTGTATTATATATTTCAGAATACGTTTATACATACTATAATATATTCCATATAATTTTGAGGTTAAAAAATAAAATGATCTAGTTTGATAATTCCGCGCGAATAGGCCGCGAAATTTTTAATTATGAAAAGTATGTTTTATTTACATTAACTTGTTTTTACCTCGATAAAATAGTTATGTATATACTGATTTTATTTCTAGAAATAGATAGGTCTCTCTAAAAAAAAGAAAATTACTTAGAATGGTATTAATTTTTTATTTTTACTTTTATTACTTACCCATTTGTATGCAATTAATGTGGGCACGATATTATCAGACCAGTTTGATAATACCGCGTCTTTATTTTTTTTAAATTGACAATAATAGCATTTTGTTTAAATTTTGGATGTTTTTGTTAAACGGTATGCGTACCTGAATAAATGTCCTACTAATTACTCTATTTCTTTTCGTTTCTTTTAATATCAAACAGTTTCCAAATTATAGGTCCAAGTCCTTAGGGGCTCGGTATTATCCAACTCTCCCCTACAATTGTATTGTTTCCTTAATTAGTACACGGATTTAAATCCACCCCAATAAGCGGGTTTAATCATATTCTAATATTTTTTTCTTACAAAGGTTGCCTTAAAAAGGCTGTTAGTTGCCTTCGATAAATTATAGTTCTCTCGTTGCAGTAGTTTTGTAATGCAATAAATACTATTTTATCTCGTATTTTTTTAAATTTCGAACATCATAACGTCGTACTCAGGTTTTATTAAATCTCATTATACAAATTGGTCCAGATTGTCACATAATTATTATAATTATTATTAAAGCTTTATTAATCCATACAACAATTGGTTAGTTTACATTCCTTAATATTAGTATTAGTTAAGTTAGTATGAGTTTTAAACAAAATTTAAGTTAGGTTTATTTTTAATTTTTAGTGGTGTAGTTTTATTACACTAATGTTATTGATCTGATAAATCCTTACATTCCGATTATAAATCAGGAATTCTTATGTATTCAAGAATTTGAAATATATTCAATAACAAACACGCAGGTATGGTCTCGTATGAAAATGTAATGCGTGGATTTTACTTTAAAAAGGTTTTGCTCAATGGGGGACTTAGTGTCTGTGGCAAGAAAACCGTCGTGGGATTCGAGGTCGCAGCAGTGCTAAATTACCTTTTTTATGTTGCCAACACTGTTACGTCTTTATAGTTCGACCATCATCTTGATACTTAGCATAAAATTAAAATTATAAGTATAAAATTTTTATGTTTAAATGAAATGACGCGAAAGTATTATATTCGCATAATCGCCATCATCTCTTTTCGCACAGACTCCATATAATATACTAAATATGTCTCGCAGTTTTATCCGTGTTATTTCAGTCGGTTCCTTTATAAATTTCCTCGATAAATGGACTATAAAACACAATACAAATTTTTCTAGGATCAGTTTCTGAGATATGAACAAATAATAGTTTAGGAGCAATACTTGCTTGTAAATTATTAAAGTTATTATGTTCTTAAAGTAAATGTTTGAGTTCTACAGACAAATTGCAGAGATATTACAGAAATCAACACACCGTCAAAAGGCTGAGAAGTAGTTTATTTATGCTATTAATATTGTATGGCAGGAACGAATTGGCTCTCATAATTCAGTGTTTCGTAAATCATTTTAGTACGTTATTGAATCACCTTATATGCTTTATACACGATAAATGCCGGATTTAGAGGTATGGGGGCTCCCAGGCCCCAAATTATTTCAGTCGTGTTATCCAATTTTTTTTTTGTGAAACCAAGAATAGATTATTTTATTATAATAATCTCTATTGTGGGAACTTCTCTTTTGTGGAGGCCGGGGCTGCACAAACACTAAATATAATAATTATGTTCCATTTTATTGTTAGCAATGCCTGAAATCATTAAATCAATAAATACAAATGTAAGCCAATTTTATATATATATATAGTAGAAAATTTTTATATATTAAAGAATCAGTTATTAAAAGTATATAATTTATACAAAACGTTTAAAGATACTTCCATGTATCTACCGAGGGCTCCAACACGGCTGTGGGTACCAGCATATAGTACTGCGCTTTGTAATGCTTCCAAAGGGAAGGTGATTTTACAGATTATTAAAGGCACGGTGCTTCTATAATGTGAGAGTTCTTAAATTTCTTTTCTAAAATAATTTAATTATAATTTGACATTTGCATGTTTCTTTAATATAGCTGATTGAGCGGATTTTTCAGGGTGAGCCTCGAATGTAGTATAATATTATTTTCAAGTTTAAAAATATAAACTACTTTCAAGGCAATAAAGAATAAAGGACTTTTACGAATAATTTCTGGGCAAGTCGAAGCTTTCAGTGTCTGACACGAGTATTTTATTAAGACACGCTAATTAATTTTTCCGTCACCGTAGTAGCATGTTCCGCAAATATAAAGAAAATGTTATTGGTGCATAGCCGTGATACGAACAACCTCAGGGATGAGGGTCAAACGCTTAAGCCCCTAGGCCAACACTGCTCTGAATCAAAGACTACATTTTTTTTAAATAGACACAATTTAACAATGCGATCTAGCCCAACTCAAGCCTAATAAGTAATTAAAAACTAACCTAGTTTACTAAAAAGGATATTAAACATTAGAAAGTGTCCAGTGTCCATAACTATACTCTATTAAAGGGTAGACACTAAGTTCTTGTGTACTATTTTTTATCCACTTTCCACTGTTTAGCATCTAAGTCTAACGTGTAATGAGTATATATGAACATAATAAATTGCACCATAGACACAAATCTATTGTCATATTCAAGAGCAAAGTAATATCACCAATTGCCGCAATTGGTGGGTTTTGCCCTGAGCCAATCTAGAAGCTACGCGAAGTGAGTTCGAAATACGATCTAGATCACGTAGAACTTTGCTGCGTAGCTGACATTTTCTTTGCATAGTGAATTAGCATCGCTGTCGCAATTCACTGAGGAAATTTGCCACCATTACGAGATTTTTTTCCATTTTTATGAGTAATTTTATTTAAAACATTTCAAAATATAATGAATATATTATAGTCGGTGTATAAGGATTGAAATATCCAATTATAATGGTGAAAATTACATACACCATAGGCCATTTCTATTGCCAATTTTCTTAAGGCAAGTAAGTAGAAGATGAGCCTATTTCCGCGTGTATTTCTTAACTATTTCTTAAGAACAATATACGCGTTGAGATATTCATATTAAAGAAACGTAATTTAAATAAAATAATTACGAGAGCAAAATTCAACTAACGTTAGCATGTAAAAACAAATACATTGTAGTACGAACACAATCTGCATTAAATTAAGTTTAAATGGTAAAAAGGGGTAAACCGCCGAGTCGTCTAATAAAATGTTTTACAAACAGTCCCAACCCGGAGTCATAATTTGCTTGGAATATTCGCTACGAACATTTTACTTGACTTCGGCTGGAGAACTAAAAACAGGCACTAAGATGTTTATATTAGGTTTATGTGTAGTTAAAACGAGAGAGATAAAAATGGAAAACAAAAGATGAAATGATGGCGCGGTTCGTTTGTTCCTGATTGGTTAACGACATTTTTAGTCTAATCACATACGATGTACCATTTAATCACAACCAAACATAACAATTTCCAAGATTCCAATTAACATTAATTATTATTGGAAGAAATATTATCCAGTTTCAATTATATTTAGAAGAAAAAAATTATGTATTTTGTCTATGTCCATATGCAATATTGTTTCTTTTTCTTTTTAGCATTTCTTAAAAGGAATAGTTTTTACTTTAACGCATTTTTCTACTTATTTAAACAATATTAAAACTTTTTACAAAGCAATCTGCGTCATGGTGAGCAGTGTTGGCCTAGTGTCTTCAGCGTGCGACTCTCATACCTGAGGTCGTAGGTTAGATCCCCGGCTGTGCACCAATGGACTTTCTTTCTATGTGCGCATTTAACATTTGCTCGAACGGTAAAGGAAAACATCGTGAGGAAACCGACATGTCTTAGACCCAAAAAGTCGATGGAGTGTGTCAGTCACTGGAGGCTGATCACCTACTTGCCTATAAGAAATTAAAAATGATCATGAAACAGATTTAGAAACCTGAGGCCAAACCCTAAAGAGGTTGTAGCGCCACTGATTCACTCTGCGTCATGAATTTGAAATAATTAAAAATAATAGTAAAATACCTCTCGCACAGACATTACAACTACTACAGATGGGGTCAATGCCAATTAGTGAATAAAATTATACAAAACTCCATCACTATATTCATGACTAGTAGACTCGGCCAAGCGTTGCTGTGGCTAAGATTTTTGTTATATTACATAGTAGTAAACTATTCAAGAGAAATGGCAGGAGAACACCAATCCACCATGCTTTTTTTGGTGGTTATGCCGTTAAATTGTAGCTTATGTGAAACGTTGGTATTTATTTTGATAAGGATCAATACCTAGGTACGAATAAAGAGCCTTTTCTAGCGGTGGTATTTTAATAAAAAAAAATTAATAAAAGGGCGCTTATTGTGACGTAACTATAAAAGATAGAGACATGCCGTCGTGACATTTTTTATAGATAGTGATGTGTCCCGAAAAATTGTATTACATCATTTTGTTCTATCATTAATAGTTTTCGCAGCGCACGCGATTGAAGGAAGTTTTTTGTTTATTTTTTTTACACCTTGGGTTAGATTATTCAAGTTTTAGTAAGCATCCCAATTTTTTTTGAAAATGAAACATAGCCTATGTCACTTGGGAATAGTGTAGCTTGCCAACGGTGAAAGAATTTTTGAAATCGGTCCAGTAGTTTCGGAGCCTATTCATTTCAAACAAACAAAAAATCAAATATTTCCTCTTTATAATATTAGTATAGAAAAGCTAACTCGTATGTAAGTTATTCATAACGTATCTTACAGTTTGAAAAATAAACAGTGTTCGTATGCATTAAATATAGAAGCTTGCGATGTGAAAATTATATGAAACTTATGATCTATAAAATATTTATTTTCCCTGCAACCGAGAACTTTTCTTAGGATGCACTGCAGAAACGTTTATTGTAAGTAAAAGTTGTAAATTTTAAAAATTCTAGTTTATATTGATATCCTGAAATCATAGTAAACGATACTGTATGTAGACTAAACTAACTGTAGTAGTACTCTTACTACTCACTACTAATAATCTCGGGCTTATTTCCCATTAAGAGATAACGAACACATTGCGATTTTTGAACATTTATTTATTTTAACCTTATTTACTATAAAGCAACTTAACACTAATTGGATAGGAAAAACCTAAACCTATTCATAACAGATATTGGAAAATTCTACTCTTGTGAGTCAGTCTTGTTAAACAGAATATGTCATTACCGCAACATTATTAACACAGAATGATCGCGTCAGTGGTGAATCTCTGAGCAGGTTAGCCCGCGGCATAGCAAACAATAGTTGCCGTTCATATGCCTAGTGTGGTTAATCGGTACTGCACGAACCTCTCTAACGCATCTGGATTATGTACCCTACTCGTAAGGAACTCAAATAGGTACCAAGTAATAGCTAGATCTAATAAATTTAATATTGCAATGGTAATAACATAATAGTAATGTGAACGTCTGGAAAAATAATTGTGAACCAGTTTTGTATATACAAATGTATATAATTTGTTGAGTTAATTGCAGAAGTGACAGACGCGTTTAATGTTTCTAATATAAAGCCTTATCAACTCCCATACAACCTCAGTGTTTTCCCCCAACAAATACCAAAAAGCGCAAAATTGTTTCATTCCTGTGGTAGTTACGTATGAAATTGTAATAACTCCAGGGATTTGAGCATATCAAATTATTAATCGTAGCTATTAGTCTTGGCCTGTCTGGATATTATAACATTAATTTTACGGTCTGCTTATTCGATTTATCTTAGATGAAGATCACTTAAATATACTGAATCGACATCTTCGCTGGAGGCCACTTATTTTTGGCTAACAAGTCTCTCTTAAATTACTTTGAGACGATAGAGTTACACATTATTTATTATCGATATATATACAGTTATTTTATGTAATAGTATATATTAGGTCCTTACATATGAAATTGGCGTTTTGTATGGGAGGAACAAAAAGTCGAATATTTTTAAATATAATATATTTAATTAATCAAAGTATGAACCATTGTTTTCTATGCACTTTTGCCATCTCATAGGTAGTTCATCGATCCCTTGACTAAAAAAACCAGTCGGACGGGAATCAATAAAATCTGTGAAGGCGATTTGGACTGCCCCATCAGAGTTAAATTTTTTCCCTTGCAAGAAGTTGTCCAAATTTCGAAAAAAATGGTAATCTGTTGGAGCAAGGTCCGGGGAGTACGGAGGATGTCTTAGACATTCCAATTGAAGCTCTTCTAATTTGGTAGCCGTCTGTTGTGCAGTGTGTGGTCTAGCGTTGTCGTGAAGTAGCAGTGGCGTGGAGCGATTGACCAGCCTAGGTTGTTTAGCCGCTAGATTTTCCATCATGGTTTGCAATTGCTGACAATAGACATCAGCCGTAATAGTCTGGCCAGATTTGAGAACACTGCAATGAACAATACCGGCACTAGTCCACCAAACGCTTACAAGTAACTTTTTTGGGGTTAATTTTCGCTTGGGGCAGGATTTGGCTGGCTGGCCAGGATCCAACCGTTGCGCTGAGCGCTTTCGATTATCGTAAAGAATCCATTTTTCATCACAGGTAATAATTCGGTTTAAAATACCTTCATTATTGTGCCGGTTCAGTAATGTAACGCAGCAGTCGACGCGCGTTTGCCGGTTTGCTTCAGTCAATTCGTGAGGTACCCATCTTTCAAGCTTTTTAATCTTCCCAATTTGCTTCAAGTGAATTAAAACAGTTTTATCACTAACACCGCAGCCTGCAGCTAGCTCAGACGTGGTTTGCGATGGATCCGCTTCCACAATAGCCTTCAATACTTCATTATCAACTTGGGTCTCAGGCCGTGCACGGGGCTTGTTCTGCAGGTCGAAATTTCCAGAACGAAAACGTTGGAACCAAAAACGAACTGTGTTTTCTTTTGCAACATGACCGCCATACACATCATACACCCTTCGAGTCGTTTCCGCAGCACTAGTGCCACGGCGGAACTCGTACTCGTAAATAATGCGATACTTTAAGTTTTCCATTTTGTAAAATGAGTGACGCAAACAGAAAAAAAACAGAAGAAAAAAACAAATGAATGACGGTAATCGAAGCACAAATACATGAGTAAATAGCTGCACAAATTTGAATTTGGAATTCCTTACCAAAGAGGAGAACATCGTGATTAAAGTGGCCAGTACGAAATACGCCAATTTCATATGTAAGGACCTAATATTATGTAAAGCATGCAGGCAGCACGTCGCGTCGTGCTCCGCAACAATGAATATTTCTGTATATTTTCTCGTACGGTAAAGGACATATATGTACAACTGTATGAAGCGCAAATTTAGCACCATATGAAGTACTGTTTTCACCTCTGGACAGGAGATCCCCAGTACCAGGGATCCTCCTTCCACTTGACCGTATTCAACGAAGAGCGGTTCGAATCGTCGACATCCAATTCCTTTCCGAGCGGCTTGATCCCTTGGCGTTGCGTAAATATGACGTGGGGTCACTCTGCATTTTGTACCGCATTTACCATGGAGAGTGTTTAGCGGAGTTGTTTGGATTAATATCTGCAGCTGAGTTTCATCATTGGACGTCGAGGCAGAAGACGAAATTCCACCCGTATCCCCTCGACGTCCGTCGTTCCACAACTGAGCGTTTTTTAAGGCAGTTTTTGTCGCGCACCACCACTATGTGGAACCAGCTGCCCACAGAAGTATTTCCGAACCACTTCGTCTTAGGGTCCTTCAAGAAAAGAGCGTACCAATTCTTAAAATAAAAATAGGTAAAAAAACTTTTTAAGTTAAACGGTTTTATGTTAAACATACATTGCAATGTTTAAGATAAATGTACTAAAAACAAAAAAATAATAAAATAGATACAGTCGTGGGAATTATAAACATATGCATTAGGGTGGGTCAAATATGTATGAAGAAAAAAAAAAGTTTGGTTTTTATAGGAGCACAGTGACTAAAAGGTGCTAAATGGTGACTGTAAATAGTATACGGAGTTTGATAGCATTCGGAATTAATCTTCTGCCTCCGGAGTCATATGAAAATTAAAGAAATATAGTAAAAAAGGGCCATTGCATATTGACAAGCAAAGATCTTTTGTTTTTAACATAAAGACCGAAAATCATAAGAATCTTTTGTTTATTAATAGAAGAATATTAAAATAGAGTAATAACTATTCTCATTAGCTAAATTATTGTTTAATTGAAATGTTTAGGTGCCGTTAAAATCCTTCTTGCTGTCGAATTTTCGCATAGCTTTCCTTCAATCTAGCTGGGCGTCTATGAATCCCTCTCTTGATGTTTTATCGCATATAGTGGCTGAAACTTCTGTCACGGCTTTAACGGCTCTTTCTACTGCTTGAGTGTGACAAGATAGACGTAGTAAATCCGGTTCTCCTTCTCCTTTCTGCTCAATAAATAATATTTTTTTTTCGGTAACAGATTTTAATAGCGGTGGTCCAGTAAAACTTTTCTGCCAATTCAAAAGGTCGTAGTATGCTATTGCGTCAAATTTAATCTTTGGTAACTGAAAAAGACACAGTGGTTTTAATATTGCTGATCTAACATGAGCTGAACTCTCAAAATTCGACGTGCAGCTAATTCGCGAATTTTCCGCTGGGGTCTGTTAACAATTCAAGCATTTTCTGGGTGCGTCAATAACATCCTTCAATGCTGTTGGTGCATATTGCGTTTACTCAATAAGTTTATAGAAAGGCCTCGATCCATCATTACAGCTTGAAAGAGTTTTTATGGAAAACCATATCGGCGCGTAAAACTTAACTTCTCGTTGGTTAACCATGGGGCATGAGACATTATGCCTGGTGATTTGTTCGCTAAATTGCTGGGAAATGTGCCTGTTGAAACTGCTTCGACTATTCTGTACAAGTAGTTCTGGTCTGTACTAACAGAAAGCTCCAGTAGGTTCGTAGGAATAGCAGTAAACTGAGTTATCGAAATCCGTGAGAGGGCTCACAGATTTTAAGCTGCTTACTAATTCCTCTGAAAATGTTTTGGGCTCAGACGTACTGCCGTCAATATGTTGAAATAACTAATTTTGTCATCTGTTTTGTTGTGTCGACATCTATACTACCAATTACCATTTTTCTCGCGGATCATCGATCTACTATGCAGCTGTGTCTTCTTGCAGGTACTTTTTACCCCAAAAAGGGGCAAATCTCGACACTTGCAAGTCGAGACGTCATTCCATGACGAAAATCTACGATCTTAAATCTAGGTTTTTTGGGTGAGATTCTAGCAAATTTTTGCATTTTAAATGATATGATTCCAGCATTTCCTTCATTTTTTAGGTTCAACTGTAGGAATAGAAGATTTCGCCCATATTTCTATTAGTTTTGCAATCACACTACCCTCAATTTCTTTATCTCCCGAATTTTAGCTTGTGTCGGTTTCACCCATACAAATTCATCACATATTCATATGTGGGTGACATTATGTTGTCTTTCAAATCATATAGACTACCAAATAACGGATAATTCCAACATCTTTTCGTACGTTTCATTCTTAATAATTCGTTAAAAAGTGACTTCACTTAATTACGTAATGCGTACAGACATAGATTGTCTTTGCTATAAGTCGTGCGTTTCTTGTCAAATCTAACACCACACCACACTGGTACCAACCCCTCTTTACACTTTTGTCCTCGAACTAAACAAAACAAAAGATGCACTATTATTTTTAAAAACAAATAAGCGCTAATAAAGATTTAAATAAAGTGAAGAAAAAAATCTCAACATGGGCTCAAAAATTAAAATTTTTAATAAATTATATCTCAATCCGGAGGCAGTAAAATTTAAAATAATTATATTTCAACTTTACGTATGAATCATTTACGCCATTTAGCACCTTTTTGACGCTGTGCCTGTACGAATAACTAGATTTAATTTTTTTGGCCCACCCTAATATGCATAGACTAGACTAAAATAAAACCGTGGGGCACGTCAATTGTCTACAAATTATCGACTTAATGTGCGATAGAAGAATCGTTTAATTCGTCGTTAAAATAGGCAGTTGGCCCGCAGACGGTCAGGAAATTACTTACTATTTTCTTGCTCATGGAAATTCCAATAGTTATACACTCCATGTAAATAAAAGAGATGTTTCAACTAGTTTATCGTTGGACATTCACACTGCTGGCTGGCGAGGAATCGTTTCAACAGACAATTGACATGCCCCACGGTTTTATTTTAGTCTAGTCTATGCATATGTTTATAATTCCCACGACTGTATCTATTTTATTATTTTTTTGTTTTTAGTACATTTATCTTAAACATTGCAATGTATGTTTAACATAAAACCGTTTAACTTAAAAAGTTTTTTTACCTATTTTTATTTTCTAGTTTTTAGTTTTTATTTCGCATTCTGTTTAATTCATTTAGTGCTTCATTATTGCAAGGTTCCTTGCCCGTTAGTTTATATAAATAAATCAATTCTATAATACAAATATAATATATATTTAATTAATAAAATAGATACAGTTTTTAATATAATGTTATATATTATATAATATTTATTTATTTATTTATTTAGTTTATTGTATTGTCACCAAAATCCAAAGTGTATACAAAATTTCAGATTAATCGGTTGACAGGAAGAGGGTGAAATTTGAATTACTAAATTTGACCCAAGAATAAAACAAACGGGGTGAGCTAAATAAAACCATTTAAAAACCGATACCGCACTCTCGACCCTCTGGCATTGAGTGTCCATTGGCGGCGGTATCACTTAACTTCAGATGAGCCTCCCGCCCGTTTGCTGTTCAATAAAAAAAAATATAGCTTGAAACCAGTAGACCTTTAAGATTGATTTGTTATCCACCAATAACTAACTTCGTTTTCATATTTATATAGATAAATAAGAATCAAAAGTGTGTTTAAACTTCTATTACTAATTAAACCGGGATCCAAACTCAAACTTATGCGTATAAACATGCATTGCCAACTAAGTAATTTTTAATTGGCACCAATTCATTAGCAACTTAGTTGGTGTTTCCCAATTACGTTTATGTTTTACTATGTAAAAATACACCATCTGTGCTATGGACTGTGGTATGTTTTCGTATGTCAGACAAACAATGACCCAACTATCAAGGTTTTCTGGAAACATTTTATCTGAAACTTATCGATATCTTTAGCTAAGTTTACCTACTATCTTATTCCGTGAGGATTTCCCTCGTCAAACCTCTATTAACCTTTGTAAATACTACCTTTTTCTAATAATATCTGCGTGATAGTGTTCTGGAACAATCGAAGAGAAACACAAGAATGTATTATTACACTTTATTATATAGAGAAGGCCGCGAACGGGCTGAATACTGAAGGCACGCAAGTAAGCCAGCCTTGTAATTGGTACTCTCTTTTCTTAATGGAACTTAAATTGGTTCCGAAATACTTCAATCGGCAGTGAACTAAATGTGTTTTAGGTACCTAACACCAAAATAAAAAAAAATATTGTATGTGATACTTATAGGGCATGATTCCAATCAAAATCCAATACGTTGTTACCACACAGAGATACAACCTCTACGCCTCGAAATTCTGTATTTGTTTTGTGATCATTAACTTAATAAGCAAATATGTAAACAGCATACTGCGCCTGAAACACGATGTCATGTTTACTTAAGATGTATTCCTTCATCGAAAAGAAAAGTCTATGATTCTAATGCACGACGGTTGAGTAGCGCACGGTGAAACTTCAAAAGAAAGAAATTTCCGCATCACTTTCATTTATTCTTTATATCACTTATTGTATGTAAACTCAAAGTAAATCGAACAAAATAAACGTTATTTTATTTTATAATACATAATACTTCTACACATAACCCCGTGCTTTTTTAATACATTTAATAGCTCGTCATTGTAAAGTAGGTCAAACTGTTTATAGCTAGCGAGTCATGACAAACACGAAGGCTTACTTAAAGTTTCAGTGAGATATTTTTCACATGGGAAGCATCTGTAAGGCCCAGTTTGTATCCAGGGAATAGTATTTGCTCTTGCACTAACACGCTGTTGTCAGATTTATAGAATGTCTAATATTTTTGGTTGGCAGTGTTCACGAGTTGTTACATATTTATTTGTTTCATTCTTATTGATAGGTGCAATAAATAATAATAATGATATGTTTGTCCAATAGTAATAGGAAATATATACGAGTACGTCTTTTGATCTGATATAGGTATCTTTATAAATATACACAAAACGTCAAATAGCTACTAGTGAGGGTTACATTCAGAAACGAGACTTACCACTAAGGTAAACGTACCACGTACGTCAAAAAGTACTAAAATGTTGGCATACGGGAGCCTTATGGTAAATGTTTTGTCCTCATCAATCTCATATACGGAACAAAACATTATTTTATCTACACTAAGATTATTTGAAGTTTAGGAATATGATATATCTGTGATCCTGGGGTTAAGCATTTCAATAAACCAAATACATCTTAAATATGCTCATTTATCAATCTAATAGACAAGTAGGTGATTAGCCTCCTGTGCCTGACACATGCCGTCGACTTTTTGGGTCTAAGACAAGGCGGTTTCCTCACGATGTTTTTCTTCACCGTTCAAGGGAATGTTAAATGTGCACATAGAAAGTCCATTAGTGCACAGCCGGGGACCGAACCTACAACCTCAGGGGTTAAAGTCGCATGGTGAATCCACTAGGCCAAGACTGCTGACAATGACCAACAATATACTCAAGCAACAAGAGACTAAGAAGGTGACCTTCAATATGGGTAAATGTTTCGTATAACCTTTGGTATTTGATAAGCATATCAAACGCCTCACTAGTTTAAGGTACCTAATATGTACAATAAAACTGTTAGTCGAAGCGGCGACACTGATTCTGGTCCAAATTCGACGAGATTGCGTGTTGTTTCTATTGTAATGTAGTGCTCCTACTTCACCGAGACTCACTGATAGAGGTTACAGGTCTGCTTTTCATTACGATCATTAAATCCATTTGATGAGGTTCTCTCCATACCTGGTGTAAGGTGCTTACAGACATTTTGTAAAATAACAAAAAAAATCCTTGGTGATTTAAAAGAGTGACGGAGAGTTTATTGCCAGTTCTTCTTCTAAGTCCTTGATTTGAGGACTGGCAGTAAATATTAATTTAAAAGCTTTTTTTTCTTACTGTCTTTCAAAGGTGTACATGAATGATATTTTGATGTTTTTCTTGGAGTAGTATCCGTAAGAAATACGCAGTTTATTTATTTATTTATTCAAGTTTACCACATCATATATCTACGGTATATGTTACAACTCTTTTATCTAAAATGTATGACATAAATGTTATCTCAAAAAAATTAAATTGAAATATATATATATTATTATATACAAGATAAAATAAAAATACCAGAAATGTTTACTAAGCAGAAAAACGAATGTAAGCAGAAAACATTCGGCGGATTAGCGGATTAGGTACGAGATAGGCACATAACAATGCTTTCTTTAAAATTGATCAGCCCACTACCGAGTATATCCAGCTCCGGATAAGTACCTATTGTTTAATCCGTTATTATAATCGCGAAGAATTCGAAAGAGAGCCTGAACTCCTAGGTTGGGTTTTGCAGGCAGAATTTGAAAAATTTTGCTGATTTTAATTCTATCAATGTTCTTGAAATGCAATTCTATCAATAATTGAATTTTGAATATATCAATGGTCTTGTTTCAGTTGTACCCGAGGTGACTACCTTAAAGTGTATTCAGAAGTTGGTACTCACGGGCCAGGGCCACCTGGAGTCAACGAACATTCGAAGTGGTCCAGAATCTTGTGCGGCAACAGAAATGATGCCCCACCAGCATTATACTCGCATGGTTCTGCACTAGTTCTAGAACTAAATAGCGGGGAAAAGGAATCAAACTCTACGGGTTTTATTGGGACATATAAGTTTATAGATAGACGTAAGTATCATAAAAATATTTCAAGAACTAACGCTTTTATAAGAACGTTACACCTGGTATTAAAGTCTGCGACATTTTTATTTGCTTTTGTATATTTTACAGTAATCATTGAAATGAAAATCTGAAAGTTTGCTATACTTTTGCACACTACGGGGAAAGTTTAGATTGAGGCTTGGACTTCGACACTCGAAAGGAACTTGGGAGATTTCGACACTCCCCTGCTGCTTAGCTTCTCGGTCACATATCTGCCTGATTGCGTTCCTAATAGGCTATGATTTAGGGGTCCCTGTCTATATAAAAAAAAACACTCCTCGTAAATATTGTAACGTAAACAAACTGAAAAACTTTAGAGATAATGGAAAGCTTATTATTAGCGCTAAGTTCTCTTAATACCATTAATGTTACTTTAAGACAGCTCAAACACATTTTCCATACACTTAGTATAAACCAGTCTACGACCGAGTTCAAACTTATACCTTGCTAGAGGGTTAATAAACAAAACAAATAAATTACAGAATTTCAACTCGATAACTGCCAAAGTCTGGAAAACTTCGAGGAAATATTCTTCACGAATTTAACTAATTACAGTTAATTACATTTTTTGATGGCCTTAGAGATCAAGAATTTAATAAAATGGCGACTTGAGCTCCTTCCAATCAATCAAATCAAAGGCTCTGACTCTAATGTTTTTTTGGAAATTTTTATTTTTTCCGTCATCCTATGCCACAATTACTGTCTAGTACGGGGAAATTACAACAATGATGATTGTTGTATTATGCATATAGAATCTGACTACGTGTCACTCTTTTTTACAGTTAACTCATCAAAAATGTCTTGAAAAGGTAGTAGTAGACTTTAGTAATTTCTCATAACAAATAAGATACTTTTTTACTTTTGTTCCACTCATGATTCTGTATAAGCATAGTATGTTATTAGCATTCCTGACAACTCAACACTTGTATCCCAAAACCTCAAGTTTGCGTTATGTACGTTTACTACTATCACGAAGGTATTTTGTAAATAGAATCCGGAAGTCGTTTGTCTACTGTCTTGTATTATGAAGGCAGTTAGATTTTTTAAATATATTTTTTATAGGTAATTTCGAAACCGACGGAGTTCTAGTATCAGATTCAGACTGTGATTATGTCTTCAACAGTCACTCAAATAGACCTAGCCAGGGTAAATTCTACAGTCCAAGATATCCTTCGAGTTATCCTACCAATTCACAATGCTATTATCATTTTCATGCAAGGTATGTATATGATAATATATGTATGTAGTGTGTAGATGAGATGTTCATTTTACTAATACGTATACGCACGACTTTCATTCTTGAGGTCGTAGGTTCGAACCCCGACTGACCCCTAATATGATTTTTATATGCGTATTTACGCTCGTACAGTTAAGGGAAAATGTCGTGAGGAAACAGGCATGCCTTAGACCCGAAAAGTCGTAGTGAAAGGACAATGCTCTCGATAAATTTCATGGTATTTCGAAATTATTTATTTATTATTAACATTACGTTGCATGCACAGTAATATATAATATACATTGCATAATTAAATGAAAAGGAGGGCAACTGACGGCCTTATCGTTTTCGAGCGTTTTCTTCTAGGCAACCACTTACTTACAAAATTACCTTTTAAAGCTTCTAAGTCGTGAATGCGTTGCTGACGATAAATATCTCTATTTCTAACGAGGCTTGACAAGTCTGGACATTTTTATATTTATGGTAATAAACATAACCTACACACACATTTTAATATTTTAAATCTGTCCAGTAGTATTCCAGAAAATACAAATATATTATATATATATATTAAACCCTATTATATATTTGTTTCTAATGAACATTGGCTGCAAGTGAGGAAATTATTTCCTGGAAAATAATGTCTTTATTTTACAGGAAAAATGAGCGAGTGAAATTAGTTTTCGAAGAATCATTTCTACAGAAAAGCGATGAAAGGTAGGATTTTCAATCTTAGGGGTAAATTCAATTATATTGCTAGAGGGTCGGTGGAGCTACACACATGCGTTTTTCAATTGTTTTTTGCTTATTATAAATATATCAGTTGTTGTTATGAGATGATGGCCCATGATATTAATTCAACTTATTAGCTTATTACTTAAAGCTATTTAGTTTATATATTAGCGTTTTATGTGTGGATAAACGCAAAAAGGAATTTCCAGGAAGGGAAGGTTTTTTATGTGATGCTACTTGGGAACTGCTGAACACACAAAAAGGACACCTTTTCGTATATATTTTCTAGAAGGATCTTCGTTTTGATTCAAAAATATATTTATAGATAACTGCGTTGATACTCTGTACCAATAGCAGTCGGCAACCAGCCTTGCGATTCTGTAACTCACTTTTCGAACTCTATAGTGAATGAACCATATCAATATATCCGTAGCGCTGATGTCATCTTGGGATCCAGCGCGATCCCACACAACAAAACTAACATAGAAGTGTCGCGTTCGTTATCTCTCTAGAAAGATGTCTTTAAACGACTGAATGTGTTTGAATTATTACGAAATATTAATAATGAATGCAATAAAGCAAAATTAACAAACTTATAACGGTTGAAGACATGGACTAAGTGTAAAAACAGACCATATAATGTAGTTCTTTGAAATAAGGTAGATTTGTGAATTCTTAGTTATTACTATGATAGGTTTGATTTCTTTTATACAAGTAATTTTAACATTTATTCTTGAATTGCAAACCGTAATATGTTATTATTATTATATATTTAATTTCCCGTAATATGTCTCTTAAAACCGGACACTTTTTATTTGATATATCTATCTAAAACTTTCTCGTGGAACCCTATCTATTGGTGAAAATCGAAGCCTTTTGCAAAGTTTTTAGGTGCCGCGGAAGTATGTTGCTATTTGATGACAGTTTTTATATCGTAACCAAATCGTAGAAACAAACACTTCATGAAATGACATGATTATGGTATAATTAAGCTAAAAATTTATCGCCACGATATATAAAAAAACCAGTGTCGCAATATTGTGTCCACAATCGAACCAATTCGCTAAAGCATTTATGAATCTCAAAATGAATCCAGAGATTAAATTCAATTTGTTAATTTAGTTCATGCATTTCAATTTGGAAATGTCATCTGAAATTTGAAACTTTGTGTTTTAGTTGCCTCAACCGCGCAGACACAATTAAAGTTTTTGATGGGAAAGTTGCAAGCGCACCGGTCATCGCAATGCTGTGCAACGAAATTATTGGTAAGCAGTTTATTTACAGAGCAATAGGCTTTCAATTTTATTCATCTTTAGAAATGCTTTAATGAATTATTAACAGAAATTTCACAAAAACAAGAAAGAAACGTTATTAAAGGTATCTTAATGCCACATATCTAATATATGTGAAAACTATTGTATTAGCAAGAGTTATGCTGCAGAACTTAAGTTATATAGAAATGGAGGATTTAATGGCTGTTATGATATACACAAACACACACATGAAATCTTAAACACAACTATATAACAACGTACAAAAATAGACATCTTTATTACCAACTACTACACTAGCTGGCCCCGCGAACATCGTTTCGCCTTATTATGATTTTTACTTAGCCCACCTTTTTAGTATCTACATACACATATGCAAAATGTTGCTATGTTTAGAAACTGTTCAGTTTACGGGAATAAAAACCTAAGTACTAGAGAAAACCAAAAATTTCATTTCTTTTATATTTTTACAATTTTCTCTTTATAAAAACCTTCAACAGAGTTCAAGGAATAAATAAAAAATTGTTCAAGCCGTCTTCGAGTTTTGCGTAGCAAAATATTTTGCATTTCAACCCCTGGCACAATTAATTTGTATGGCCACATTGTAAATAATTTTAGTTTCTATATGGTATAAAATTTTGATTTAATGAAAAAGCAGCATATTATTGCTACACCAACCATTACGAATATAAATCTTCATAATGAAAACTATTTTAGTTATTAATTTTTTAACAGTGGTAATTTTTTAAGTAAGTATATGTAATCTTCAATAAATTCCTACATTTAATTCGGGTTAGTTATATGATATAAATTAAATGTATGTCGCAGATTCACTGCGATTAATATTTGTAAAGTTGGTGTCACTACCGTTGTCCGACATTTTTATGTAGCGGCGCAGGCGCCGATCAGATAACAACTGAATTCAACGATCGATTCTACGCACTACACTACTTGACAACCTGTAAGATGTCTTTGATATTGCGCGTTGTTGCCATTTTAATAAAACAAATGATATAGTGTTCTTTTATTACATAATCTCTGACATATATATCAAATCCAGATTTATTAGTCTCACTATAATATAATACATACAATTTACATTCAGATCATTTTGATTAATTCTATTCAATTGCCTCGAGGACTGTAAATACTTATTAAAGGACTGTCATAAGCCTACGTCGAAGATGAAAAGACACGAAATTAATTTCCCAAGTCATTTATAAGTCGAATATTATAATTTTGAACCTGAACAATTTATATTTTAATTAAATTGATTTAAATTGTTTCACTTCGAACTACACTTTTGTTTTGCACTTCTGATATTCTTCGATCTTCTTTAACACTGATTGCCTGATAAAATCAGTAATAAACTCGTTGCATTTAGCATTTAGATTTATTCCTGATTTTGAATGTTTCCTTATCTGAAAAGAAATGCAAATAAATCACTATACTGTACATATTATATAACGCATCAAGGTTCTTTTGGCAAATGTAAGCAGAGTTAAGTATGGTATAAGCCCATGCACAGAATATTGAACATTTGCAATTTAGAAATAGGTTTTAAAATCGCTTGTCAAATCAATTGCCTAATAGCTAATGTGATTCTCAACCCGGATGTGATGTGTCAATAAAGAATTAAAGATTCAGAAACGTCGGAATCCCGAACGTAAAAACCAATTTTCGCATAGGAGAATAATAGTTCGCCCTAAGCCTAGAGAGACGCAGTCAAGCACAAAATCACCTGCTTGCGTATAAAAGAATAATTATCAAAGAAACACATGTTATGTTAGAAGAATAGCGATATAGGGTTGTCGCGCTACTAGATTCTTAATTATCTATCAAATGCGAGATTAAGAAGCGCTTCCGTCTCCGGTTTCTAGCCATTTTCAATTAGTAGCAATATGTTTAACGTATGTTTCGGTGCCGCACTCAGAATCATTCGTTGGGAATTAATGATTACTTACTGAATTTAGTATTACTTTAGTATTACTTTAGTATTACTTTAGTATTACTTTAGTATTACTTTAGTATTACTTTAGTATTACTTTAGTATTACTTTAGTATTACTTTAGTATTACTTTAGTATTACTTTAGTATTACTTTCGTATTACTTTAGTATTACTTTAGTATTACTTTAGTATTACTTTAGTATTACTTTAGTATTACTTTCGTATTACTTTAGTATTACTTTAGTATTACTTTAGTATTACTTTAGTATTACTCAATTATGAAAATATGTTCACCATAGGGCTACTAAAACGGCTTTATTCGGTTAACCCACTATAAAATATATTTTAACGAACGAACCTGACTACAGTTATAAGTAGGTTTATGTTTAAAGATATTTAAGATTTGTGATTTAATAGTTGAATTTAATTCTAAATTAACGATATAATTCATAGACAAAAAGATGATTAAACTATAATGTGCTTAAATCAGGATATCAATAGGAATAATATGAACCTGTTACACAATGATGTGCTGTCTTGTTTTTTGTATCAGATCAAAGGTGTATCCACCTCAAATTTTTACTTTTTATTTCTTAGACAAAAAATTTTGTTTTTATTTTTTTATGGTACAGCGTACAAAAATACATATAACCCTTAATTTTCATCTACCCTCTACGATTAACCCTTATGTTTTATTTGTTAATTAAGAACTTATAACTTGAACTCGTAAGGTTTATATAGAGAAAAATCACAAAAAAGTTTAAAAAATTTCATTCCGGAAAACCGAA
The DNA here is from genome assembly GCA_905332375.1 of Pieris macdunnoughi. NCBI lineage: Eukaryota > Metazoa > Arthropoda > Insecta > Lepidoptera > Pieridae > Pieris > Pieris macdunnoughi. Next base: position 8,129,001 of record CAJOBZ010000004.1, on the reverse strand, counting down.
CAGTCTCTGGAGTAGCAAAGCAAAATGTTCCATGTTGGTATGTACTTAAAAGGTAGGCTAAGTAAAATCACATTAAGGAGAAACGAAGTTCACGGGGGCAGCTAGTATAATATATAAAATTAAATATGATCCCAAAATACTGAAATCTTATTACACTTATTTGACCGTTCTATTATTTTTAGGTTATGAAATTTTATCTACGGGTCCAGACTTATTGGTAGAATTTATAGCGAAGTCCAAGACGCCTGGTCAGGGATTCAAGGCGAGATACCACTTTCAACCAGATGATAGCTCTATTGAAGGTTTAGTAAGCATACAAATGTATTCTTTAGGATTATGATATTTTTATGACGACTTGTAAAAGTCTTGTTTTGATACTGAACTTTCAGAAATGTAGGTGAATTGCATACAATTAACAACACATATGTTGAATCGTAAATGATGGATGTGTGTACTCTATGGATATTCATGCTTGATACAATCTATGGTGTTTGCGCCAAAATCAAAAGTAAAGTGCTGTGTTACCTGTGAGCTTTATTTAAGAGTAGCGACAATATTTTAAATTTGAATTTCAACTATTGTTTTAGACACATAATCTATGGTTCCTATTCATAACATACACATGTAAATATTGCATTTCTGTGGGGATTTAGGATGTATGTCGTGAAAGTATCATATCGTACTGTAGGAATAAACATTTGTTTTATAATAGCTCATACATTAACTCTTTTCTTTTTTAGATGTTGTAAAATCTTCTGAAGGTACTTCGGTTGGTCCAGCAGTTAGTGCCGCTAGTAAGTATAATACAAATGACAACTGGATAACATATATCATATGCAAAATTAAATACATTAATATTTCTATTAAATATTATGTACCTTTTTAGAGATGAAAGAATCTTCAGAATCTCTTTTGTAGTTCTATAAAAATTTTACGTCTATAGATATAATATTAGTATATATAATTTATATTATTTATATTCTTTGGGCCATATTTACTATAGTAGACTGATTATCAGTCAATGTTACCCGTAATTTGTCAGTGTCGCGTCGTTAGGAAGCACTAATCATTGTATTAACCAGCCAGCATAGTCATTATTTTAAAAACGCAAAAGAGGTTTTTTATAAAATATGAAATTCGTACAAATAAAACCGTTCTAATAATAAATTTCTTAAAAAAAACGCAATTTTAAAAACCCCTCTTAAACTCTTGTTTATTAGATCTCTTCAGCTCTCTCAACACTTACATTTTCCTTACAATACCCGTTCCAAACAGGCTGTATCCTACTCTATACAAAATAAAGCCGGCCTAATCTGGGCATCGCATAAAAATACCATTACCGAAACGAGCTAACGTTTCAGCATCATCGTGCCATCAAGTATTCAGATCGGATAAGAGTAGGAGCGGCAAATTGATCTCGCCTTTATACCCCTCGCCGTATCCGCCTAAAACGCACTGTCATTATGACTTTTTGGCCCGCGGCAGGCAGAGGGTGAGACTGCTGTTCGAAGACTTCAACCTGCAACGGGTTACAGGCAATATTATTGAGTGAGTATTTAGATTTAAAAGTGGCCTTCTAATTGTTACATTGGCATGTTATACGTAACTTTAATAAATAACGATACATTTTTAATTCAGTTCTTTCGATGTCCGTATCGTTGATATAAATTTAGAACCTTGGAATTATGTAAAACCTCAATATTGATGTTGTGATCGCTATTGAAGTTTTGTTGTTAGCTTGCAGATTTACGACAGCGCCTCATACGTAAAACATTTAGCAAAATCTCTGAGTGAAAGCATACATAATAATCCAGATATAAACAAAATATATTTTTTGTTTATTTTCCTAATAAACCTAAAACACAGTTAATAAACTATTTAGTTCGTTCTCTCTGTTAAATAGTAGTTTCGCAATCCTTAAAAACCACATTTTCGTCTAATATGAAAAGTATTTTCACCATTTTTCAAGGTATTTTCAGGTGTAGAACTTGTCCCAAATGAACACTAATGACCGTACAAAATGCCTTTTGTGTTTTCCACGAAAAATTCACATTTTTTATTAACGCCGACACCGCTTTAATGGGGTACTTCATTCGTATTTTATTAAAATGTTCACGCAATATAACGATTTGTATGGCAAAGCAATTTAGATGTTTATTGTGTCGATCTAATTTACGTAAATGTTATAATTATTGTTTGAACTGTTTACGCAAATTTGTATCTCTAATCTCTAATCTCACGGAAATCGTTGATTCCTAAATTATAATATATTTATATATATATATCTCCTGCCACCACACTGTGTCGACGCCTTATGGCTCATATAAATATACGCTAAGGTCTCGGTAGAATGCGAAAGAGACCATGAGGGCCTGTTTAGCTGGTACTACCAAAGGTGGTTTTAGTAGGTATAGCCGGTTGAGCAGCAGAGTGCCTTGAGTGAATCCCACATTTCCCCTGTTCCATTTGCGGGGGATGTGTAACCCCATTTCCACTATGGTATAAAAAAAAACAGTGAAGGAATCTTCCTAATATTAAATTTTTGTACAAAATTAAATAAATATTCTATTCGTATCAGAGTTCTGCGATTATCAAGTTATCGTCAAAACTTTGTCTAATATTAATAAGAACATGTCTAGTAAAATAGATATTATTTTGACAAATGATAAAACCTAATCGTGCCAAAAGGTGAAATCGGTTATGGTTTAACGTTCTAGTGTTTAGTCAAGCGCATTTGAAAAAAAATATTACATTTGAAAGTACCTTAATAACTATTACAGTAGAACTCCAATTATCCGAATTAATGGGGACCGGGACCCATTCGGATAATCAAATATTCGGATAGTCGGATTTTTTTAAAAAAAATTGCCATTGGAGAGAATAAAAGCTACGTTTTGATATTGCACTATTTTTTTATTGAATAAAATGAAAGAAACATGAAATTTTCACATGTTTTAAATATAAATAAAATGTACTTATGTACAAGTTTAGAAATAAAAATCATTGTTTTTTAAACATCTCCGTCAATGTAAGCTGTTTTGCGGTCTTCAACCGTTTTCGGGCAGCCATTTCACGCATTCGCTTGACGGTGAGCAGTTGCAAGTGGTCACACTCGCACTTCGGATAATCGGCGATTCGGATAGTCGGAGTTCGAATAATTGGAGTTCTACTGTATTAGAATTGTACTTATTACCTTCTAAATATATTAAGACCGGCTGTACATTTCGGAGATCGAACTATTTGTTAATAATTATAATTTATTTACTTATGCAGACAATCATTAGTCCATACGGTCAATTAGTTACAACATATATATTAGTAGGTATTAAGATATAAATTGTATAAAAAAAATTAAATATAAAATTATATCACACACAGCACCGCAACAAAGCTACATATAGGCACATGCAGTCCACTGCATTGTTTGGGCAAGGTTATACGGGGCTAATATACTGTGATTTAAAACATACTTAGAGAAGATTCATGTATAGCAAAAGGTTTTCTAGTAATTGTATAAAAATCACTTTAAATGTCTAATGGTTTTATAACTTTTTTAAATTTGGTAAAACAAATAAATAAATTTCTCCGTGTGCTACAAAATGTACGACGTGTAAGCTGCAATCATAATAATTTTAATTGGAATATATTTTTCAATTTAGATATTGACAAAGAAACCTGGCAATAACTGTACGGTATTTATGACTTAATCCCTGAACTTACAGCTGTGAAAGCATGGATTCGCTGGACGTGTTTGTGGAGGTGGACGGGAGATTAGAGAAAATGGCGTCGTTTTGCGGTAGTGACGTACCTAAGGGCATCATGTCCAATGGGCCGAAACTCGCTGTAGACTTCAGGGGAGTTTACTCGTCACGGTATAGCAGGGGCTTTAAAATATCCTACCACTTTGTTGAAGGTAGGTTAAAAACATCAGATCCAGTTGACAGATTTGAAATTCAAGTTAATGGATTTTTTTTAATGTCGCTTAAGCGAATAATAATCCTACCCCATTAGGGACCTTGGCTTCGGATTGCATCCGTATCTTCATAATTTTTATTTCATGGACAAGTCAAAAAAAGCCAAAAGTCAAAATCATTTATTCATATAGTAACACAATGTACACTTATGAACGTCAAAAAAGAAATATATATTAAATGCTAATTTTACATTTACTGCCAGTTCTCAAATCAAGGGCGTAGAACGGAAGATAAGAACTGGCAATAAACAAGAAGGTGCCTTCTGTCTCACACATTCCGTAGACTTTTGGATTTTAGACATACCGGTGTACGTAGTTTTCTTTGCCATACCTGTTAGATGTGTACGGCCGCGTATCGAACCTACGACCTTAGAGATGAGAGTCGCACGCTGAAGCTACTAGACCAACACTGCTTTCTAGCAAAGACAGTATTTAGTGTGATTAAAAGTATATTATCTGTAACAAAGCGAATACAATCACAACAAGAACAAAATAAAATTCACATTTTGTTTGGTCGGATTAATCGCAAAAAGGGTGAAATTAAATTGAAATTGCTCAACAATTTTCAGCTGACCCATAAATTTCAGATTACTTTAGATATTCGTGATTTGCGTGGTTTATCTGAAGCTTAAATCGAGGAGATCCAAATGAATTGATGAGAGAATTAAAAAGTTACAGAAAATGACTTAAATTTGTAGGATTCTCTTAATTCGGATTTTTTTTGGTTATTTTAACATTTACATAGAACTACATACTGTACAATGTTTTTAAGGTACACATTTGGAAGTAAATTTAAAAAAAAACCTGAACTTATTTTCTCAGGCTTCAAAAACGTAAACGTCAAATTACGCCCTTGTTTATGGTCTAAGATCCCGCTGCAGGATTGGTGTGCTCATCGACTATTTGTTTAAAACCAAATTTTTATGTTTATTTATAATTAAGAGTATATATATTTACTAGGGTGCCTATCAAAATTTGGCCGCCATTATTTTTAATTAAATTATTTTTAATTGATTTTTGGTAAAAAATTTCGTTCATTTATTTTTAAATAAAATAACGTCTACATCACGGTAATTAATATGAAGATTCAAAAAATCACGGGTGCCGTTGCGCACCTGGCCGCACCTCTTTGCAGCCAGGTGTAAACAAGTATGATTTTGATAAATTTATACGTTTATAACCTATTTTTATTCATTATATGTCAAATTGAAGCTAATTTTTTTCTATTAATTATCATATAAAGTTGCTTAATTAAATCTGGCCGCCAATAAGGGCTACTGGCTGTTAAAGATAATAAATATTTAATGTAGAGTGAAAGAGAGTTAGCGCGTAACATCATTTGTCAGACGAGCACAGCGATTGTCGGCTGTGCGACGCTTTTAAGCCATTGCGCATGCGTCGAACATAGTGTTCTCATCCACCGGGGAGTAATAGAGACGACTTATAATAAATACTCCAAAAAATATGTAATTTTTTTCAAAATGACAAATTTAAAAATTGCAACAAAAAATTAATATTGATTTGATATATCGACGGTCTAGTTAGCAATTAATCTTAAATCATATTGATTGAAAGCACTAAGTATGTTCGAATTTTGAATTAGAATTGCAGAGATTGCTTTTACAATTTGAATTCTCGCTTATTGTAATAAAGTCTTTAATGCTTTGTGTTATCAGTTTAACACCCCAGTCTGATTTCAGATTACGGAATCTCAAGTGGAAAACAGCTATTGGAGTACCCCTGCGCATTCGTATACAATAGTAGTGTAAAGGCGAAAGGCGTGGTGACGTCACCAAACCATCCAGGATTGTATCCACGAGATACGGAGTGTAATTACTTCTTCCATGGGACTAAGGAGCAAAGAGTTCATTTACATTTCATTCATTTTGATGTAGAGGGCGTGCACCCGTGAGTGTTTCCATTTTTAAAATTTGTTGTATTTTTATACATGCGTTGATAAGCGCCTAGCTAAAATTTGCTGTTGGAAGTGAAATATTTTTATAATATTTTGTAAAATTTATGTTGTGAAAAGATAGTTAACTATAAAAGTTTAATTAACTAAAGAAAGTTATTATTTTACTATTAAACTGTAGAAAATGCATTATTAATGATGTGGTGTACCTTAATAAATAAATATACAATAAGGACAAACGGGCAAAAGGCTCACCTGATGTTAAGTGAAACCCATGGACATTAAAACTGCCAGGGTCGCTAGTGCCTTGCCGGCCTTTTGAAAATCAGTATGCTCTTTCCTTGAAAAAACCCATACATTACGACTACGTAGGCAACAGGTGACTCTATCGCTATTAAACGACTTCTAGTCAAAGTTATAGACGCAAAAATGTGTCTGCTCCATGCCCCATTAAGGGGTTGGGGAATTTACCAAAACTGAAATAATTTAAAATAAATTTCTTCAGTTGCGAAGCAGTATCAGCCAGCGACTACGTACAGTTATCGTATGACGGCAATTCACGCGGTACCAGACACTGCGGACAATTAAAGGAATTAAAGGTCACCTCTAAGAAGAACTTCATGAGAATAACATTCAGATCTAACGACCGGCTGGACGGCACCGGCTTTAAAGCGAATTATATTTTTCTTAAAGACAACGAAATGGTTAGCGTAAATATGCCTGCTGTTGGTGGTACAGGTGAGTTAGAACGTCTATAAAAAATGCTAACGTATGATTTTCACAAAGTATCTAGCCGCACCGTCTCTTAACTTAACTAAAAAAAGGTCGTTAACCTGACTTTTCACCAGCGTAGTTGTGGTTTTTTTGTGTTAATTCATTGTAAGTAGATATGCATTACAATGTGTAAGATTTAGGAACCTTTTTAAGTAAAGAATACCTGTTTCAGGGTTCCCAGCTCCATAACTAAGTTAATATATAAATAGAAGGGTGTCCGAGCTGCGATGACTGGCCTTTTTATGGGCGCCCCTCCCTTATTTTTTTTTTAAATTACAACGTTCATGTTTTTTTTATACAATAAATTATCCTTATTTTTAACAGCATTCGTGACGAAAATTCACCTGAGTAACGATGTAATCTTTTGTTCAATTTAGAATAAGAAATATTTAACGAAATCTATATAATGAACAAAGATAAAGCCCGCATCGTTATGGGTGAAACTGTTAAGTCTTATGTATTCAGTCAACTGATGTAAAGTATCTTTATGGTAATTTTTTTCCCTGACAAGAGATTTCAACGACATTTCATTTTATGATCGTTTTATTAGTAGTTCTTCATCTGAACGTGTTTCAGAGTCTCGGCCCACTTCATTTGATATCGCCTCGCAATACAAGTATATAATAACCATACAAGTATACGCTAAAATATGAAATTGTTCGGAATTTAATGTATTTTAACACGATGAATCGGTTTAGTTAAAAGTGCGAAAATTTTATTAAACGTGCGATTTCTACTGTATATTATATATATCTATAAATAAAAATGAATCGAATATGTTGCTAAGCGCAAAACTGGAAGACGGCTTGAACAATTCGAGTTTTTTTTAAATTCGTTCCTTGAACTCTGAAAGTTTTTATGGAGTGGGAAATTAAAAAAAAATTGCTATATTTAGTTATTAGTTTGTTAGTTATTCCGGAATAGCGACAAACTTTACGGGGTAGCAAAATGTTCCACGTGTTGATATGATGCTACTAAATAGATATGTAAAAAAACATATTTAAGCGAAACGAATTTCGCTAGTAAATAATAAAATAATCATACTGGATTTGGAAGTATAAGAAAAAATACATTTGAATACGTATCATGAAGATTAATGAAAGTATTATCAAAGCTAAACCGAAAACATTTTTTCGTAATTTGGACAAAGGCCAAATGACCTCTCACTTTCAATGGTTTTAATATCTGGTTCCAGTGTTACTTTACTCAAGATACCATCTTGAATAATGTATTCTTAAGTTCAGTAGATGCTGTCATAGGTGCAAGAAATCTAATCCGTTTTTAATGTTACAACAATATGTTTGCGAGGACCTAAATACCTAACTAAGTATGACAAGGCAATGGCCTTTTATCATAGATATGAATATTATCACAAATTTACGCGGTGAACTGTAACAAGTAATTTAAAGGTCCGACGAGAAAACAAATTGTTTATGACCCACTTGTCTTAAAAATTTTATTTTAAGGTAAATTTTCGTCGTGACAATGATTTCATGTAAATTATTCATATTTTCATTAACCATTTTGCAACGTTAATGAGATTTTCCAACCAATGTTTATACTGTAATAAGAAAACTGTTTATTTTCCTATGGACAAGCTAAGCCAGCCACAACCAAGTCATCAAAGTGATTTTACGTGAAAATTACCGACCAAGTACTGTAATATGTTATTAAAATATGTTTTTGTTCCAGATTCACTCAAATGGTCTTGGATGTTAGCATTAAACGTAATCCTCTTGTACCTAACCCTGAGATAGATTCCTACAGAGATAAAGAAAATAAATTATTACTGTTGATAATTTGTTGTTTCATTGACTAGCTATAAGTGAGTCGGGGATATAGTCCTTCGGTGTTTATATGATAAAACTAGCTGATCCGGCTTACGTCGTTTTGCCATGTATATCATTTATAATAAAAATAGGGGTTGATCGTAGAGGGATGAAAATTAAGGGTTGTATGTATTTTTTAATGCTGTATCATAAAAAAATAAAACAATAAAAATTTATTTAAAAATTAAAAAAAAAAAATTAGGGGTGGACTACCCTTAACATTTAGGGGGATGAAAAATAGATGTTGTCCGATTCTCAGAAATACAATATCCAATATGCACACAAAATTTCATGAGAATCGGTCAAGCCATTTCGGAGGAGTTTAACCACAAACACCGCGACACGAGAATTTTATATATTAGATGACACACACTGAACAGTTCCACAAAAATAAAACGAATAGAAACGCCTCTATACTAAAAATCTTTAGCTTAGTTAAAAAATCTTGTAACAAAAAACTAGTCTCGCAACTCTGTTCTTCTACCTTAAAAAGTTGTGAGAAATCGGTTAATTTATTTAACTCCTACTTAAGGCACCTTCTGTCTTAAGTAATTACGTAATAAGCTAACCTTACAACATATTATAGTGACCATATTAATATTAAAGTCTTTTATGTTTTAAATAAATAGATTGATTTGTCGATCGCATAAAAACACAATCTCATGAACGTTACATTAAATAAGATGTTAGTGTTAGTGATTATATTGTTTAGTTTAGAATTTAAAAAAAACTTTCCAGTACCTTGTACTTCTTCAAAAATTCTGTTTCATTAAAATGTCATTTATACTGTTGGTGTAACTAAAAAACTGGACCAAATTTATTATTTTTGTCCTTGATTTATACACTAAACCCTAATTTTATTCTAAATTTAAGTTTCTAAGTCTGCTATAAGGGCCTTATAGTTTAGATGATCAGTCAGTCAGTGAGTGACTGACAAATTAAGAAACTTAAACTGAATTCGAATTCGAATTGAATGAAATTTTAAATTTACCGCAATCAGGCTTCTAGTTTTATCCACAACGAAGTTGTAAGGGAACTATTTCGAGAAAAGGACGATACACTCCATTGGCTTTGGCTTTAGATTGTCATCCTTCTCGCCGTCGATTTTTGGTACTTGTGTTTTATATTATTTTAAGTATTTATTTCGCTAGATTAGATAGTATTATAGCTCTGTCGGCATTTGAATTCATCTACTCATGATTGAGTCGCCTACGCCTCTGCACAGATTCATATTTCATTCTTGTGAACATATTTAATTCTAGGTAAATAGTTCTTTATGTTATCTTAAAGGCTTTGTATATAAGAACCTAAAATACATTACATTAACTGCTGTACGGACTCATTTTACGGTAAAATTCTCTATAAATTAGGTTATAACATCCAACATAGTCTTTTTAAAATTATTCTTGTCTCCGTCTTGTAAATAGCTCGGAAGAGATTTTAAAGGTTTTCTTGCATCAATAAAGGTCTCGAAACGATCGCTGTCTTTGTCTAGCATACACGAAATAAATTGTTTTCAGCCTGTTATATGAAGTTACGTCTTAATATTGAAACAAATGACTAACAGGCGTTCTATGTCGGCCTAAATACAGTGTATACTTGAATGGGTAAGTTACCAACATTTAATTAACAAAGGTCATGTAGCCGACGGCATTATTTGTCTAACAGCTAAACTACTTGGTCTAAGTACTGGAGCGTTTATAATTTGCTCGTTTGTTTTGATCACGCCTAAGATATTAATTCAATTATTGATGTGCTTGAATCTTTATATATAATTATTCTGTGCATGTGTGTGTGTAATTAATTTATCCTATACGGGGGGAGTGATTTTAATAAATTTTTATGTGTGTGTGAACACACAGTGGATACGACAATGGTTTAAATTTACAAACAGATGATTTTGTTTTTCGATGTGTGTACAGGTCTTGCGACTGTCTGTTTGAGCCGATAGTAGATATATATATAATTTCAGTTTTCATAATAAGGCTATATATTAAATTGAATTGTTTTTATGTCTCTTTATGTATATATGTAACACGCATTCTTAAACTGAAAACACATTTAATCATATACTAACACTTTCACTATGTTCATATGCTGAGGGCAATACGCATACAAACTGAACTAGGGTCATTTTTTACTTATATATATAAATAAGCTTAAAAAAAGATTCAAATTAGGACTTATAAAGAAATGGTTATTAAATAAGATACACAAAATTTTCTATAAATATTTAATGATAGAAACGCCGACTGCAAACCACAGAAAACGTGAAATTATTTCATATCCCATTTTCCTCATCCCTGATTAGGAAGAATGTTACTGAACTGACTGGAAAAACTAGGATGTAGGAAGGATTGCCTAGGTTTAATTGGAAACAGAAATAGAAAATCTATTAATATACAATAATATGCAATATTATCTCACAGTTGTAATGAATTAAGCCTTTTGAAAATAAAATATAATGTGTGACTCGTCCCAAAATGGTTGGCATGGTTAGCAAGGTTGTATGATTACCTCAAGGGATAGGATCAAAAGATTAATTTTGTCTATTTGCAGATTGAATGCGGGTTAAACGGGTAACATTAGGATTCTCAATGGCCTCAAATGTGTCCTTTGCAAATACAAGTGGACTGGCTGATAAGGAAAAGTTTTCGAATAAGCGAAAATGTACTTACATAAATTATATACAATTAGATTTCAGGTAGTTTATTTTGTAAGGGCTTTTTTTAAAGAACTGGGTGCAAACGGGCGCTAATCTCACTAATGTTAAGTGATACCATCCCGCCACCCATGGACACTCTCAATGCCAGAGGGCTCGCGTGTGCGTCGCAAGCCTTTTTTTTTCTTAAATTAAATATAATAAACTAAAATAAAGTCAAATTGGTTCGGAAATAAATCTGTGGGCAGCTGGTTCCACATAATGGTGGTGCGCGGCAAAAACTGCCTTAAAAAACGCTCAGTTGTGGAAACGACGGAGGTGATACGGGTGGAGTTTCGTATTCTGCCTCGACGTCTGATGATGAAACTCAGCTGCAGTTCCGAACAACTCCTCTGAACACTCTCCGTGGTTAATGCGCTAGAAGATGCAGAGATACCCCATATTTTTACGCAATGCCAAGGGATCAGGCTCGGTTAGGGATTGGTTTGATCAGTATCTGACGCATATCATCGACTATTGGATTTGATACACTGGCTTCTACGATAAAAGGTTATGAATTGGCTCAAGTTCGCTACGTTGGTTAACCTTCACCGTAGGAGCAAGTGCTCATTGCGCTTAGAAAATTCCATTGGTGTACAACCGTAATTTGAACGATGTTAGCGTTGACGGTCACGTGCTTAAGCCATTCGGCCAACATTGCTAACTTTAATAAAGAGTAAAAAACAATCACAAATTCTGTAAGCTTTTCGATTTGGTACTTTTTAACTCATAAACTTTTTGTACAAAAAAAACCTTGACGATTTAAGTGTGACAGTTAATTGTTATTTTTAACAGACTTAACTAGTACATTAAGTTATCATAAATACATTAATAATTTGATTTGTAATATATAACAATACATGTAGCTTCCAACACTTTTCATTTTATGTAAAACATAGAAATTATTATGAAAATGGCTGAGACAGATATCTATAGATTGTTTACAATTTGCCTTGACAAAAGACAATAGAAATATTCGCGCGTAATACAGTAAATAATGTCTGTATATTTACCGGCATAAGAATTTAGACCAATTTCGCAATATATTTTCCAAAAATTAATTGACACACGTGTAACAACCAAATATTGCTCCGTAAGACTGATTAAATTCACCAAAACGTCTAAAAACAAAAATAATAGTTCTAAAAGTGTTTTATAGAAATGAAGTGGTTTTAAATGTAATATTACACTACAGTACTATTAAAATACGAAGAGTTTAGGCCTCGAGGTCTTTGGTTCGATTCGGTCGAACCTCAACTGTGCACCTATTCACTTTCTGTCTGTGCATCTAATTCGCTTGTACGGTGAAGAAAAATCGTGAGGAACCCGGCGAGTTTTCAGCCATACAAGGCTCATCTACTAGAAAAAAACAAATGATCACGAAACAGATACAGAAATCTGGGGCCAAGAATTTTTTTCTGTTACAAGTTACGCTGCAGCCCCACAGAAGTTTTTTTTTAATACGGAACTGAGAGGCTTTTGGCCTGAAATCCCACCTGATGTTAAGTGAGATTTGGCCTATTGGAGGGCACGCCTGACCAGGAGATGCTAGTTCAACCGCCGGTTGAATGAATCCATATCATACTGTCTAGGGAATATGGAAGGGGGCAAGGAGATTCCTTTGCTATTTATAAGAAACGACGAACCAAATCGTGCACCTGTTAACAACAAAGGGGTGAAACTCCAGCGTGCTTCTAGGTGAGCGTTGTTTGAAATTTATGAAGGTAGTTTGTGTACTTTTTTATACTATGACTACATAAAGAGCAATGATAGTATGATCGGATCGCGGCAAAAACATTGTTTATCAGGCACAGAAGGCTGATAATATACTGCTTATTAAGAATCAAGAATACAATACGGAAATCTAAGGCGGAAATCGAGGGCAAACTAAAGGTTGTTTTAAACGAAAACTGGCTAAATAAAATTCTCTTAGAAATAATGAACCAGTCATTAAAAGGAAAGCACTATTATGAAAATTCCGGTAGAATTAATTTCGTGGATTTTCAAATAAAACTTTTATAGCGGCACTTATCTTTGAGGCTGGTGCAACATTTTTATCTTTCTGTAAGCCAGGAATGAAATTTAATAAACAGCACCATTTTATTACTGGAAAATTTAATATTGTCAGTTTATTACAATCATATGAAGGCGCTTGAGTTATTTCTAAAACATAGTTTTGGTATAGTGACAACACTTTATTGACATCACAAATAGAACAAATAAAAGATGTACGGCATATCTACAGCTAAAACAGTTTCTTCCAGACAACTAATATATCTTATACACAAACATCTTTCCCAAACAAAATCTCACCGTGGCTATTTTACCTTGTTTATTTAAACAGCAACACTAATTCAATAGAAAATAAACAAAACATTATTAGCATATAAGCTACATAGCTCTCTGCAAAGTCCAACGGCGATCCGGCTCCAGACTCTTACGAAGCCCTCGCCACGAATATTGAGTAAAGGCTGCACGAATGATAGCCATCCACAATCTCGCTTTAGTTGCTCGCTACATTTACGACAAGACGGACGTGATTGTATTATGTGCCTACCAATATTATAGTGTCTTGTGTTTATATCAAAAATACAAATAAACAATATCACATAACTTTTCGTTCTTAGGTGTACTTTAAAAGTCGACGTCAATGACGTTAGAGAGGCGGCGAGGCGGGGCGAGACGACACGAGGTGGCTTGAGTGCACCGTCGACATTCTCGCGCTCGCGTACCCTGGTAAAGAGTGTTCATGGACATAAAAACGTTGGGATCGGAATCGCTGTCGCTATTGGAAGTTACAGAGTAAGAGCAGATTCTGGTTCCATGAAACTTGCAAGCCTTAAAATGAACAAAACATCTGCAGTGTGTTTCATGCCCCATTGGGTTAAAGTAAAAAAAAAGTAAAAAAAATCATTTAATCACATAGGTAACATAATGTACACTTATGACTTGTCAGTAAAGAAATACATATTAATGCTTCTAATTTTACATTTACTGCCAGTTCTCAAATCAAGGGCGTAGAACGGGAGAGAAGAACTGGCAATAAACTCTCCGCCACTCTTTTTAATCGCCATTTTATTGTTTTACAAAATGTTTGTAAGGAGCTGCAACCATTACACCATGTCCCATGTGACATTTTAAGTAATTAATAATAATAACATAAATTAAAAACAAAGATTTGTCCTCTATCAGCAGGAGGCATGGTGTAGTAGGAGCACGCACTTACATTCTCGTGGGAACAACGCGCAAACACATAGTCGAAATGACCAACATCATTAAAGGACTTCTACGCAGAAATAACAGTTCTTATTTAGGTTTAAAGACATTTATTTTCTCATTACAGACAATGGTCACTTACATGAGACTTATAGACTAAAAATACAATTTATCACGTCGTGTTTAAGCGTCAAGGATCAATCATCGAAGTATAATTTGGGTGGACTGTCATTTGCGTAGGTAATTAGGATCACTCAGAAGATGGTCTTTTAGTTTAAGTTTAAATATCGCCAGGCTGCCTGCACTTTTTATATTTTGTGGTAGTCTATTGTAACGCAACACTCCCCCAACGCTCAATGTTTTTCTACCGTTATTAGTTCTAAACTTCGGTATAACAAGATTGTGAGGGCGTCGTGAAGTGCGCTTCTGAATTTGGCTTATTTTAGTAAAGGTAATGTTAGTATGTATGTGGTCGTTTAGAATTTTGTATATTAGTAAGCTGGTGTTATATTGGAATAATTGTTTAATATTCATGAGTTTTGTTTCACTGTAAATTTTTTGTGTAGAAGTTAAGTAAGGGTAATGAAAAAGCAATTTAATTACTTTATTTTGAGCAATTTGAAGGTGAGAAATATTAGTTTTAGTCGCGGCTCCCCAAATTTCAATAAGGTAAAGAAGGTGTGATTTTGCCAAAGAATTATAAATATGAAGACGAACTTCACGAGGAAGGCTTCGAACTATGTGTCTAAGGGAACCTCTTAAAGAAGATAATTTAGTTATTAAATGATTTATGTGCGTTGTCCATGTTAAGTTATTGTCAATATATAATCCAAGATATTTTTCACTTTTCTTTTCAATTAGTGGTACATTATTTATTGTTATAGGCGAATGTGGTGGGATTTTAACATTTTTAGGTTTAAAAATTAAGTACGATGTTTTAGCAGTGTTGATAGTTAGCAATTTCGATTGAAACCACAAGTAAAGATAGTCAAGGTCCTTTTGCACTCGAGAAATTATATCATGCACAGATGAACCAGTGTATAGGAGACAGGTATCATCCGCATACAAGGTTATCTGTCCATGCAAGTTAAGGTGTTGTATGTCATTTAAATAAATTAAAAACAATAATGGGCCCAATATTGATCCCTGTGGTACTCCACAAGAGATAGGTAAGAGTTTACTTTGACAATCATTAATTTTAACTACTTGGGATCTATTGTTTAAATATGATTTGAACATTTTTAAGGCATTGCCAGTTATTCCAATCGTTTCCAGCTTTTCTACGAGAAGCGAGTGGCAAACTGTGTCGAAAGCTTTCATTATATCAATGAATACTACAAGGACAATTTTCCTTTGGTCGGTATTAGTTTTAATTTTTGTAATGAGATTAATTGTAGCTGATAATGTATTAGATTTTGATCTAAATCCATATTGGTGTTCGTATAAAAGTTTATATTATTTAGGTGGTCTAATAAGCGCGTGTATACAACTCTTTCTAATATCTTGGACATAACCGGCAATACCGAGATGGGTCTGTAGTTACCCGGATCATCTCTGGGCCCAGATTTGTATATTGGACTGACCTTGGCGATCTTTAAGTTATCAGGGAACTTGCCGTCCCTGAGTAATTCGTTAAGACAGGACGTTAAGTTATCAAGAATCTGACTTTTAATACATTTAATGATTTTGGTTGTGATGCCATCTATACCTGAACTACAGTTTGGGTCAAGATTGTTAATAATTTGGGAAATTTCCTGAGCTGTACACGGTCTAAGAATATTTAAAATAATTTGTGTGTTGTTATTTGGTACGGTTAGATTGAAATTGTTTTGTTTATTACGTAGATGATTAGTGAGATTTAACCCAATAGTAGAAAAGAAATTATTAAAAGACTCGCAAATGAGAATGGGATCAGTTATTATATATGAATTAACATTCAGCTTTGTGGGAGCAATGGTATCTTTCTTTTTGTTAGCGGCAAGTTCTTTCAATAGACTCCACATTTTCTTGGGATTTGTGCATTTTAGAAATTGGCTGTAATAATAACTATCCTTAGTTTTCTTAATAACTTTAGTTACAGACTCTTTTATTTTATGGAATTCATTTTCTATACGAGAATTGTCTCTGTTATTTTTGTATTTCTTCCACAGGTCATTCCTATCATTTATAATATTAATTATTTCCTTATTAATCCAGTCATTTCGTGGAGCATTTAAAATTTTTGTCTTTGTTATTTTGTTGTTTTTAACGTTTTGCTTTATTAAGTCATCAAGAACTGTGTATTCAAAACCTGGATTCTTAATGTTGACATCTGCTATACTTTTGAATAAATTTTCATAATTTATAGCGTCATATTGAATTCGCTGCTTCGGAGTTGGTTTAATTTTTTTTAATTGCAAATAAATCTGTTTGTGGTCAGCCATAGGTAAATCCAATATTGATAAGTGAAAGTTGTCATTTAGTAAATCTGTACTGACATGATCAATTATTGTCTTTGATGTATGGGTTTCTCTAGTACAATACATCGGGTCAATTTTATTCAATAGCTTGTGACCTTGTCCCTGAAGCAGATTCTTGTATAAAGTGGTATTTCTGTTTCTAGTAAGTAAGTCTATATTAAAATCACCAAAAACGATGATACGGTTTCGTTTCTGTAACTGTGCTTCATATGTATCTATAAATTTTTTATAATTAGTATTACCAGGGTTATATATAAGTCCAATTTCAAGAGAATAGTTCACAAGTGTTACCCATAAGTAATTATTCCCATCTATGAATGTAGATTCACTTAAGATATGTTTTAAATCATTGTGTATAAAAATGGAAACACCTCCACCTGTTTTATCAGTTCTGAGGTTGTAATAGTGTGTATAACTATTAAGATGAAATGAACGAGCATGCTCTTCACTTTTAATCCAGGTCTCGGTTAACAATATAATATGTGTCTTGGATTTAATACACTTCAGTAGGCATTTCAATTCATCAAATTTACCTGCACGACATATACTGCGAACATTTGCATAGAAAAAAATTCATACGTGAGGTTGCAATTTGTAGATCTTGATAGTTATATAGTAGGTCGTGTGTTACAAGTTTTTTTTTGTCAAAGCTTAATGTTTGGAGTTTTTTTATTTTTGATTTATTTTTATAATCGTTGGTATGCCTCTTATGTATTTTATAGTTAAGTCAGTCTCCCCACTTGTTTGACGACGAGCCAGTTCATCCTTTATGCAATTTAAATATTTCTGCTGAGATGGAGTTTGATCTGAGTAAATTTTAATTCCGGTAGGTAACTTACTTTTATTGCGTAATAGTGCTTTAGGTGTATCACAATCATTGAAGCAAATTTTTAGAGCACGGTTTCTATTAGAATCTTGTTTTCCGATACGAAAAATTTTGGCTGGCTTGCAGAGGTCCTTAGATATAGTAGATATTATTTTCCGAACTTCAGATTCATCCGGGTGACGCTGAGTATCAGTACTTGGTAATGGTCGTTCAGGCAGTCCTACCAGAATAATATTTTTCTCTCGGTTGTTGCGTTCAAATAATTCCTTTAAAATATTTTCTTGTTCTAATATCATCGATTGTGTACATACGGATGAATTTGCAGGTGTTTTTAACGTTATGATCTCGGATTCTAAGGACTTAATTTTTTGTTCGCCAAAAGAAATTTTATTTTCAAGTTCTGAGATCTGAGATTTTATTGCAATTTGTTCGGTAGCTGCACCACTGGTAGTCGATTTTATAGATGCAATTTCATTTTTCAATTCCGTAATACTTTCACGCATAGCTGTCATATTTTGTTCGTTGGATCCAACAAATCTTTCCAACAGGTCAGTAATTCGTGATATCTCTTTTCGCATTTCCTGCACTTCTGTTTTGCAGTCACAGTCACGATCGGATGGTTGTTTCCTTTTGCGAAAGGTAATCTGGGCGTCACTTGCTTCGGTGGAAATCTTTGATAGATCCGGCTGAGAACTTCCTCTAATCGCATTATTGGGCGACCTTAAAACACTCATATCTATGAACAATTACTTGTAAATATGTTTTAAAGTCTTATTTATGCAGTTTGGTGTTTATATGCAATTTATGTAGATGTACGAACTTAATTATTTCATATCACTTAATGAAACAGCCGGTTTGAGTATCGCCGGTAAACAATTATGTGGCAAAGTATTATGCGATAACAAAGTACAGAGGTATCAGCGTAGTCGACCGCAATGATAGTGATATTTCAGTCCCACTAATGCACGTTGTATTCACTGTATGAATGGTGAGATGGTGTAGAAATCTAGTTGTCCTGCTTACACGGCTGAGCACAATCACGCGCAGTGCGTCATTTACGTGTTGGGTGTACGACACTAAAGGGCTTATAACTTACAGGGTTTGCCAGACGTAAAACCACTCTGTCACAACGATATAAGGATCACTTTAGCAAATCACAGTTAACTATTTTTCTAATAAAATTGAGCACACGTCCACTCTATTCAATAGCCGCACGACGAGTTCCTACTTACTACTTATTTTACTTTTGTATTTTAAGAAGGATTTAGTCTTCCAATATTAAATATACTTTAGGAATTTAAATATAGAATTAATTAAAACACTAATACCACACCAAACAAACAACCAACCTAAGCTTCGGAATATAAAGGATATATCATTATATTATAATACCACACCAAACTTTTTATTCATTTGCATTTTATATTATCATACCTAACTAATCATTTAGTACGGAATTTACGCTAATTAATATTCAATTGGTTAATTATTTCACATTATAGGCTTCCATATATTTTCTATTTCATTAAAACGAGTGAAGTCGATTTGGTAATAAATGAAATAGAGGGATAACCGATAAATTACAACGGATAAAGAGATCGCGTCGTGTGAAGATATTTATGAATTATTATTCTTATTTGATATCATATACCATATGAACTTAAAATATGTGTATTTATACGTTACAGCGTTCCAAATTCAAAATAAATAGTTAAGCATCGTAAATGTTTGACTCAATTATAAACCTTAAGATTGTTTCTTTGTTTAAAGTTTATTTGTGAATGAAATCACACTACCCAGAGGAGCGAAGCATTACTAAAAATGTTAATAAACATACGAAACCGAAATACCAAATTCATTATTTTCTTAATGAACAAAGGTTAAACAGCGTGAAAGTCTAAGGTTACAGACCTTCTAGAACGTCAATTAAACTTAAATCTAGGTTTCTGCCAAGTTTTTTGAAGTGAAAACTTCTTTAGTGGCGTTGTACACTTTTTTTGGAATGGGTAAAAAATGTTAAACTCAGGACATCAGGACATCAGGACATCAGGACGTCAGGACAGGTGACCTGATCGAAAATTCGTAAGACGGATGAAGAGTAGACAGCTGGCGCGGCGTATTTAATGTAATATAAATTGTCATGTTTGTGTACGATAGCGCAATAAATAAATATTGTATTCTACCGCATAAATGATAGTACTTTTATACTGATAATTAAAGCAATTCGTGCTAAATTATTCCCTAACCATTCCAAAATATCAAAAATGCACAACGTTAATATGCAAGTTTTCACTTCTGCCGGCACTCCCCGAGTGCAAGCCGTCGTTTTTTTTTCTGTAAGTCGTTTGACATATTTACTCAAGACTGTGATTAGAGATACGAATTCAAAAATAGAACTAAATACATTTTACTCCCTTAACAGGCAAATAAATCCAATAGACATATTCAAGATGTAAATCAATTAGTTTCCCTTCGAAACGTACGAGGAATCTCGACGCGTTTAAGCACGTACTTAAATAGAGACACGTATAATGCTCAACCAACAATAGAATTCGAGAACTAAGTACATACGAGTGGCAATTGAATAAGATATAAACGTTACTATGTTTATTTGGATATATGAACATATTTAATAATCATAAAGGGAACTACATAAGCGGAAATAAACGACACCTTCAGAATCTTCGCACAATAGCTGCTATTCTAATAGCAAAGAAAGTATACATTTTATATGGAAAACTTGAGAAGCGCTCCGTGTACTTATTAGGAACTAAATTGATGTATCGTTCGAATGGGATAAGTGTAAGTAAGATATGATAGGAAATTGCATACCAAGGATACAGTATTGATGTATACTACTGTATACTAGACATTGCCGCGCTTTTTTTAAATTGGAATTCTAAAAACAAATGAAGTGACAAAAACAATCTTATTCTTGTCTTTTTTTATTATCTATGAGTTTCTGCGCGTCAACGATTCCAAATTCAAATTTGAAAAACAAATGTTACTTTCTTTTTAAAATTACAATTACTTTAATTTAATTGTATTCACTGACACATCATTTACAATACATTATCTAGATTAAGAAGTAAAGTAATATAAATCTAACCTAATTTACTTATATTTAACTAAAGAAAGTGTCCAATAACACTGTATACAGTCACTATTCTCGTGTTCAACTTTTCCACTTAACACGCACTAACACTAATTCAAATGGTTCAATATGGCACGCGACATTTTTAAGTATCGAATTCTATCAACTCATTACGCAACAAAATGTCTATGATCCAGAAATCGAAAAAATAATAAACATGCACAGCGCATTTCAAAATTAAACCAAGAAAAACGTTATGTACATGAGAGCTATTTCCGCGACCCCTTTGTAATCAACGTTAATACAGTGTGCTTTATGCTGGGGTTTTTTAACAAACCTTTTAATTTTCTCTTTATACGACCCAACACGGGTCCACCTTGTTAAGCGTTTGCTGTCGTAAATAAAAATTGAGATACATAGTATTTCTATAGTAATATTAATTTAAGCTAATGCGTATGGTAATTATTATCACATACAAAAGATAGACATATACAATTATTTATTAGTGATCTTATGTTTCAAATATTATTAATGTAGCTTTGTTGAAAACTACGTATGTTAAAATCAGAGGTCCTAGGATCGATTCCGGGCGAAAATAATTTCGAATTGGGCACAGATACATAAAACGGACGAAGCAACGTGCCCCCTTTCAAAGTTTTAAGGCTATTATTAAAGTTTATCACATAATACGTTATATTTACAGTATATTTTACAAGCTATATTTTCTAAAATAAATGACAACTTTAGTAACCATAAATGTTACAAAAAAAATCTATGACATAAAGAAATACTAGAGTCTGGCTAATGAAAGAAGATAATTGAATTATTTGAAAACTTTCAGATGGCAACACAGAATGTCATTGAATTTCTTAGGTTAGTATGATTTATTGTCTTGATACTTCATGCAATTACTCATTTTTATTTTTATTATAAATTTTTTCCGAATAGTTAACAGGTATAATAGCCTAAACTTTGTTTTATTGTTTTTTTGGATTCTGATTATTCTGAATAAAGTTGTGTTTTATAATAAATAAAGTTTTAGTTTTCCATGCAATAATAGTCATTTTAAGTATCTATAGTAAAATACTAAATACGTATAGTATTTAATTTCATAGAAATACATTTACTATCAATGTAAAAAATAATAAAATAAAATCAAGTATCAAGTAAGTTTAATCCACAAAATATATCAAACTTTTAGGGATACCATACTAATTTTTTTTGGATTTGCCGCGCTTTTTCGTTATCTTCTTTCATTAGCCAGACTAGTAATTTTTGTTTCTTACTAAGCTACAAAAATTAGTTTTGATTTTAATATTTTTTGTATGTTTGTACTTATGATTTCCTTGCTTATAGCGGTATTGTCAAACAGATTTGTCTTGTTTCAATAAAATTTAATAAAAACGTAACAGTTTTACAGCCCTTCCATAACGGCCCAGACATAAATCTTTGTGAAACAATTTAAGCTCTTTATACACGAGACAGATATAAGGAATAATGTATACTCACAATATTAAAAGTAATGTAACGTAATTGTATTTATCTAATCTATTATTTACCTAATAAAAAATCGTAACGATTCTATATATAACAATAAAAAAACTTAACATAATTGTTCTCAGGCTCATTGTTGTAATATTCATAATGATATTGGCGAAATGTAAATTCCAAGAAGTTTGTATAAACGAATTGATTATTATTTTAAATAGAAGTGCGCAGTTTCTATAGTTTGTGGAAAATTAATGTTTGTCGTATCTGTGGCCGCCCGCTTTGCGCGTTTGGGTTTATACCTTTCTTTGACCTTTGGTTTAATCGATTTAAACCCAATTTATGTGTCTATGAAACTATACATAATTATGTATAAATAAATCCGTTCAGCAAAACTTCAATAAACTTGAATAATTTTATACTTGAATAATATATTATTATTTAATGTAATTAAATACATGTTATTCTTTGAGAAAAGTAAACGTTAAATATTATATAAGAATAAGATTTACTTATATGTTAATAAAAAAAGACCGTACGCTGGAGTAATATATAGTCGCTCAACTACGCCCACACAACACACACACACACAAACTATGTAATTAGGTATAATAAAGTGAAATTTAATGAATCAAGAGCAGATTAGTGACCTATATTTACATGTTAAGTACCTTAGTTTCATTATAATTAAAACAAAATTATTGAATTCATGCATAGGAGGCAGAAGACTTGTGTTATATGTATTTCGATGTGACAAGGTTCCAGCGTATTACCAATATGCGAGTGTCGCCATTAATTTTAATCTAAAATCTTATTCCTTAGTATTCTGTAGATAGCCTTATAGTCACTGTGGAATTATCAATCAATCTATTGTTAGTACAGTATCTATTCCGAGACAAAAATTTGTTGCTCTCCCCAGAGGCGACAACTTTCTTTTCCATTACGTGTTATAACAATACCGTTATGCCGTTTATTTATTTTCGATTGTACTATTGAAATTGTCTTATGTATAATAAAAACACTCATATATTTTAACATTTGCTCGTACGGTGAAGGAAAACATTTTGAGAAAACCGGCATTGTACCCAAAAGTGCAAGCACAGAAGGCACATCTACCTATAAAAAACAAATGATCACGAAACATAAATCTCATACACATCTAAAAGATAGCGACACTGGTTTTCTTTTCTTTTATATAATCACTATACGAGGTTGATATATATATATATATATATATATATATATATATATATCAATTGTTGATTGATAATATTTCTGCATACCAAGTGTGTAAGAAATTACATTTGTTACAATTCACAATTTTGATGAAAATGAATTTCATGCAATATTGGCACCTATTTGACACCTAAGAATTATGTAGCACCAACAAAACTGAGTAGGGTAGCTGGCTTATCCAATTATTTGAAGAATATAAATCAGCAAATAAAGAGACACGAGGATGACGAAAATGAATGAATTTACATTCATGAAATAGTTAAAGAGATTTGCATACACATTTTGTTAAATAGGTGTTCATTGTATACTGTAAGAACAGAAAGTAATAACATCGAACGATATTAATGTACGTATTAGTCGCGGGTTCGCACATTCTTAATTTAAATGTAGGTTTCATTTGGGTTGCCAGAAAGATAAATAAATTGAATAATAAGAAAAATAAATTCGTTAAATCAAATCAATTTATGATAAATAATAAAATTGTGTCTTGTATTGGTAAAAGATATCCTAAGAAACAATTTAATAATCGATGTATGTATCAATACTGTTTGTCTCGTTTTCCCGAATATAAATTATTAGGATAGTGGGCTGATGAGTGGCTCCCACGAGGCCCTAAGCACATTTATCATCTGTGTATGGAACAGTTAATTTTACTGGTAATACCATTACTTAACGTATTGATTTTAGTTATAGTCTGTTATAGCAATAATTCAATTTTAATCTGCTTATTTGGCTTTACTATTTAGCTGCGTTTGCGTTACTGCAATACAACTACCGCAGAGGTATCAAGGCGGTTAGAATGTTTGTATGTAAATAGTTTAATTTATATTTTGTATCTGTGTTTTATTTTTATTAATTATGTAGAATATTTGGGGGCACAATAATTAAATAAATATAACTAGTTATTTGTATAGTTACGTATGTGAAAGGGTTTCGTGAATTCTAAAAAATATCATCTGACTTTGATAATTGGATATTCTTTCTAACTAAAAGCAGCAGCTGAATATGATGAAATTTTTTTATTAATTTTTCTTTAAAACATTACAAAATCTTTCCATCGCTTCGTATATAACTCATAACATTATCATTTACCTTCAGACACAACATACGACAAGGAATTTCCCTAAACCTTTGTTATATAATATTAAGCCGACGCACTAAATATAGCACTTTAAAATTTTTATAGCACTTAAATATTTTTTACTCAACAAAATTACTGTACGTTTCGGCATGTTACCATAAGCACTGAATGGCGCTGTCGCAACGTTTAGAAGTGACTGTAGTGGAAGTGGACTATTTCAATTGGCTTTGCATAGATAATAGATATATTGGTTCCCACTTCATCTTCTATCGCATATATCATGGGGAGTTCTCTGAAGAGTTGTTCGGACTAACAGATGTTAGCACACAGATGTGTCTGAGTGTCTTCGTGGTAAGTTCGACGCAGAATTCCATCTGTTTCACCTTGACGCCTGGCGTTCCACAACACAGCGCTTAAAGCACTTCTGATACGCACCAAATAGATGTGGATCCAGCAGCCAGTAGAGAGTTTTCTGAGTCATTGCGACAAAGGGGGCTTCAAGAAAAGAGTACTTACTATTTTATCACACTCAACACACTCGTAAGCATCCCAGCGTTTGCTTGCCGGTATCCATAGTTAGCACTCATAGAAAACATCTCAATATCTATTGGCCTTCAGGTTTGCCAGTCAGTGCTCAGATTGGTCTACTAGCACTGCACCCCCTCCTTTGTCCACATAAGCATACAGTTCTAACTCGAGCAAAAACTCATTCATAAAATGAAAATATTCTATTCTTTGTAATGTAACGAAGGTAAGTTTTACATTTATTACATACATTGTCGCTATACTGTCATTTCAATAAATTTCATGAAATATTTTCACAAACATTTAAACCGTCCACACGAAAGCTTTAATTTCCTGTCTACTTCGTTTCAACGGTTCCTTTGTCTCACATACTGGTACTGAGTTAGACTTGCGACTAGTCGTGCGATTTCGAAATATTGATACTAATTTAGTATTAATATTTCGAAATCGCAATCGTATTAATAGCTAGCTATAGAAAGCCACAGCCAGCATCAGAATACTTGGTGTTGACATATCGTGGCATTGCGTAGAGATGTGGGGTCCCCCACCATCTTCTACCGCGTTTACCACGGAGAGTGTTCAGAGGAGTTATTCGGACCTGCAACTAAGTTTCATCATCGGATGTGGAGGAAGAATATAAAATTCCACCCGTATTATACCCGTGCGTCGACGTCCGCCGTTCCACAACTGAGCGCTTTTAAGGCACTTTTTGCCGCACACAACCGCTATGTGGAACCAGCTGGCCACTGAAGTATTTCCAAACCAATTCGAATTAGGGTCCTTCAATTAAAGAGCGTACCAATTCTTGACACTTGCCTGCTACCCGTTTGCCTCCGATAACTAAAAAAAAAAATTTAGAGATCAGATATCCCTGAGAAATAACCCTTATTTCCCCCATGCATTACATTGTAAGCATTGGCTTAGTAAATGCATAATTTAAAAATAAGGTTATCATTGAGATCTTCCGGACCTAAGTAGGTACAGTGTTGACGAAGAAATTAAGAAGCGGGATTATTAAGAAGTGTATCTGCCATATGTCACAAACGTATTGAAAGAAGACAAGTTGTCTTGTTTTTCGCTAAGTTTTGGCTTTGAATCATAGTTGAACTGTAAGTGTACAGTAAGTACGTTGCACTTTAAGCGATTTAATACTATGAAAGAATAAATTAGACTGACGCACCGAAGAGAGGACTCTCAATAGAAGAAAATTAGTATATTTTGGTAGATTAAATATTTATAAGAATAACAAAATAGTCGCAAGTTTAGGCATTTACGATTAAATGTGCTTCTACTGCCATTCATTATACTTCAGTGATGCGTGTAGCTAATGTTTTAAAGATAAAAAGAATAGTTGCCTATCTTTTTTATCTTCAGCCTCACATGCTTCAGGTATTGAGGGAATTGCAATAACGTAGACTGCAACGAACTGTGGCTTTTAGTGCCATTATTGCTCGAAAACTAGAGATCTTTATATATATGGTGCCAGAGACTACAATTCTAGAAGAATGAACGTTCAGTTTTTAACAAAGATTTGTCGAATTTATGGACTAAGTTGCAATTTACGAGATGAATATATTATAATATATTGTAAGCAGAAAAACACAAGAGTGAAGTTCGTCAAAAGGATAAATACCATTATAGGTGTATTAGTGTTTCAAATTAATAAATCTTTTTTTAAATGAGTACGACTTTATTTCTCTACAAAAATTTATGAAAATCGATTTACACTTAGGAGAGAGTACCTTAAACTAACATTATATTCGCTATTAAGGCAATCGATCAAAAACCCTTTGTAAGTTTGGAAAATAAGTTTTCTGGAAATGGATTCGAGTTAATCTGGGCATTTGCTCCACGGACCCACTTAACCCATTTAACCCACAACCGCATATTTTATTTACTCATTATAATAAGTACTTTCACGTTAGCAAGATTGTAGAAAAATTATAAGAATATCTTCAAAACTAAATAATTATCTACATTCGCAGTAAAGGAACAAATTGTATCTTAGCTGTCACTAATTGGCAATATTAATAATTATTATAATTCATGCAATAATTGTATCTATTGAAAAATAATTAAAATTATTTTATTTTGTCTCCTTCAAATTCAATTTATGGGCAGCAACATGATTTATCTATAAACTTTAAAGTCTTGGTCTAATTGCACTCATCGTCGTCTCTTTCTGACAAATTGTGTTCAGGGTGTGATGGAAAGAGACAAGAGTAGTTGCTGTGTAATTAGACTGATTTAGATTTGATGAATAAAGGGCAATCTTTAAAAAGTTACAACAGACAATAACCTGAGATAACTGACACGTCAATACTTAAAAGAAACATTGAAGCGATAAAATACATTTAAGTCCTTTTAGTGAACCTATGCAGAGATTTATCCCTAGTTTTTCCTATAATAATCCCCGTATTACGGCAAGATAATACATTATTCCGTAAGTACTGTACATAGGGGAATAAGTCGAGTGCGACAGGACGTCAGCAGTGGCCGTGCGTTGAATAATTTAGTGCGCCCGAGTTGGAGCGTCTACGGATTTTGGCCAGTTCTATACGTCTAGTAGGACCAAGGTTTAGCTTGTATATTTAATTTGGTTTTCCAAAACAGGTAGAACTGCAAGCTTACAAAAATTTCAGTTCTTTAAATAAAAATAAAATAAATCAGTGGCGCTACAACCTCTTTAGATCTTGGGCTCAGATTTCTGGATCTGTTTCATGATCATTTTTAAATCTAATAGGCAAGTAGGAGATCAGCCTCCAGTGTTTGACACACGCCGTCGACTTTTTGGATCTAAGACATGTCGGTTTCCTCACGATGTTTTCCTTCACCGTTCGAGCAAATGTTAAATGCGCACATAGAAAGAAAGTCCATTGGTGCACAGCCGGGGATCGAACCTACGACCTCAGGTATGAGAGTCGCACGCTGAAGCCACTAGGCCAACACTGCTCATTTCAGGTCTTTACTTATGCTAATCTCCAAGCGAACGGCAAATATAGTATCTTTAATCGCTATTTTAATGGTGGCCTTTAACGACGAAAGCTTCTTTCGACATTTGTTTTTTTATATCCGTAGCGCTAATGACGCAAACTTGGAATTGTGTACTAAGAAAACTTACTATCG
Source organism: Pieris macdunnoughi (assembly GCA_905332375.1). Classification (NCBI taxonomy): domain Eukaryota; kingdom Metazoa; phylum Arthropoda; class Insecta; order Lepidoptera; family Pieridae; genus Pieris; species Pieris macdunnoughi. The sequence goes on along the minus strand of CAJOBZ010000004.1, from coordinate 8,100,761 downwards.
GGATCACTATTGAAGTTGTGATGAGCTTTAACTGGTGTAAAAGTGTAACATATTTAATTAAAAGTAAACTTTTCACAGGTACTGTGATTGCGTAATCCGATCCTTCGTAGGGGAGATATAATTAATTTTCCAAAATTGGCCTCAAATTAGTAAGTCCTCACACCGCGCGGGACGCGTGCGGCGTGCGGTCAACGCACTCCGCATCCTAAACCTAAGACATTTGCTGAGACCGAAAAGCGTTTTACGAAGTATTTAAAAGCATTCTAATGTTTAACAGGTATTGCCATTGCGGAATTGTCTCCATCCTTTAGGTAATATGGGCGCTAACTTGATACGCCATATCACGGGCTGCCCAGCGCACCGCGCGACCTCTTGTTAAGTTATAAATAATCAGTACAACCTCGCGTTCGTACTCAGAAATAATCATTTTGACATAATAAAAATTGTGAACAAGTCAGTAACTAAATTTACGTGATGTGGCTGAATAAATGTTTTCTATTTTTATATAATACACATAAACAGGAAGTTATTAAAAAAAGACAAAATTTGCAAGCTACGTATATTTAATTGTTAAAAAAGCGTAATAACAAAACATTTTTGTATAACCTTTCGGAATAAAACCTCAACACCACCACAGAACACATACAAGTTCAAAGTTATATTACTATAAATACAAATTACAATATTTCAAAACTACATTTTACCTTTTATAAAAATATATTATCCTTAATGGTATATACTTTCTATATCAGGTTTCTTTAGAAGATAATGTTGCTGTTGGTCTGTAGGGCACTGACAGTTCACCTCAGGCTGTTTTGGCAAGCGTAGATAAGCCTATAAATTATATGGCTACAGTGTCAGTAAGCAAAACAAACCTTTCGATGAATATAAAAAAAAACTAAATAATCTTGTCAAATATTATATAAGCAGGTGGGATTCAAGTTTAACGGATTTCCATAGATTATGTTTCATAGACTGTGATCAGCTTTCTGTACTTTTAATACCAAACTGAAATTATTAATAACTCAGTGACATCCCTATAATTGTATATCAAGTTTTGTTTTACAGAAATAATATTTTCATATAAAAAGCAATTAAGCAAAGGTTCGCGTATCGTTTAGGCCAGGTGACTTGCCACGTTAATGGCCTGTCTAATGATTATCGTTTTGCGGTTACCACGCACACTAATTACGTATACGTTAGCACGTGATTAATATAAACGGAATCAGCTATTGGTTTGTATTAAACAAACATCAGTCTAAAGACCGTAGAACACGAATCAACAAAATACAGTAATTGGTTTAAGCAGATTTTTCAAGAAGATAGAAGACAAAAGCAGGCCGGTCACTAAGGGCCTTTTCACACGTACCACAACCATACCACGACCACAACCACACCTCAACCACACCACGTGGCCGGGCGTATATTTTGTATTGAAAATGAATAGGACTATTCACACGTACCACATCTTGCAGTCGTTATCGACCGTGTGTGTGATACCGACCACATCGCAACCACAACGCGACCACCAGCGGCACTGCGAACTAGTGGCCGACCACATCGCAAACAAAACGTTGAGTAGACCGAGGCTTTTGCCCTCGGTGGTCGGAAGGTGACAATGTTTCCTCTTCGAATTCCATGAGTTTGGTCAGTCAACTCCGGCTTTCATAGCGGAAACACGTTCCGCAACTGTGTCAGCACACGACGTAACCGCATCGCAACTACTGGCGACAATGCAACCACAACGACATTTTGTCGGTACCACAACGCAACTACAAAAAGTTGCAGCGACACTATTCACACGTAACCACTGCTTCACAGCATTTTGTCGTTGCGATGTGGTGTGGTTGTGGTACGTGTGAAACAGCCCTTAGAGTCGAGGCATTGGCAGCCTTTGAGATAGACGACTTTTGAAAGTCATATTGTATATTTGATTCGGGTAATCACTGATTTTAAAAATTATTTTACTTCAATCATTGGAATCGATTTGAAATATTATTAAATAAAGATTTCCCGTAAAAAAAATCTAGTATATATTAAAATACTATTTGATCATATTATATTTCTATATACCTTACATATTTACCAAAAGCGATAGCGATATATCTATTAAGGTTTACTATACCTGTTCAAAGTATTAGGTACTCTGACAAATTGCGCTAACAGATAAATTTTATTACAAAGAAAGGATTTAGACTAAAACAGTCAACAGAGTGGTTATCGCCCGCACAAGTCTTTCGTCAACGTTCTAGTTATCTATGGTTCTTATCATGACATGATTATATTATGTAACTAATTTTAGTTTGTGCACATTATGACCGCCTTTCACAGTATGTTATTTAAATAAATATTAATAAAGTTATCATACCATAAAACTAACACGTGAAAATATATTTCCAAAATATGCGAAGAAAAATCCTTTATATAATGCTTTATTACATTAAATAAGAAAAAAGAATAATACTTTTAAAAAACTTTAAATACCTCATGCCTTATTCTTTTGAATAATCCGACGAAAACCTTTTATCTATCTACGAAATTACTTCGCGAATTGCTTAAGATATCTAATGAGATCATTTCGGATGTTATGACGCAAATCATTTATGAAATGGCCTGTCTTATTCACAGAATGTTTTAACTTTTATGAAAAAAGTCCTAAATATAAAACCTTTTTAGGAATACAACTTTTTTAAGACGTTAAAAATGTGTTCGACAAAGAATACAATCTATTTACGTAAAGGAATTTAAAAAGTTAAAAGAAACCTAGATTCGCGAGTGAGCTTTGTTCTGTTTTAAGAATAGAAGTCTTTTAAAAAATTCTATCATTCTTTTTTCAAAAAAACTGTCGTAAGAACTTTAATGGAAACCTTGTTTTGTAGTGGAGTTTGTCAACTTTCTTTGGACTTAGTTGTGAAGTGAGAAATGACAATATTTAGTTGCTGCTATTTGTTTCAAAGTATTAGCCTGAAAAGGTGTGATAAGAGTACAGCAATGGGGTATTTTATTTACGCAAGCATAATATATTTTAGATAAAATATATATTAAAACATGTTTATTCCTTTATAATAAAATCTTCCAATCTATGAATTTTGAGATTGTCTAACAGTCCAGATAATCTCACAAAACGTATAAAAATTATGCTAGCTGAATTGGGTTTCGATTCTGTAGAGACCTATTACATATTTTAGTATGACTCTGAGTTCCCAAAAACTAACACAGACGGTTCCAAAAACTAACGAAGTCGGTCTTATACGACTTTTGTTTGAATAGATTTACCACTAAGGCTACTATTTTAAAATTGTTTTAAACAAATACCATGCACCACGGAATAATTGTGATCTCTCTCACAACACAGGGACACCCTAGTGTGGTGAGAGAGATCACAATTTAATAATAATATTTCTTCCATGAATAAAGTTTTATTATTATTATTATTTTTTAGATTGAAACACATATGAAATGACATCATAGCTACGAGAACATAGTTAAAATATATGTAAAAACAGAGATTTTTCACTGTACCTACATAATTCGTATATATAAATGAACAAGTTATTAATTGTTTTTCGGGATTATATGCGATATTCCGTTAAAATTGTATTTAATTTACAAAATACGCTGTGTCAGCGTTTTATATTTGGAATTTCATTTTCACCTTGACAAGGGTTGAGATAGATAACGCACTCCGGTTAATATTTCAAACCTAAGTCAAGTTTATGATGAAAAATCATTAATCCACAGAATGTGTATTATTTTTTTGACAAGTATGATGAGTAAATAGGAAATGTTACTTAGCTTATGAAGTCAAAGGTCATATTTTTAACATTCAATCTTTTTATTTTATAGTTACACTAGCTGACCCGGCAATCGTTGTTTTGCCATGTATATTGTATATTATTTCTAGGAAACATTTTTAGTTGAAAATAACTATCTACAATAATAAAAAATGGGGGTTTATTGTAGAGGGGTGAAAATTAAGGGTTATATGTATTTTTGTATGTTGTATCATAAATAAGTAAAATCAAAAAAAAAACTAAAAAATAAAAATATTTTTTTGGGGTGAACACCCCTTATCACTTAGGGGTTTGAAATTTAAATAGTAGCAGATTCTCAGACTTACTGAATATGAATAAAAAGTTTCATAAGAATCAGTCGAGCCGTTTCGGAGGAGTATGGGAACAAACAATGTGACACGAGAATGATATATATATATATATAGAGTTGTTATAGAGATATGTTGTTACAGGGACCAAACTTATAAAATTTCTTTTAATTGTCTATTTATAAATTTTTAGACATAGACATAACATTTATTACTAACAAAAACACTACTTTTTAATTATTATTACTATGTTTGTTAAGAATATTGTATATTGGGTGTTGGAAATAAATCGATTCCCTGTTATATGTTTAAATAATGGTATTTAATTACGTGTTGTATTAGTTTCACCTCTGGATTTTACAGAACTGGCCAGACGTTTGGCCGCGATCCTGCCTGATTTAAGATGTGGCTATTGAAGGGATCAGCTGTCCAGGAGATGCCTATTTAGCCGCCGCTTGAATCAACATATCCTTTTGGAAGAAGAGGGCACTCCACGAGTCCTTCGCTGTTCACGAACGCACGATCCAAAGGATTAGGGAAATCAACAATGAAGGGGTCAAAATTTCAGCGTGCTTTTAGACGAGCGTAGTTTGAAAGTGGATGCCGGAACCAGGTTGTGTTCAAAGGCCCATTTTCCGGAGTGCATTCTATAGAAGAGTGAAATATAATTCCTTTTGCCTTTCAATAAACCTAGAAAATTTATTATTAAGCTTTTGTTGCTGACTTCCAGTGTAATATATATAAATATTGTTTTAGTCGGTGTTGGTGTTGGTGATCAACGTGTAATGTGACACATAGGCCTCTTCAAACTGCTTCCATTCTTTTCTATGTTAGCTCGTCTTGTCCAAGTTTTGTCTCCTATTCTCACTATATTGTTTGCCTGTCTCTATCTTCCTCTTTTCATTTTTATAGTGTTCTCAAAGACAATTCAGAGTGGCGATATAAACTATCTTATTCTCGATTGGGTTTTGGGTGTTTGAACTAAACACTCGATAACCCCCACGGTGACTAGCCGGGAGAGGTGTGTTTCATCGAAAATCCGTTGGAGCTTTTCCTTTTTTTTTGTCTTGATCTTCAAATTAAAGAAAAAATATTAACTTAATTAAATTAAGTAAGATTACTTTTATTTATAAAAAATCAGTTTTAAATTTAGTTAACGATACTTACAGCTAGTATGTATAGTACATGGTTTCATTAACCTACATTCTGAGATAATTAACAAATATATTTGTTGTACATCCCTATTACATTTCATATTGTATACCTTGTCGTCATATTCTTAGCATACAAAATTAAATTTGTATGTTTACCCTCAACAAAATAGCGTACCAATTCTTAAAGACAACGCATTCGCGAACCTACTGGCATTGTGTATGTCCATGGGCGGCGATATCAGGTGAGCCTCCTGATATCGCCGCCCATGTTATTTTTTGTTACCAAGCGTATCATTTTTCATATTATAATCGACTTTATTTTGTATAATGCATGTTATAAGATATGCTTTTGTATGTTTATGTTATTATCGTGATATATTATGTTACATGTAACTCATTTAAGCTGAAAAATTATTAAAAAAGTTGGTGTAAGGCTGGGAATTATAAAAAATATACATTTGTATATCAAATAAAAAAAATAGGACTCGTTTTTATTAAACTTTGTTTGACTGAGGTTTACATTTCATTATTTTCTTTTCAATTTACTTACCATTTATGCCATAAAGTTACAGAACTTCTTTTCCGCGTTATAGCCAATTCGATTTCCGAATGTGATAAAATTATTTAAAATGTTTAGTTTATGTCTTAATAAAGTAATGTTTACTTGAGTGAATTTTGCTAATTCGATTGTTTATACTAGTAAAAAATTCCACCCTATAAAAAATAAATGAATTGTTTGTCTTGAAACCGTAATATATTCTGTTTATTGTATCAGAAACGATTGAAGACTATGCCTAAGCTATGTGAGAGATAGCTGAGGTGTGAATTGGAGATATGTATATTCAAAAGGAATATGAACATTTAGGTTGTAGCGCGTGGTGGCTTCAGATAACGAAACAATAGATGTTTGGATACGTGTGATTGACTTTGTCGACTGTTCATGACTTTCTCATAGATTATGCCTAGATAATTGTAGATGCGGATAACCCATGGTTTTGAAGTTTTAGGCTACTGTGTTCCGATGCAGGACTGTTTTTACATAGTAAAAAGCATTTATTTATTTATAAAATTTTGATGATTTGATCTACAAATATTTTTGACATTACATTGGCGGAACGTGACAACCAGTCATGTTATGCTTGGCTTAGGCGGAACGTGACAAAGAGTCATGTTTTTTCGTGCGTGCAGCCGGCTTTCATCGATTTATAAGACGTTATCACGTCAAAAAGCTTGCCAAAGTTCGGCACACTGATATATTGGTTGGTACAAGAAAAATAAAATACAGATTTAATGTGTGAAGCACTTATAGGAAAACATAACATACACGAAGAAAAAAAAAGGACAATTAAATGATAAAAACTAGCCGCTGCATGGCTTACTTCATTGAGTTAGCTTGGATTCAATGGGCTCGTTGTAAGAATTACTGCACGAATGAGGAGGCACTACAATAGAAGGAACAACAGGATAGCACTCTGTAAATGGTGCGTACATCCGCGAACGTTATATAAACAGAAATATACAGCAGAGAGTTCTAAAAACCTATTTCTTGAAAAACTCAGCTTTATGTTCGAATTTAAAATTATGGTGCTATAGGCAACAGAAATTGTTGTATACTTGTTTTCTACTTTTACAGTATTATCAGGTATGTCATGTGTAAATGCGTGTAGCCTAACGGCGAACTATCATAACCCCAAAATCATGACGTATCTGAACTAATTTTATATATAATCTTGGTCAGCTTAGTAAAGCAATCACAGCTTTTGATTTATGTCTTCATGAGCCAGTTTGATAGATCGTTTCATTTGCCTACCTTTCCAACTTCGGGTCCATTAAATCAAGTTTCTCTTAGTCACTAATATTGGGTCTTAAACAGACTTATAGGCAACCTTATTAGTTTTGAATGTCGCGAATTTTGAAATTACGTTATATGTATATCAGTCAATCTCGCTATATTGTAAATTGTGCTATGAATTACAAATTTATAACACTACAATATCGTTAGACAATTTTTTATTTAACGGGTTTTACTCGTTTATAGTTTATAGGTGACTCGATTTTAATATACCAAAGCTGAGGAGTTTGAATGTTGGAACTCGCTAAACTCAAGAACTGTTTGAATTAAAATATTACTTAAATGAAAAATTACAAAACCGGGAAGCATTATTTGTACGCCTGAATGAACAGCGAAAGTTTGGCAATAATCATGTTCGACAAAATCATCTTTAAATTAAACCACAACAGCATTTAGGGCTCAGTCGAGGCAAATATTTAAATGATGTCAAAATAACGCTAAAAGGGGCATGGTATTTTAGCCACTCACAACAGAAACATACTAATAGGTTAACCCCTAGTGCAGGTGTTCCTCTAAATGTGGGTGCTGTCTCACCCATAACTGATCCAAATAGCAAACATGATTATGCACGTAGCTAACTCTAAGTTATTCAGTTCAAGGCGTTTTGTCAGTCTTTTTACTCGTGCAGCCTATAGCCGAGAAGTCGTTAAATACTCTCCGTATTCAGTAACACGTTCAGGTTGCTATTAGGATTGCGAAGGTTCTGAGACTAAATAAGAACAAATGCGCAAATTTTTTATTTGCACGGTTCTAACAATAATGTGAGTGAAACCGCGGGAAACTGCTACTACAATATAAGCGTAAACACAAATAAACAGGCCAAAGTTGTTACTTTGGCAGAAACATATTTGCGCAAAGATATGGTGCAAATATAGTCGAGCTTTAACTTAGTATTTAGAATGTTTTATTTATTTTATTTATTGACATAACATAAATAAATGAAAAGGTGGAAAACTGGTGGCCTTATCGCTTTCGAGCAATCTCTTCCAGGCAACCACTGTGAGAAAAAAAATTAAATTAAAAAGTTAAGGTAATCGCAAGAAGTGCATTTAGAAAAAACTAATGGAACAAAGCAAAACAATTAAAACATACGTAAACAGTGAACTGGATAATAAAATAAAGGACTCATGAAAAAGAAAAAGTGCACATGTATCACGATAATTTCAGATCCGTTAGTACGAAAGTTAGGGATATGATGTGGACAGCTAATGCTTGTACAGTAGAGATTTAAAGGAAGATAGAGAAGGAGCTAAGCGAATAAGGACAGGAACTGAATTCCATAGCCTCTCTTTGTCCTTGGCGTGACAGACAGTCACTTGTGCAGAGACTGTTTCAGCGCAAAGAAATCAGTCACCCACGTAATCCTGGATAGCGTGGCTGTGGCTTCCCAACGAACAGAACACCTCGGAGCAGTTAGGTCGCTCCGTGAAGCCTGCGAAGTGCCCAGGTAACTTATGAGCTTCTGGAAGGTGCTAGGCTGATTTAATTAGCCAGGACTAAACGCACAACGAACCAAATGGGCGTCTAAGTGCGGTCTGAGTCCACACTCGTACATACATACTACATGTTTATGGTAAATAAATTGGCGTTCGTACTACGTAATTCTAAACGACACGACCTTTTCCTTTTTGGGTTTTTATGCTTAAGTGTTTATTTTTTTGCTAGCGCTTTGCTACTAAGTAACTCCCAATTGCATTGAGATTCCTACTGTTAAGCGCGATCCCAAGAGATATTAAGAGAACTACATAGAAATAGCATTAAAAACCGCGGGGTATTGGAAGTTTTTATTACACAGGACCCTACGACGGCAGATATGTGGCCGAGAAGCTAGGCAGCTGGGGCCCCTGTCAAATCTCCCCTTTCATGAAAAGGGTCTTTTTTGCTTAAACAAGGTCATATGGACTTGGCGTCTCCCACTGGGCCCGGGCGACAACTACCCCAGAAATTTTATATCATGATATTTATCACCTCTTTTGCTATTCATCTTACTGACACATTTGACAATTCTGCTGCGATCTGTGCTAGAACAACATGTCAGATAGCCCATCCAGAGATACCCTCTTGCCAGCCTCGAGCTCGGTATTGGCAGTTACAGAGTACTAATGCTGGCAAATTACGATTTTTTTTAATTATTAACTGAATCATTCTATAGGTCTAACATAGTAAAAGGGCTGGCTTTTTTATTGTGGTATTGTTATGAGAATCCAAACAGCAAGTAGACGAAATCCTTTCAAAAAAGAATAATAAAAAGAGCAGACGAGCGATCATCATTTGTTTTCATTACTCCGTTATGAAACCACGAATTCTGTAATTAATTAAATTTCATGAATGCGTGAAATTTTTAAATGGGTAAGATTGTATTATACGTAATGAATAATTTACTAGTTATCCTTTCTGATACTTTGAACTTCTTAAATAGTAATTGATACTTTTTAATTTTAAATAAAATAAACGAATCAGTTTCAATGGGTAACTTCAACACTTGAAACTAGTAATAAACAAAGTCTAAAATCTTTGCCGTTCGACACGCATTGCGCTATCTATTGGAACATACAGGAACGATTAAAAATTAAAGAATTTGTTGTAATGGTAATTTATTACAATTTTTGTAGATGGCAGTTATCAATTTTATTATACTATTAAGGTATTTGTAGAAGTTCTTACGTCTTCCAATAGATGGCGTTTGTAAGCATAATGCAATTGGTATAGTTAGTTTGTTTTGTTTCACAAATACTTATATAGATGGCGGATGGATTATGTAAAAGCAAAACTACAAAAATAATTTGTTACAGATCGATTAGATGACGCTTATTCATAAATAAAATAAACTTTAATAGCTAGCAAAGGCAATTAAAGTAATAGACCAGAAATGTTCGTATATATTTAAAAATACTGAAAATTCTGGGTGATGGCGCCACAAATAAGCACAAATCATTGATATAATTAATTCTAAGGAAAAATTCAAGATTCAATCAAAAGTTTCACTAAAAATTATTTTACGTTTGTATATTATCGTAAATAATTTAGTATAAAAAATATTTGGTAAATTTCATAATTCGGATCCAAATCATGAAATCTTTAAGAGGTTAGCATAAAAACAAACAAAAAATCTATTATAATAATAATAATCAATAATTAATATGTTTAATAAAGCGTACATAGATTATTAAAATTAAAACATAATCGTTTGTTAATTCATCCGCTACGGTAGCTCGTTAGTAACAGAACAAAAACATGTAATAATATAATGTCTTCCGCCATTTTCTACAGGGCTGTACAATGTACATACTTCAGTAATTCACTCACCTTGTGATCGGTTAACTTTAAATTTCCATGTTTTCTTACCGTTTAACAAATTCCCTATAATTTTTCACAACTTGGCTTGATTTGGACATCGATGAAAATGCCTTCGGATAAAAGTAAGTATACTCATAACTTTACAATATATAATCAAAAATAATAAAGGCTTTGTTTAATATAATATATATTTATTGAAGCTCAAACCATATCATTCCAGGTCATAAGCATAAAACTTCAAAAACTCAGTTAATCTAAATTTTTCATAAACCAGTATATGTAATATAGACCTCAAGTGAACTAAAACACTGTGACATCTGTTTCGTTTGGCTTCTATTCTATGAGAACGACAGAGTTAAGTTCACAAAAAAATATGAATGCCTCGAAAAATATTACTTTACCAGATTATTATTATTATATTTATATTATTAACTATCAGTTGCCATCCTATTTTATGAAATAATTAGCAATTATATTAATGCTAAAAGAAAATTAAGGGAAGAACGATAGTACGTCCTAACATTTTCCAACTCAACGGGAATCACTTCGACGACGTTGATAAACAGCAAGACTAAGAAAACTTGATCGAGCAGAAATACAGCCTTGGCTCATACAATACTTATCTTGAATATCAATCCATCCATCTGTGTACTCCCCAACAATAGATCTTGGTTTAATCACTTACTCGAATTAGCTATCTCGCTGAAACAAGCAAACTGCGCTTTGCCTTACCGAATTTGAAACTATCGCGAACTCTAATGTAGATAATCTCCTAATCCTACAGTAATTGTACGGATTACACTCAATTGTTTAGTTCCTGCCTGTGCAATGGTTTATATCTTATATATACTCGGCTATGTACTATAAATTAATCTTTCATATAAACGAAGGTGTTTGAATTAATATTATGACATAATGCGACGGCCTTGTGGTGAAGAGTTTTTAAAAAGGACAGAAGACAGGAAGAATCTGGCGTCTGAGACTGTCAGAGGCCAATAGAAAATTTTAAGGTAAATATGCAATTCCATGGTCGTTTGTTCTCTTCGGTTTCTAGCTCTAGGCTCAGGGATCGCTGGAAGTCCTAGTGCCTGCCTCTAGAGCCTTAAAGGTCAGGTGCGCGGGTAAGTAATTCAAAAAAGTAGCAATTTCCAATTAAAATACTTTTTGAAACAATACAAATTGAAAATTAAAATACTTTTACGTTTAATTTAAAATACTCTGTTACGTCTCACCTATTAATTAATTAATTATTTTTTTAACTAAATGCTGATAGTGAAAAAGAGTGTGTATTTCAGGTGTTCATCTTTCATTTTCGTTTGTAAACATAATTATTTTACCAAACTAAAATAGTTTGACTTTGAAAAACGAAATAAGTAAAATAATAACAAACATACTAATGAATACTCTCTCTTTTCTAAATTCTCTTTTATAAAGATAATCTAATTTCGTATGTACTCATTAAAAAGGACACCTTTTCTCAAGAAACATAAGATATTAATGGACTCCAAGATTTGATGAAATGTTTTCCTCCTCTTTGATGCGGACACGTAGCTAATTATCTAAAAGCATTTGTAATGTGAGTCAGCGATTTCAACAGTGACGAAGAAGAACGTGATTGCGTCTCAGGTTTCCTTTAAGTAAATCGTTACAATTTTCAACCCTATGGGTAATGCAGAGACTTAGACCGAGATATGACTGCCACAATATGTCAACTATTAATACGTTTTTGACATACTAGAGTCACAGTTTGCGCTGAGTTTTAACTTTTGATACCCATTCGTTATCCAGACGGCTAAATATAGTGAAGTAAGTATTATAAAAAAATAATCGCATGGCAAAAGGTAACCGGCATCTTTTAGACTAAAATTAAAATGTCACACACACGGGCACGGGCACAGCAGAATAGTAATCTACATTGCCCCGGTAGAATACGATAGCGATTTAGGAGTTTCTCTAACGCGGCATTGACTACCCGCTAGCAGAGATTCTGGTGTGGGTCGAGTCCCACATACCCCTGCTACTATCAGGGGCAGGGAATGCGCAAATACATTTCCACCTCGGATTTAAAAAAAAACCGCACAAAGTCTGTGCCTATAAAAAAATATCAAAAAAACAGATGCGATTTGAGACCAAAGCCCATTGAGTAGCGTTTGGATTATTATTATTATCAGCACTCTTGATTATTTTAAGTCTAAAAACTTTTTTTAGACACGAAACAGACACATTTCTGTGTTTAATTGGCATTAGCTGTTTCATGGATTATTTTTGAGGAAAATAGTTATTTACAACTGTACCTTAAAAGTAAATTTTCTATCTTCAAAACAACGAGCTATACAAAGTCAAGAAGTATGTAAAGCATTTTCATGTCAACACGATTTGGAAGCCAAGAAAAGCTGCGAAATATGATTTTCCGCGACAAATTAAATCTGGCGTTTTATACGAGTGCATTTTCAGCAGTTTGCGGAAAATTCAACTTAAGAAACTTATGTACACAACAAGTACTTTACAATAAATTTTTCAGTAACCACACAAACTATTAGATACTCATGCCTGGCTTGAAACCAACGTTCCGGGCTTTATAAGAGCTGAAGACTGGCCCTCATCTAGCCCAGACTCCAAATTATGGTCAGTTTTAGGGGCATGGCCTGCTCTAAGCGACACGGCGACATTGAGTCTCTTAAAAACCTTAGGAGCAAGCAGTGGTGAAATTTCCCTTGGAAGCAGAGCGTGTACCCATAGATTCTTGGCCAAACAGATTTGAAATTAATATCTTGATTTAAAGATAACGTTTAATAACTATATTTTTTGGAAACAATCACCGATCACATCACATCATACACAACGCAAACCTGCATATAACAGCCCGTTCCCACTAGTCGAAAGTCGCATAAGACTAAAAGTCGAATGCTCTGGTCACCATACACTTTGTATGGAGCTGTTCACATTAGATGAGACGCGACTTTTAGTCGAATACGACTCAAAAAACCATCCGACGGGCCAGCGCCCGTCTTAAGACTAAAAGTCGCGTCGAATCATGCTCGCATAGGTGCCTGCTTGTTGCTGTTCACACTAGTCGTGCGTCTTTACGACTCGAGCGCGTTGTTACCTCCCTCCCCGCCCCGTTTCCTAGACACACATTCCTACACATTGCTTGCTCACTCCATTCGTGTTTTTTTGTTTGACTTCCCAAAGTCGATCTTTCTGTTAGGATTGGGTGCATCCAGTATTTTCTTGGAATTGAAATTTTTTTCAACTTTTTTAATTTTCTTCGTAAGTAGTAGAGCACAACAAGTTCTTCGTCGGCGTCCATGTCGCGAATTCGCTACGTACCGAATGGCGCGAAACTACGATCTATACGACTCGCGACGCAGTGTGAACAGGGACATCAGACTTTCGACTTTTAGTCTTATGCGACTTACGACTAGTGGGAACGGGCTGTAAGACACCAAAAAAACGCACTTTCTTCGCCCAACACTTTCTCACCTTCAGAGGTCCCTTCATATGTAACCACTTTCTTCAAAACAACATTTTAACTTACCTTAAACTTTATACATTCACTAAAATAACATCTTCACAACCTGTCCTATGCTAAAACGGAAGATATTCTTAGTGCGCAACAATAGTTTAATTTTAAAATGTAAGTATTATGTTTAAATTATTACATCAAGTATCGTTAACATGTCAAATGATAGAGACTACAGCCAGACAGAGGGCAGCCACGTGACAGGGAATACTAGCGTGTGGACTAGTGCACTTTCTTTTTAACTAAACATTCCTTTTTTCAGATACATACTGAAAAATAAAGTAAAAAGTAAAATTTTACTTTCTTTATTAATTATATATTTTTCTAATTATATAATGTTAACATTAATAAAATTTCTGTAAACTGTTGGTATTTTCATGTTAGAGGATATAAAACTACATCAAACCCGAGATTGTAATTAATTTTAATTATTGTCTGTCTATAGATTGACTACAGTAATTCAATGAAAGCCACTTTAAAAACCTTTGAGAGCTGTTATGCAATCTTATTGGGTACCGAGTTACTTGTTAGGAGATATTCAGACGGAATTGCCTGAGTCGGTTTGAAGAATGCTTGTACCTGTCTGTGGTGAGAGCTCTCGTTGAAAGACGTGTATTACTTGAGAGATGCTACAGATATCGTGTCTAAGCATCTAATATAAATAGAAGCTCATGTTTCGTTCCTCAACAAAGAATAAGAACATAATAAATGAAAAAAAAAATGTACGAGATGAGTCTAATAAATAGTGATAATCCTTGGAAACAAAAGAATAAATTTGAATAAAATAATTTGTGTTTTAAATATAGAATACATTTGTTCGCGTCGTGTCGAAAATGTTCTTAAAATGATAGATATGTCGTCAATTTTTGGTTTTGATACATGTCGGCTTACTCACGATGTTTTCCTTCATCATACAAGCGAGTATAATTATTCGCACATAGACAAAAAGTCCCACTATCCCCTTTATCATGTGATATATTTTTATTTTTTAATGAGCGCGACCGCCGCTGCGAAAACCGCTGTAAGAGTTCGAAAAGTGAGTTACAGAATCGCAAGGCAGAGCATCTATTTTTCTCCTTTCAGATGTCAGTTTATACCAGGAGAATAAAGGAAAATCGGATCCAATTTCATCTTTGTTTTTAAGGAAATGTTCCGGTCCTTCCATTAACACAACAGTTTTGTTATTGCGTCATTGGTCACCTGGGTTCTTCGAATTTCGTTTTCGCTTTCTCCTTGACTTGATAATTGTAAATATATAAAATAAATATATATGGTGCGGCTTGTGAAGCGGCTGAAAAAAATAAAGCATGCAAGTACAGGGGTCTAGGCTCAGAATATGATTTTGTCCCATTCGGTGTCGAGACCCTTGGTCCGTGGGGTCCTAGCGCTTTAAGGCTTTTTAAAGAAATTTCAAAAGGTTAGTCGACATCACAGGAGACCGATGATCTGGCAGCTACCTCGGACAAAGAATAAGTCTAGCAATTCAAAGGGGGAACGCTGCCAGTATCTTCGGAACCTTGCCTAAATGGACTCCTTTTAATGATATATTTTAGTTTATGTTAAGTTTAGTTATTTATTTCAATGTATATTATTTTATTATTATATAAGTGATATTTTAAAGTAGCATTTGAACCTGTATCTATTATACAAATTATAAATACTATATTGAGCTATATGCATGAAGGTTGCACGATTAAGATTTACGGTTAAGTGAGTTCGGGTGCGACGGCGAACCTTTTATGGGCATCATTTTCATACCCCACTGGAGACATTGAAAAGCGTTAGTTGCAAGCGTCGATTCATACGCGTTTACAGGTTTTCACTGTTAACAAAGAGTCGTTAATACAGCGTAGTTGTCCATATTATGTTTAGTTAATATAAATTATTGGAAGTGTTTATATTTCTACTTTACGAAAATGTTTTTCGATTCTAATGTAGTTAAAATGTATATAAGGAGTCTGTGACATACCTACTCAATAAAATAAACACTATCACTTTCTGAAAAAATATTGTTTATTAAAGCTAAGTAATAATTAAGTTTTAAATTTAGCATTTCTTGGAAATATAGTCAGTAACTTTACGGCATCTTTTACTTCTGTACTTCCGTACTCATGTTCTATATCATCTTTTTTTATGTACAGGAGGCAAACGGCCAGGAGGCTCACCTGATGTCAAGTAATACCGCCCATGAACCACCTCGCAAGTGCGTTGCCGGCCTTTTATTAATTAATACGCTCTTTTCTTGAAGGACCTTAAGTCGAATTAGTTCGAAAGTGCTTCAGTGATTCAACACAGATTACAAAACAAAATTACATTTGACATTGGAAAGTTCTATTTAAATAATAAAGCCTTGGTTTTTGTGTTCTTTACCTATCTTATATTATATAATTGTCGAAAAACCCCTTCAGAATTATAACCTCAAATTAATAACGGTCATAGACAATAGACTTGTCTCAGCTTAGCTTAATACCAATACCAACATTACGCCATTGTGACAGTGACATTGACAATAGTAGTGTTGCCACTCAAAAGAAATAAAAGCTGACGTAACCAGTGCTACCACACAAGAAACGAAATTTCCCTAGTCATGGACAAGAACATGGAACTACTTCTAAACAAACTCGATGAGAAATTTAAAAATCAAACCGAACTTATTACATACTCCGCGTCATGGAGGCTTTAGACGAGAAAATGAAAACTATCACTGAGGAAAATACTAAACTCGAGAACAAAATTTCAGAACTGGAATTTAAACTCCAAAGAGCAGAGATAGAAAAGAAAAAAAACAACCTCGTCTTTTTTGGAATCAATGAAAATATTAAATTAGAAACGGAGTTAGTGGATTATATCAAAGAAATAATTGTGAATATGGGAGTTCATATGGATAGCCAAGAAATTAGCAAAGTATATAGAATTGGGCAGAAAACTGATAATAAAAACCGTCCAGTGATAGTCACTATCACAACTCAATGGAAAAAACATCTTATACTCAAAAATAAGCCTGACCTTCCACAAGGCGTCAACATAAAAGAGGACTACCCCAAAGAAATCCTAGACAAACGCAAACAACTGCAACCGCAAGTAAAAGAAGAAATAAAGAAAGGAAATATCGCCTATATAAAATACGACAAGCTCATTGTAAAGAAGCCGAAGGAAAATAGAGAGAAGAGGAAAAGAGAAACTTCCGACTCACCAAAGGCACCATTAGAAAAGAAAACTAACAAGAAAGCAATATTGAACAATCCATCATCCACACTACCCAAAACACATACCAGAGATATCTTAAGACCCAACATACTAAACTATGTAGAAAGAGCAAGCTCTGATCCACAAATAAATCTCTCAAAAAACTGAATATGCCCCAGGACCACCGGAACCATCATACACCAACAATGAATTATTTACACAAACAATCAAAAAAATATCTTCCACCACGGCTGGTCCCCGCGGAAGACCATCGACCATAGACCTAGACCATCACCCTCTAACAAGAACAAAAAACAAAAGGAATGAGAACAAATTATACATAGAAACTCTAAATTGTTAGAGGAGGCCTTTACCAAGAGGCACACTGAACTCAGAGATATTTTATAACTTAAAGATAAGAGTCAACTACAAAGTCAAAGAAACAGTTCAGGATAAGAGGCTTATTATTATTATTTTTATATTATTATTACCTATCAACCCCAAAGAAATACTAGGAAATAAAGCCTAGCTTGTAGTCTAATATCGTGTGTTACTCGTTATTCGACTAAGTTACTCGGGCAGTTTCTATATAAATTAAAGGCATTTTCGTTTTACTACCCTTGGTTTGTTTAACAATAATTTCTGTCCTAATACAAAATTTTCCTCTGAATATAAAATTGGAATTCATTAAACCTTGTAATAAGGGAAACTTTGAATGATTAAAATTTATTAGAAGCTCCATTAAGATACTGAAGAGCGAGGACATTTATATCTGCGATTCGAAGAGATTTCGGTGGTAATTGATATCAATTAGGGTTGCGCTGGCGGCTCTTTTTAACAATGGACTATCTAAACCAGGCTTGAATTTGCTTACCAAGATTGTGATCGACTTCATAAATAATTTCGAGATATTGCTTTGTTTAAACTATTTATTTAAATGCTTATTTAGTGTTTAACATATTTATGTTAAATGTCTCTATGTATATAGAGAGATATCTCACCTTGCTTCTGTCTGTACTCTTACATCTTTTAAACTAGAGAACGATTTTAAACGATGGAATGGATATTCATAAATGGAGAGAGGTGGTGTCTTTTTCCATAATATATTGTCTAACCTTTTTTTTTATTAATTTTTATTTCTAAGCACTATAGTTACTTATATTTTGTTTTTGTTTTAATGTAATGTTGTAATTAAACCTAACTCCATATATACCAAACGTGGGAAGTGCAATGCAGTTTAATAGCGAACATAAATGCTTAGAATCACAGATCAGTCTTGCCTGACCCAATTGACAAATGGAATTAACAATACTTAAAACATTTCTCGAGATAGAGATTTAGCGAGAAAATAATTAATTAGGTAAAGGACGTAATATGTTCTTTTTTCCCAATAAATTTAGAAACAAATCGGACATACCCAGCTTCTAAGCTATTGAATAAAATTGCCTGTGGTGTAACCGACAGTGGCGCAGAATGCCTACGACCGTAGCACGCTCTACGGCCTAGAGCTACGCGTCGCATATTAACGAGGTTTGTTAGCGACACTGCATCACATCTGCAAAGCCTTATCTGTTTACTCTTGTCTTTGAATTATTATAACTAAAGAATTAACACAGACATATGTTTTAGAAATGAATGAAATGAAATAAAACTTTGATTTGATTTTTTGTGTGGATCTTACTGATTATTTGAAAACAATTGTTTCGCCGGAAGTAGAACCTCTAATGCGTGTTTGTTACTTGGTTATTATTAATAATAATCTTATCATTTTAATGTTACTTTTGTTTGTTCTTAATGACTTTTGCAGTTATTTTGAAATGAAAATAAAAAATATGTTTTTTCACTCTAATGTATTTCTGAAATGTTATCACAACTGTGTGAAAATTTGAAGTGATAGTGCGATGAAAGAAGTGTAATTCTCGCCCTATTAAGATCTCACTTATATTAAAATATGATTAAATGATGAAGACTGAGGCAGCCACCGTGAATATGAAGATTGAGTTGAGAGTTTTAACAGCCCCGGACTTTAAACTGCCCTCACAGCCTTCAACGTAACTTTCTAAATATTAGCTATTACTCTAATTTACCCTGGAAAGTTTGCAGGCGTATCCACAATGATTTTAAAATGGATACTTGACTCGTAGTAAAATTTAAACAAAGTTCGGTTCTGTTAAATCTGTTTCGTTGTGGCGTTCGTGTTAACTATACTTACGAGAATTATAAATTAAATTAATTTCAGTTTATTGATTTGTAAACAAAAACTGATAAAGAAGAAATAACGTAAGTAACTGTAGTAACTGCAACTGTGTTTTGTTTTTTTTAAGTAACTCGAACTTGTACAGAAATAAAGTGACTAAAGGAAATTTCAATGAAAAATAAATTCTTAAGCCAATATGATTCAACAATAAAAAATAAAGCCCACACTTATAAAATACAAGCTTTTAAAACAGAAGCCATAAATGGTTCTGTTGTGAAATGCCTGTAAATTTTAAATTGCGAAATGAAACCTTAGCAACTCGGCTGAAGGAAACGTTTATAAAAACTTTTATATAACTTCACATTAAACTTAAAACTTCACTGTAAGGCACTTTAAGGCGAACGTTAAACGCAATAGGTTTATTTAACTTAAGGGTGACAAAGATATTTAATTTATACACATTATTTTTGTATCAGCATTATTGTATAGAAGAATGAACAAAATGTGCATGCAGGGTGTTTAGTTATTAAGTGCTGCGACTTTCAAATTCATAGGAGCCAATACACGAGAGTAACATTGTTGTCTATGTCTAGTCTATGGCATGTTACATTTTCTTATCTGTGGCCACACTCGATTTGCGCGTTTGGCGCCAATTATAATTTCAACCACATACTATTTATATGTCTACTAACCCGTCCTATCAAACAATTATTAAAACAAAATTATATACAAACATATTCCAGTATATTCGATAGATGTTCGTAACTTTTCAGTGACAAGTTTCCCCATTTTCACCGGCAGTTTCTATCAAAAGTTGTTGAATTATTTCGTAGCCGATAATTTTAAATGTCAGGAGTTTTCAACTTTAGTGATTGCTCTTGTTTCTGGAGACAATCTGTCAATTTGTTAATCATTACTTTACAAAGTTATTCTCGAATTTAACGAATCTTCTGTAACTAAAGTTTTCAAATAGGTAATAAGCAATATATAAAACAGTAGGTACCTAAGGGCTTTTTTTGTTTTCAGTTTCTTAATTTAACTAAGTACAGTGAAGAGCGATCGGTACAATATTATTTACAGGTAACTTTTATTTTGAAATCGACATAATATAAAAATACCGTTATTGAGCCCCATCGCTTAAAATGTAATATGCAATAATGCAGAATCACGTGGCTAATATGGTCGGCACGCAATAATAAAATATAATTGGTATGATTATGACATCAGTGAAGCGTCATTTGAGAGCAGACGGTGCCATTAATGACAGCATTAATCCAATAATGGTTGACATGCCTATAGCCAGCTTTCGTGCTCCATAAAACTGATATGAAAATTATTACATGTGTGATTTAGAAAGTTCTAGATCAAAATGAAAACAATATAGCTTCGTATATAACATCGCCACTTTACACTATCATTTTCCGTCGCCAAAAAGAAATTTAACATAAGGGATTGATATTGTCCCTATATCTTTATAACTAGGATTGCCTGGAAGAGATCGCTTATTATTCATGATGCCGCCCGTTGCACTGTATTGTTAATTTAATTTAATAAATTGTAAGTCGCTTTAATGCTATGCAATGAAGTGTGAATAAATAAAAAATAAATAAATTATATAAGATTTACGTTATACCTTAGCCAGTAGTATTACTACAGGGTAGTATTAGAATTAACAACCAAAATTTGGCTATTTATACAATACATATGTGTAAGTATATAAAACGTATATGTAAAAAGTCACTTAGAATATAGACGCCTCCTACGCATAAAGTCGGAACACATTTTTTGAGTAAAATTGTTTTTTTGTACCATTAGAACACTATTGAACAGCATTACACAATCCTGAAACCCAAATTTTAATATTTTCTATAAATAATGAGTTTTTGAATTGATAATAGTCGTAACATTTGAACGCTCCCCGCAAATCGTCGCGCTTATAGTTCCGACGATGTGCTCCGATCTATTGGACCTCAGCCGGCCAATCAGAGCGCAGTACCGACGTCGTATGACACGAACTAGCATGCACAAAGTCTCTCTAATTTAAATGTTGAAAATAATATTGATGTTGTGTTGTTTTTGTTTACTTTTGTTAGTTAGGACGTGTGCAATTATAAATTAGTGAAATGAGCCACCTACGTTCGTCTAAGATTTTGAAATTAGTGTTAGATAAACCCAATCCAAACAGCGAAGTAATAACGGCCGACGAAAATTTTGGAAATGGTAAGTTTTACTCTATTTTCTTACATTATTATATAATTCACTTGTTTATATGTGAGATACCATCATACGAATAAATTATATTAATAAGTGTTAGTGTTTAATAGACCTCGACAAAAAAAATGTAGTCCCGGTGCATAACGTCGGAAGGTCTATGTTACGACTATATGCGTCGGATTCAATCGCTAGCAGTGGCCAGTTAAGACTTTATACTACGCAAAAAAAAATTTCTAAGAGTCGTAACTTACACTTACGACCATATGCGTGGTTGTAGTATAAAGATAAATAAACGTATAAAGACGGATCACAGACATAAGACTTTATGCTTTGTTATATAATGAAGATACGATTATCTGCTATTCAATTGTAGCTAAAATATCACTAAAATTGAACTTTTAATTCTATTAATAACTGCTTATGTATTTTTCTCTAGGTTTTTAACTAATTGGACTTCAATATTTTCAGAATCACCGGTGCCACTTGAAGCTGAAGACCAGTGGAATCTGTACAAGACGATGTTTGGGCACTCTTTTAATAAAAGTAGCAGTGATATTGACAACAGTTTTGTAACAAGTATTCACGAGGTAACGTATAATACGGAAGCAAAATCCTCACTGTCGTCTGCTATGCCAAATGAAAAAACTATAAGATGTATGGATTCAGAGCTATGTGCTGAAGAGTTTTCTCACGAATCAGCTGATATAATAGAACCTTCTTTAACACCAATGCCCTCCCCGAATAACGATTTTTTCGAGTACAGTGTGGCCACTTCAACTCCGTTATTTAGAAACTCATCTATTTGTGATGATAATAAATAATAATTATGGTTCAACTGTTAGTGTTAGTAGAGGCAATACACCACAGCTTAGTAACGCTTCGAGTCAGGATTCTTCTGTATGTTCGTCAAATGAAAGTACACCGTCAGGCAGAGTTGGAAGAAAGCGTCACCGTCGCCGTGATGAGTGGAAAGACGTAAAAAGAAAATGTTTAAAAAATTTAGGGAAAGCCAATTTAAGCAGAAATGGAGTTCAAAGAGATGGAAAGATTTTTGAAACAACCATGTCCGACTACTTGCCGACTTAAATGCTTTACAAAATTTAATGCACAAGAACGGGAGCGTATATTTTGTTCTTTTTGGCAAATTGGAGATCACTGTCGGCAATGGGATTACATCGTCAATCATACCGAAGTAGGCGACACTAAGTATCCTTCTACTTCTAGACGTAAGAAATCCATTAAGTATTGCTTGCCTCTTATTGAACCAAACTCTGCCATACCTATTAGAGTGTTTGTCTGCAAAACGATGTTCCTAAACACACCCTCTGTAGGGGAGAGAACTGTTCAAACAGCATTGGCAAAATGGAGTTCAGGTGGTGGGTCTGTTTTTCCTGATCGGCGTGGTGGTACCAGAACTGTTGTTATTGACGACGAAATGAAACAGAGTGTTTTAAGACATGTCAAAACGTTCCAGCCTATTGAATCTCATTATGTGCGTAAGGACACTACTAAAATTTACTTAGAGAGTGACCTATCATTTACAAAAATGTTTTCATTATACAATGAGTGGTGTACGATTGAAAATATAACTAAAAAAGCAATGACAGTAAGACAGTATCGAGATATCATAAATCAAAATTTGAATATATCATTTCACAAACCGAAAAAAGACATCTGCAATGAGTGCCATATATACAATACAAACTTAAATACAATGACAGAAGAAGAAAAACAAAAACAGGAACTTCACATGCGAAATAAGACTAAAGCTAGAGAAGTGAAGGCAAATGATAAAAAGGAAGCTTTGGAAAGCAAAGGAAAAATAGTTACGGCGTGTTTTGATTTCCAAAAAATTTTAAACTGTCCCCATGGCAATGTCGGTTTATTTTATTATAAAAGAAAACTGTCAATTTATAATTTTACTGTGTTTGATCTAGCTAGTCAAGAAGGTTATTGTTACATGTGGTCCGAGGTTAATGGCAAACATGGGGCGTGTGAAGTAGCAAGTTGCTTGTCTAAATTTATTGAAACTAAAGTTAGTCAAGGTGCCAAAGAATTCAGGTTTTGGTCCGATAAGTGTGCCGGCCAAAATAGAAACCGTATTGTGTTTGCATGTTATACCTATGTAGCAAAAAAGTATGGTATAACGATAGTTCATAGGTTTTTAGAGCGCGGGCACACACAAAATGAAGCCGACTCAGTTCATGCTTTGATTGAGAGAAATGCAAAAAATAAACTTATATATACTCCTGCACAGTGGTTTGCCTTAGTTAGATGGTCAAAAGTCAACCCCCCAAATTATAATGTAATTGAAATGAGTGTTACAGATTTTTACAATTATAAAATTTTGCTAGACGGTAGAAATTGGGCTAAAAATACTAAAAACCAAAAAATATCATGGAACAAGATTAGAGAAGTTCAGGTAGTGTCCAACGAACCCTATATTTTGAACTATCGTTATAATTTTGAAGAAGAAAATAACATTATGAGTTTAATAACCAAAAAAAATTATTCATCAAGAAGGAAAAATAATAATTTATTACATACAGAAATTTTAGGTCCATGTTACTCTGACCATTTACCTATTACATTAGCAAAGTTTAATGATTTATTAAGTCTTTGTCACGGACGTATAATACCTCAAGAGTACCATAGTTTTTATCAACAGTTGTCACACAGCGGCAATGTTGCAGAACAGAACAGTAGTGATTCCTCTGAATAACCGTCAATTACATCACTGATATTCTATCATAAATCTAAAGGTCTATTATGTATAAGATGATTCAATATCTAATTTAAAGTAATTTTCATTTTATTTTGAAGATTTAAATATTTTTTGTTTCCTTTAACTTGATTTATCAGTCTTATTTTTATTTTTTATTTGTAGTCATTTTTTATTTCATTAATCTATCTGTGCTCCAAAGACTCACTGGCCAGTTTTAATTTTATTAGTGAAGCTATGTTATTTTTTTATTAAACGTTTATTATACTGTTCATGGTGTAATGAAAGAAGACTGCATTATGTTCCTATACTTATAGATATTTTAATAAAGCTAGTTTTAGCCTACACATTTTTTTTTTTTTATTCATGAAGTACCACCACCACATACGACCACCTTTTCGAGATACCTAAATGGCAGTTTACGCGTAGCATAATGTCGCAATTCAAACATACGACTTTATTCGCGTTGTTTATAACAACCTGATTAAAAGCATAAAGTCGTAACAATAAGACACGACGTTTTTCTAGTGAGTATAAGGTCGTATGTAACTAAAATTAGTAATTTTGCATAAATATAATTTTTATAGCATCCAGCTTTGAGAGCAATGTTTTGTAACTAATAATTAATCGCATAGTGCAAAAATATCGGTTAAAAATGTTTAACAAATTAAGTTTATCATTAACGTACACAAAAATTGCTCTCCTGAAAAAATGCTTTTTTTGCCTTACGACTTTATGCGTGGGAGGCGTCGATATAGAATAATTTAAGTCGAATCGTTATTTAAATCACTCTAAAACTTTACATTTTGTTTATATCAAAATCAAAAATTGTTTTATACATTTGTCATTAACTATATTGCTCCAGTATCTGGTTTCTAACAACACCAGGATGTCCCTTGTGTGGGGACTACCGTGTATTATTATTAGCTACCATATAATTTTGTAATTTTATGATAAATAAATATATATTTTTAATATATCCGTGGGCTATTAACGCGTATTTGCAATCTACATTTCCGCTCATATTCACAGTTTTATTGCTACCAGTGTAGCCTAACAAACTATTGATTATAAACAAAAAATGCATTATTGCAAAACTTAATATCTAACTATCATTTATTTGTCAATGTAGAGGACATAGGGAATATGTCCCATTGTTTTCTCTTGTCATCCGTCGCCGTCCCTTGGGACTTGGTGTATTTAATGTACAGTATATATTGCGTATGTGTTATAATTAACCAATGTATGACTTAACTCTCTTGGGGTTGAAAAGCACATCCATCAGATAAATACACTAACATTTGCATTTAAAATTAACTTCATTTTACCATGCTCAAACTACCGTGCTCAAATTTGTTAATGAAATAAGAATAAATAGTATTTTCAATACTGTAATGTAGTGTAATTAAATTGAAGACAAAGGACGTAAATGGGCAGTTTAACTGCTAAAAGCATTTTCTTCCAGACAACCCATTCATAAATAATATGTAATTATATGATGTAGTACTAATTGAAAGAAGGTAGGTAACCTTATTACTACCAATCTGAAACTTTTAAAACGTCTGGAATCGATCCCAATGCCTCCAGCCGATAAGGCGTTTGTGGAGCGGGTTAAGATTAAGAATATTGTTATTGCATTTTTCACTATTACCTAGACTGGATTGATTTTCATATAAATCCATGTTGACTTTGCCTTTAGATTTTTTTTCAATATTATTTAATTCGATAATCTTTAGTCTTTAAGGCCATAGAAGATTATACATAGGCTGTTTAAGTCCCTACTCCCAAAGTTGTGTTAGTTGGTTTGTTATTGTATTAAATTTGATGCATTATCTTAAACTACGGTGGCTACAAATATAAATTATATTTATGTTACATTCAATTTGTGTTTATATTTATGTGTAGCTTAATTTATTACTCAAGAGGCAAATACTAGCTAGTCTGTGCGTTTCGATTCCCAACGAAAAAGTAACGTCTGGTAGGCTACTCGCTAGAAGACTGAGCCACGATGTAATTTATATTTCCGCCAGTTTTAATTTATTCATTCATATGAACTTATATTAAGTTTAATTGGTCAAAAATATTGATTCACCAAGCATAATATTAACATAAGGCAAGCATCAATGTTCATCAGTTAAGTTATATTCAACACCTGAGCTGTCATTATTTAAAGCGAAATTTACACCTGCTCAACATTTTAACAAAAGAATGTATTGACATTATGAAACATCAAATTCTTAAGAAATAAATAGCTTTACAATAGACACGTTTTATTTGCAATCTTGTAAACCAGAGCTAATATTTTACATAATCATGGTAATTAAATCCGACTTCCATAGTACTTATAATATACAGTATAAATATAAGTACAATATAGTATTATAATTCATATTATACTTAGCCCACATTTTATAAGAAAGGGTTTTATAATATTACTTAAGGGCATCTTTTATTGTAGTTACCGAGAAACTTCGATCAAGGAAAACGAACAATAACAAAGCCTTATTTGTATATCGCCATAATTTATTGTAAGAGGGAATCGCGTACATTAATATAACTCTAGGAAAAACGGAATTGAACTCATAAAAGGGAAAAGGAATAGTATATTATGGAAACCGTGACGTTATGATATTAAGGTTTTGGCATGGAAAAGGTTCGATATTAGATTTATACAATAAATGCAATTTATCAATTTTATATCTTTCATATATAACTATATATAACACAGAGCCAACAAATAATACAAGAAAGTTTTATTACAGTATAGAGAATGGAATATTACAACAAAATTAAAAAGGGAAGAATTATTCTATCAAAAAATTGTTTATTCTGTTTACGATATGAATAAATTACGGAACTGAAGCATGGCTTATAAGGTTTCTAATATGTAATATAAATAATATATATCTTTATCAATAGATATTCACTTTAAAATTAATTCAGTTATAATGGATCGTACATCGAAGCGACTTGAACTATAATTACAAGTCTAAGGGACAGACAAGTATCTTCAATTCAGGATTGATTGTTACATTCACAAAGAATGATGGCAAATACGACCTCATCGGAAAATCAATTCGAAATGGCAGGTCAGCCGGCAATTGAGAGCGGTGACAATGTGGCGTGGTGGATTAGCGGGCGGAGCTGGACTATGTCATTCTTTTGTTGTTTTGTGAAGCTAAGTAGGGCGACCACTTACTTAATGATCAGAGGCATTTGATGCCTATACAATTTTGTAAATAACATTTACTCCACAATCACAATTAAATATTTTAATAATATACGTCATCTGCAAGTTCTCAAATGAATATTGCTAACATTTGGTAAATTCCATAAATTTCATATGCTATATTTGCCTTTAAAATCAATATTTAATGTAGTAATAGATTAACATATTTACTAATTAAATATTTTAATACAGTGAAACAGAAAATACAAAGATACATCCCGGCATCTGGGTTGATAATTTCCATGTTGCGTTATGCCATCATTTTTTATTTTGTTCTACTATCCCCGTAAGGGGAATGCCTAAAATAAGTAATTGATACTATCTGTTTTGGCACGTCAAGATGGACTAGGTATAGTTTCCATATGTAGGGGATAGTCTGTGGTCGTAATTTAGTCAGAACGTGTGCCACAGATAACCTATAATTATATTAAGCTTACCCACTGTCGGATATCAGATGTCAATCATTTCACAAAAATCAATAATACCGTAATTGGATATCTACCAAAGACCGCTAAGACGCCTTAATTTTGAGTATCTTCATAGTTAAACTGTAGTAATAAATATATGAATAAACAATTTTTTTAACATAATCCATTGTCTTAAAGATTTTCAATTTAAAATGACATTCCAAAATTACACTTCAATTAAACGGCCATTAATTAGGGCGAAAGTAAAAAGGGTTTCGAAAAGATTTATCTTCCCATAAAAATTGGAAAGGTCTTTGGCTAGATTAATGGCGTCGTCACGTGGACGCACCCCTTTTCTTAAAAGCCTACAGCCTACTGACGCCAATTAAGAAGTTTCTAACTTAATATAGATTTTACTTTCTTAGAAAGTTTGGTGATTAGCCCAAAAGCTCATTAAATGTTCATTCTGTTTTGCTTGAAAAGATAATATACTGCTCAAAACAATTAGCGGAACAAGATTTTTCTCCTTTCTATTGCTTAAACTAAAATTAGATTTAAATTAACTTGTACGCTATTTTTTACCTTGTTAATTTGTTAATTACTACAATTAATAAAAAAATTCAATTTGTATTTTTTTTATTAAAAAAAATTAAAATGTGCATTGTAGACGAAAAACTAATTGGTGATAAAAAAGGTCCATCAAAGAAATATTCTTATATCGTTTGAATATTCGTCTTTAGTGGCTTTCAGTAACGTGTGTGGCCTCCATGAGCCCTAATCACGGCTTGACAACGAATATCTTCTTGTGGAATTCGCTCCCATTCTTCAATCAACGCTTCAGTGAGCTGCTGCAGTGTTTGAGGTGTAATCGGACGCTTCCGGATGCGCCTGTCAAGCAAGTCCCAAATGTGTTCAATTGGATTTAGGTCAGGGCTCATGGAAGGCCATTACACGGATTTCCTGCTGTCGTAAGTAATCTGACGTGATGGCTGCAGTATGCGGCCTGGCATTATCTTGCATTAAAATAAAATCTGGGCCCATACCATATGCTGCGGGCCAAACATGATCTTCGAGCACATTTTCAATGTAAGTTTGAGCACACAAGCACCCGGGAACAACGACGAGATCTGTGCGCTCGTCCAAACTAACTCCGCCCCAAACCATCACAGAGCCACATGCAAATTTGTCATATTCCTGGACTGCTGCTGCACTGTATCGCTCGCCTGGGCGTTTGTAAACACGGAGACGACCATCGCAACGTGTTAGACGGAATCGTGATTCGTCAGTAAAAAGCACTGGCCTCCAATGTCGAAGTTGCCAATTAGCGTGATTTTGCGCGAACTGTCGGCGAGCTTGTCTATGTTGAATTGTTAGACGCACAGCCCGAACTGGTCGGCGTGATCTCAAATTGGCTTCCAACAACCTATTTCTTACCGTCTGGTCGGAAATTTCTACACCAGTAGCCGTCCTTAGTGTATTTTGTAGATCTCTTGCAGTTGTGGTGCGGTTACGTAAAGCACAGTTGACGATGTAGCGATCTTGCAAACGTGTAGTTTTTCTGTTTCGACCTTGACCACGCCTTCGTGAGTATTCTCCCGTCTCACGGTATCGCTTCCAAAGTCTGTAGATAACAGAAGGGGCTACTCCTAGATCATTTCCTACATAACGCATAGTTCGACCCTCTTCAAGCAAAGCGATAACTCGGGAGACATGCAATTCAGTCAGATCTGGAATTATGACCTAAACTCACTCGCTTCAATGAATAACAATACTCAAAAGGCTCTCTTCAATTTCTATTAATACTCAAAAGATTCAAAAAAAAATATTTAAAATGTGTTTTCTGTGATAAGAAAGTAATGAAAATTCAAAGACGTCACTTTGTTTTTCGTCTACAATGCACATTTTAATTTTTTTTTAATAAAAAAAATACAAATTGAATTTTTTATTAATTGTAGTAATTAACAAATTAACAAGGTAAAAAATAGCGTACAAGTTAATTTAAATCTAATTTTAGTTTAAGCAATAGAAAGGAGAAAAATCTTGTTCCGCTAATTGTTTTGAGCAGTATATGTGTTTTGTAAAGAGTAATTAATTCTGATGTTACTCAATTTAGTTTTATAATATAGAAACATGTCTATAGCCTACAATTATGTAATTTTGTAATATGAGGTATCCTCTTATTGCATATCATTCATGCCTATTACGTAGAGAACATAAACAATACGAATTTCCTATTTATTTTTCTTTTTGTTCAAACCTGCTTATTGTATAACATAATTATTGGCATGTATCCCCTTAGGGAGCGTTCAAGTATTACGTAACGAATTATGGGAGGGGGGTTGTCCTTTTGTAAAACGTTACGATGCGGGGCGGGGATTGAATTACGCGTTATTGTTAATTCATAACTAAAGAGTCACTAGGTGGTCACGAAACGTTTTACTAGACTTGGGTACTGAAAACGTTACGGCGAGTTCATGGGGGCCCCCCCCATGGGTCAATAATCTCCAAAAATTGCGTTACGTAATACTTGAACGCTCCGTTATACACTCTAAGACATTATAAATACGTAAGTGAAAATTCTCACTTAGTAAGCTATCTTTGCTGTATACGATGCAAAGCTAAACCTATTTAGATTTTCCATGCATAGACGTTGGAGCTTACAAGCTTCAATGAGCTTACAATAATTAATTTGCTTTAAAATTCACGTTAGAAACTTTGTTAGTTAGATTTTTCTTTAAAATAAAATTTCTCGAAAATCTGTAGTTAACAGCCAACCCTTGGTAATAAAGTGGCACCTAAAGAAGAAGAACTTAGAAATCGTTACTTTTTTAATGAACAAATGATTATTAAATGTTATGTAGCAGAGCACACCACCACCATAATAATATTTTGTTTTACATCATCATATTAATAATAATCTTTGATTATATAAATGTCAATATCAAAGAAAATACCAAACAGAGCAGCGTTGGCTTAGTGGCTTCAGCGTGCGACTCTCATCTGTGAGGGCTCTGTCTATGTACACATCTTACACTCGCTCGTACGATGAAAGAAATCATCGTGAGGAAACCAGCATGTGTTAAACACAAAATCACATGTGTGAAATATATAAAACTCTACTTGTCTATAAAAAAAAACGTGTGGCACTCGGGGACTGCCGCGGTAAAGCTATTGCATATATGCAGTTATAATTATTTATTTATTTTTTATTTATACAGTATTTGTTTTTCTTTGATATTATTTCAATCTACCACTCTACCAGACTCAGACTAAAACACCTATATAGTCTGTCTCACTCTAACGCGTATTTGCCGCACCTATATTACGTCATCGTATGTTAGGTTATTTTCGTTACGGAATTTCTTGATTCTGTCGCCGCGCTCAAAGCCCGCGATAAAATCTATATGCAAAAGCTTAAAAGAGTAGTTGTTGTAGCGCAACTAGACTATTTATTATTAATAACAAATATGACGTAGGAAACTTTGCAGTCGCCATACTTGTCAGGCAGTTATACGAGTAACACCAACATGTTTGTTTCATATAAGATGCGATGTATCTTTCAAAGCGTTCCGACGATTGATAGAGTGTGTCAATGTATCAACGTCGTCCGTTGCTTGACAAACAACGTCGTCTGCGGACATGGTTTTATTGGCCTCTCGTTTTATTACCAATAGGTCCACGAATTTAATAACGTCTCTAGTGGTAAGATCAGAGTGCCCTTATCCTTTTGAAGCATATGAGTATTATACACATTAACCGTTATAATCTTTGTTTTCGTTATTTTTCTGACTTTGGGTATATTCTGAAAACTAACTGTTTTCGATTCTAAATTAAAAGAGTTTATGATACGAATTTTAAGCAGTTGAAAACTAAAATAAGGGCAGAAGTGAGAGCCTTATCAGTTGAAATCCTGCGGCGTGTCTCTGGAAATTCGCTAGTCCGCTTTGAAGAGTGCATTCACCGTGATTGAAGACACATTGACGGTGTAATATTCCGTACATAAAATCCGCACTAATACATTATAATTTACTGCAATTATAATATTGCAAATACTATTTGTTTTTTGTATATAAATATTCTAAGTTTAAAATCTCCGCTGAGACACCCTTAATATATTTTTTATGAATCTATTATATCTATGTCCCAAAGAGGGTTTAATACAAATTCTATGGATGCTTTATTTTGTCGCGTCGAGTCTTTGGGTCTTCTAAATAACAAGTTGGAACAAGTAATATCAGTTTATCGAGGTTATTTATTTTAAACAATACAATATGATGTTTCTCATAACATGGTCAGTCAATGTAATGTATTATAATAAAAATAAGGCCTCATTGAAGACATGAAAACTTGATAACTAGAGTTATATCTGAAATAGCATAGGACATTATATCCACAGATTACAATGATGCAGCTAAAGCTATTATATGCGCATACAATGCATCTGATTACTACAGTTTACATGAATGGGAATCGGTCATTAGAGTTAATAGGCTTTAACATGAGTATATAATCTTTACATTGCCAAAAAGGTTTCTATTTACTTCAAATGGTAAATCCAATAAACATTATCTTTTCATTAAATCATTGATGCTGCCTATTTATATTATTTTTGATTTTTAAGTTTATATATATATATATATATATATATATATATATATATATATGTTAAATATCACATATCAATACACAAAAGACATTTCACTTAATATTTTAAAACAGCTAAATTTTATCTATACACCATATCAGAAGATGTTATGCGTACACAAAAATAAAGACACCCTCGCATGGATGGGTGACGTGTCAACTTTAGATTCCATTATATATGCGTAATTACACTGATAATAAGAAAGGATGGAACGTTTATGGAGAAGATTTTATTAAAATATACCTGCGATTTGATTTATGAAGAGGCAGTGAATGGCAATTTCCTTTGCGGGAGTGTTGCTTGGCAACGCGCGGTATGTCGCTTGATCTTCACCTCGGCATTAAAATGATATTTTAGACGGGCTAAAATTAATTTTACATTAAGGAACACTTTAGCAAAATTGTGGTTAGGAAATTTTACATCAAAGATTTTTAAAATTTCCAATGATTAATATTATTTTTAAAATCTTTTGTCATCAGTTTTCTTGTATTTTTTTTACTACAGTATAATAGACGCTTTTTAGACTGTCCTTGAGTCTCTTAAAGTCAATGCAATGTAAATCAACTTACATAATTGTATAAATTAGCCTTAATTACGCTCACTTTCTTTTCGTATAAATTCATTCCATAGAATAAATAAATTAGGTAAAAGAAGGAAAATGTCCATTCACCAAAGATAACATTAAAAAAACACGAAGATATTTTAAATAAATATACTAAGTGCTGAGCACTGACAAAATAAAAACTAAAAGAACTAGGGAATATTTTACAAATACGTACTATGTACACCCCAATTAAAAGGTTTCACCTGACCAATACATATATTCGTCTCTTTCTCACCATTTGCGTTTACGCTTTGTCAAAAAGGGACCAGTGCTTTAGATAAAACTATAATACTGATGTTTTATGAATGGCATAGATATTCATTCGCGCACTGATAGCACAGGGATTTCAGCGTGCGATTCTCATCCCTGATACGTAGGTTCGAATTCCGGCTGAGCACTAAAATTTCTGTTTGAGTGCGCATTAACACTCGCTTCCACGGTGAAGGTAAACATCGTGAGGAAACCGGCATGTCTTAGACCCAAAAGTCGACGGCGTTTGACAGAAGGTTGATCACCTATATCTATTAGAAAAAACAAATGATCACGAATCAGATACACAAATTTGAGGTCCAGACCTAAAAGATTTTTGCGATACTGTGTTCTTACTAAATATTCTATAGATATGATACTAGGGATTAGAGCAAGTACACGTCTATATAGGTTTATATTTCATACATTTTTCAGTCTGGCTTCAGTACTAAGCTCTCAGAGGCTGAGAAACTTGTTGGATATTGACGCAAGTGAGTAGTGAGTACACATCGTGCAGCTCTGAAATCCCATTACAGAACATAATCTCAACGTTCGGTCCGACGTATTATAACTTCGCTGAACACATAACTTAAACTACACTTGTGCAATCGCGATACGCCCATGTATTAGATTGAGAAATTTAATGTCGCTACGAGAAGTATCATTGAAGATGATAGGAAAATGAGTTAATTAATCAAAAAATTACGAATAAACGACCATTTTACTTTAATGATTAGTTTATATATGAAATTAAACTTTCTACACATATTTTATTTTAAACCAAAAGCTAAACTTGATCACAGATAACACTGATTGTTGTCTGATGAGGTAACATTTTTAAAAGGGAGGAAAATGGGTTTAATTTTTCTAACAACGCTTTTAAGTAAAGTTACTAACTCAGCACCTGTGTTGTCAAATGCTAATTTTGAATAAATCTACATATTATTTTACTAACCTGGTTTTTTGGTGTCTGTACATTCAGTTAATTTATATTATTACTACAATAAATGAAAAAACAAACTTAATTACTGCATTAAATCGTTTTATACTATGTTATACAATAATTATAATATTTATACTATCTTACATACGACCTCAAACAAACTACTTAAAACATCAAAATTCTTACATTCGCCTCTGTGTCTTCTCAAACCGGTCGTAAGTATATCGTAGGTATAAAATAGGTGTAGAACTGAGGGAACCGTTAAGTGCAACCATATGTGGATAAGTTGACTGCTGGAGGACAGATCGTGAGATCCACTTTAACAGCATGCCTCCGGGACGTCTAATACTTTCGCAGATTTTAAGAAATGTTGGAAGCACGCCCATGCAGTCTGATCGGCCCTCAAAACATTTAGTGCCGAGGAAATTGTCTATAGCTCTTATTTATTTATTTATTACAGAAATATAGACATCATCCTTACAGACTATACGATAATGTCGATAAAAACAAAATATAATAAAGTATATAATATCGCTGCTGTGAACTCACTCTACGAACATATAAATATGTCGATAGTGTCGGAGACAGCATTCAGTAGGCGCAACGTCTTTTATGACGGGGATCTGTACAACAGACTGGTTCTGGCCCTTGGTATCGCAAATAACCTAGGCCTTCGCCGTCGCACATATCCCATAGGTACAAAAGAAACCCAGTTCTTGGGGTACACTTGGGTGGCACACTACCCTCTCAAGACTTTCAGTACATAGTAGGCCAACTGTAAGTCCCGTCTGGTTTCCAATTTATTGTACCCTACCAACCCTAAGACAAATAATGTTGGGTACATTAAAGGATAGTAGGGATAGACGCCATACATTCTGTTATAAAGGTATTGTGTAATTTTATTCTGTATGCGCTCCAACATAAGGCATTTAGTTTCATGTGAAGTCATGAGCCATGCCGGAAAAATAAGATATAATATTCTGTATCACACGTATTTGGTGGTAAATACATCGCACAACATTTATCATTTAAGTGAACTGAAGCGCAAACTAATTCAAACGAACACTGATCGACGTTGATATCAACTGCAATGCGTGGCCACTAGAAACACGCCACCTTGTTCTCACAATTTCCGCATCTTTAATAGAATCGTTACATCCTGTTTGTGTTATAGCCACTACATCGACGTTCAATGGTTCAATATCCCTAATTATTCCACATTTCTTCCACGAAGTACCTCAGGATTTCTAATATTGAGTACCGTTTGCGAAACACTGGGAATGTGACTTGCTATTGTCGTAGTATGGTTACTAACTCTCAAATAGCTAGCCGCTTCGCTTACCAACGCCGGTTTCCTGGCCTCTGTTTATTGAGATGTGTGTGGGTAGCGGTCTTGGCACCCTTTTTTATATTATTACGGCGTATGCTAACTTATCTTCTATTGGTTTTGTATTTATATCAACACTTGTTTAATGTTTTCAAGGGAAATATTAGATTTTGAAAGGCACGGTGTTAGTTTAATGTTAGGCAGTTCTAAGTTAGTTTTGAGGTATTAACATAGAATATGACATTTAAATGCAAGTTTAATATAGCTTCATTATGTGGTTTTCAAAGTTTTAATTTAAAAAACAGTTACCTGTCCTTTCATAGCAAATTGTACAGTCATATTCTGTGTTTTATCATCTAATTAATTAGACTCGCTCCGCGGGATAATCCCTAACGTAATACTTTAAGAGCCTCTGTTTGTCGTGTCGTTTTCCTTGGGATTAACTCTCTATTGTGTATAATGTTCCTAGAGTTAATGTCAAATCGCTTTATTGCTATGGATCCTATATATTAACACATATTGTTGTTTAAAGACGATCACGCCATACTCATATTCGATATCCTCTCACTCCAGGGCGTGGCTTAATAGAATCCGAGTTATACATAAGCCCAGAGGTTTTATTAATAAACGTTTAGTAATAAGGACTAAACCTTTAATTTGATCTTTATAGAGCTAGCATAATTGAAAAAAGAAGAATTGTTCTTTTGTTTAGGAAAAATATAGCCGGGAAGACAACAATGAGATATTGACTAGGTGAATGCAACTGTGTCACCTCTGGAGTCAACTGTCTTCAGGTAGGTAATTTGTCAATAATCGTTTATTAATTTAATTTATTGAAAAATAAAACCAGTTGCACTACAACCATCTAAGGGCTGGGTTTTTTTACGTTTATATTAGCGATATTATAAATTTATATAAAAAATAAATCAGTGACACCTTTTTAGGTCTGGGCCTCAGATTTCTGTATTTGTTTCACGATCATTTGTCAAACTAATAGGCAAATAGGTGATCAAGTTCCTGTGCCTGACACACGCCATCGATTTTTTGCATTTTTCAACATTCGAGCGAATGTTAAATGCGCACATAGACATAAATTAAATTGTTAGCCAGGGATCGAAACTACAACCTCAAGGATGAGAGTTTAACGCTGAAACCAATATGCCAACACTGTTCATTTAATAAAAATACGAATGTATTTACACCTTCAGCTTGTCGCTAGTCTGTAATAAAATATTACCCAAACAACATACATATATATATATACCTAACAAGAATATAATAAAAAGAATTTCTTCTAAAAAAATGTTCCTTTGAAACTTTCGAATTGTCTCACTTGTTGTGATGCAGCAAATTCAGATTTACATTTGCATCCGGCGAAAATTGTCCGTAGTCGAGTAGTGCGACAGCCGGACGTTATTTCAGTAATTTATTTGTTGCTGTAACTTCAGTCCGATATAACTTTTGCTAATAAATTGTTTGAAACACGGGTCAACTCAGTTCTGCTTTTGCGAGAAACTTTTGCGATATTGAAATTAATTATACATTTGGGCGAGCGCGGCTTTATTAATGGAGGCTTGTAATTTTTAAAATTATTATCAGTATATAGCGGTTTAAGCAACATAATGATTTAAACCACTATATACATAAAACTATTTTCAGATTAAGATATTTTTTCGAATAAAATTCATAAAAAAACATCTGCTTTAAATCGATGCATGTACACTGACATACATATTATGTAATCACACTCGATACAATTTAGTCTTTTGGGATTGGATTTAACTAGGCTGTGCTTAGGCTTTCCGTAGTAAAACTACCAATGCAAGAATGTTACTATTACATACGATGACGAGGAGTCACAGGAACGAAGGCAGCACCTAAATGATGGTCAAGGATTGTTGACAAAGCAACAAACGAGAAACTGTCTCCGTTCTTCCTGTCGCTAGACGACAATATTCCTATCGCTCATTGTCAGTTTCCCGCCCTTAACTATCTACCTTATTTTCTCCACACGTTAACCTTGACCTTAATACTCAATCCAAAACGTTTCCTCTTCAGCTCAGCTTTGTCCTTAACACCAAAATATGATGATGTTTGTCTATAACCGTACGTACCGTAATATAACTAGATAGTGTTTTACTATGGTTTGCTCATGACTAAGAGCTAACTATTTAAAGCTATCATGATAAACAGTCCATACCTTACATATTTGATAGCTAGACAACGAAAACGTTTTTTTTTGTGTTTCTTCGTGGTATAAATATTTAATAAAAAAAAATATTAAATTAGACTTTATTTCCTTATATTCTTTGTCATTTAGACAGCTTATATTACGTAGTGTTTCGTTTTTTCATCTAGCAAGATAGCAAAGGTCTTTGGCGGAAATACTTTTAGGAACTTCGTCAAACTCCTAAATATGGTTGTCAGCTGGCCGAGTCGGCTTAATAACCAATGGTGTTTCCATTTCCAGAACAAACAATTCTGTGTACGTCACAGCCCGTTCCCACTAGTCGTAAGTCGCATAAGACTAAAAGTCGAAAGTCTGATGTCCCTGTTCACACTGCGTCGCGAGTCGTATAGGTCGTAGTTTCGCGCCATTCGGAATAAAACACGAATGGAGTGAGCAAGCAATGTGTAGCGATCTAGGAAGCGGGGCGGGGAGAGAGGTAACAACGCGCTCGAGTCGATTAGACGCACGACTAGTGTGAACAGCAACAAGCAGGCACCTATGCGAGCACGATTCGACGCGACTTTTAGTCTTAAAACGGGCGCTGGCACGTCGGATGGTTTTTTGAGTCGTATTAGACTAAAAGTCGCGTCTCATCTAATGTGAACAGCTCCATATAAAGTGTATGGTGACCAGAGCATTCGACTTTTAGTCTTATGCGACTTACGACTAGTGGGAACGGGCTGTCATGGTAACAGTTACATGGTAACAATCAAAAAGTTCACCTACCGTTTATTGGTGAGTTAATTTCCGTTTACAAACATTACCGTCTCACCTACTTTTTCCGTTTGATTCCTTGAATCGATTCTATATGCAGAGCGCACGTTGCCTATCAGAATGGCCGTGTCGTAGCAATGGCGCTGGTATCAGCAGCTATTTGTAATTTAATTGTAATTTCATAGTCATTATTATCAGCATCTTTTCCGTTGACGTTAATAAGTGAACTTGGTTACCTGTA
This sequence comes from Pieris macdunnoughi, assembly GCA_905332375.1. Taxonomy (NCBI): domain Eukaryota; kingdom Metazoa; phylum Arthropoda; class Insecta; order Lepidoptera; family Pieridae; genus Pieris; species Pieris macdunnoughi. The sequence continues at coordinate 8,061,925 of CAJOBZ010000004.1, read as the reverse complement.
TGAATAAAGTTATTTTGAGTTAGAATAATGTCGGAGAAATGGTGTTTGTGTCAGCTGTCATTATAAATGTGACATCATAGTCAAATAAGTTCACCGTTAATACTAGTCGCGTATTTGATTAGTCAATGTTGCTAGATCTATAAATGAACGACTATTCAATATTACTAAAAGTAATTTATCATTAAACCTTAAAACTTACAGAAAATCAATATTAAAATAATCTTTGACACTCGTTCCTATGACTGCCGTTTGACTCTGTAGTCTATTTGGGTGCGGTCGTGGAACGAGAAAACGAAATGTCACGTAACTTGTTTATCACAAATTTTGGCTAATATAAATACAGGCACTGGTTGGTGCGAATTGAGCATTCAAACCCAGCGCAAGCCTATAAAATTCAATAACTTATCTGCAGGGCCTTTTAAGTAAGTAACTCTTCAGGTTCTCGTTGGTTGCTTGTCAACAATCGGTCCCTGTCTCTACCTTCCTGTCGTTAGACGACAATATTACTATTCCTGCCTTTCACTTTCTGCCTTCATTTCTCCACGCGTTTTTTTTTGAATCTGTTCATATATGTTACGGCCGTGTACAGCGTGCAAAAAATCAGGATATTTTAGTTTTTATTTAATTTGTAATAATTGAAAAAATAAATACATAATATCCTGCACCAATTTTTTAATTGTTTAATATAAAATTAAGATAAAGTTGGCGCCTAGTAGATATTCTATTATTATTCTACTTCTAGTGTTTATATGTTTACACTATAAGTATTAATGTGATGTAACACAAATCAATAAATCGTTTTAGCAAAATTTTCCATTCCAACACATTACATAATGTTAAAGATTAAACTCGAGCGACGGTTCACAAACTAATGCCTGAAAACACAAAATCCGCTTGAATGTATCTGTTACATAAAATTACCAGATTAGGTATAATTTAAGAGCAGTCATAAGCCTTTATTAAAGCAAATTCTTGGATATATTTGTTGTCTCTCTTAATGATCAGATGAACTAAGCCATAGATTTTTGAACCTGGATCTACCCCCATTTTCAAAGCTTCATGAATGGAAGTCTTAGGAATTAAGAATTTTATCTAACGAAGATAGCTCGTATTATATGAAAACTATTACTTCAGTAAAAACTATATAACAGAGTAGTAGACAAATGGCGTATTTATGTATTCTTTTAATCCTAGCCAATCGGTGCATGTGGAAGACAACATGAAAACTCAAAAAAGCTTATTAAACCATAATTTTTTTCGACGTGGTCAGCATATTGAAAAATTATTTTGTATAGAACGGGGGGCATACAAACAGGAGGGTCATGATGTTAAATGATACTATATAGACACTCACAATTCGAGAGTGCTCGCGAGGGCGTCCTTTTAATAATTGGTACGCTCTTTTTGATGTCTCTTGTATAAATTTGATTTATTAGACTTTGATATATTAACCATATATTTCTCCGATAGTTGCACTGTTTTTTTGAATGACAAACGTTGGGCAAATTAAAGTAACTATATTTAAATAAGTTCGGCGTTAGAGTACTGTAAAATTATCATATTAAACTAAATTTGCGTATAATTTACGTTATTAACAATTGTATCAAATAGATGCTTTATTAAGTTATCTTGGAGTAAATTGTCGGCACACGTAACGTAGGCAAGATCCTATTACGTGTGGGGTGTAGTTGGCGAACTGGCACTTTGCGCAATCCGGCATACGACTGCAATAAAATAAACACCGCCATCTAATGCGATAGTTTCAAACTCGTGTATTTGTCTCAGTTTGTATCTCTAATGAATACTTGGACTGCGCCGTCTTAATCTTTTTTATATATTCTTAATAATAAATCACTGCGGTCACACCAACGAACACACTAACGAAGTTATTCCGGCCGCTCAGGATGTATACAACTTACCGACCTTAGCCACGGGGGCCTTCGGGCCAATTAGTGGTTAGACGGATCCTCCCTTCAGTGTGAATGTACAATACACTATATCTCCCAGATATACATATAGCATTAATCGTTCATAATTCATGGAATATATCGACTTATTAAATTTCACAGAACAATCCAACTCGGCTTCTTGATTTAAAATTCGAATTCTTGATTTAAAGAAGGAACAAGTTTTTGTTTTTACTTTTATTTATATTCTTTAGCTAATCCCCGACTATATTGTCTTCGGAGGTATTAAGTAACTTATGTATATGTATAACTTAAGTAAATAGCATTTGTAACTAGGATGATTCAGCACAACTTATTCTATGTAGTACTTAATCATCCTAGTTAAGCAAACAACTTTTTGTAAAATATTTACAGCTAGAAAGCTGTCATTGAGTTTAGAAGGAACATAGGGTAGAAGTGCCTTTTTAGTAACTTCATATGGAATTAAATATTACAATCATCATTGATAAATGTAAAAATTCTAAGAATATACATTAAAAACGAATTACTAAAACACCGAACGTAAAAAATAAATGAATATACATATTACCAAAATACAAAATATCAAAAACGCTGAATTCAAACGAGCAATTACAAAGGCTAAACACAATTCTCTTTGACAAACGATTGGCTATAATTGGATAGGTATTATCCAAATTGAGCTGATCCTAAATTGATAGAACGCAAATCATTTGCATAAGTGTGTTGAATTACTATTGACTTATCACTAAAGATACACTAAATAGTTCTGAATTATGGTAATGAAGCGCGACTTCAGCTTGAATCTACATATGTTGTCTAATGAAGCTCCATTATGGTTTAATTTAGATAATGTCTACAGAGTGAAATAAACTGTACGTGTAGGGCTAAATATATTGAATACAACCTTATCAATTATCAATGGAAACATTAGAAATTTTATTGCGCTATTTTATTACTTAAATTAGTGCACAGCTGGATTTCGAACACTCTAACGTTGAAGGACCCGCTCGCTTCTACTAATGCACATAAAGGATCAGAAATTTAAACATGTGAGATAAATTAATACTAGGCTAAAAAATATTATAATATGTGGCGTGTAGAACGTATCTAACATGTATCTAGACGATTACGGTAATGTTCTTTATATGAACAAATCTTTTAGATTGGTTAAGGTACACTGTAAAAATTCGATAGCTGACATTATTGTTTTGACATTTACTTGACAATTATCATGCCAGGGAGATAAAATTTTTCGACAGATGTCATTGCCATATAAATTCGTTTAGCGTTATTGGGTCATGTCTGTCGAAAAGTGATTTTGTCGCAAGGCCCAGCGCAGATCAAGCCAGTCCCAGTCAAAATTTAAATTTAAATGTAAAATACCGAGTCAAGAAGCTAGTATCTGTTTATAATATATTAATAAAGAGAATTGAATCGATTTTACACACTATAAAACTTATGATAATGCGTGTACCTGTCCATGCAGATAAAAGTGGGTCATGCTTATCAATTTTCATGAAGAATATGGTAGATCCTCTGGTGATTAAATTATATGTAATAATTCGGGATATCGCGATACTAAATAAAATGTAAAGATACATAAAATAAAAATGTGTATAATCCAAGCAATTTAAAGAGGCCATTAGAATTAGCAATGTAAAAGTTACATTTAATTTTACTAGGGGATAATGTTGAGCGCAGTTTAAAGCGTACATTTTCCAGTATTACTGCGGAATATTGCAGATCCGCTACAAACAATAAACATTAAGGGAATCTAGAGGATTTCTACAGAATTTTACACACAAGCTTTTGTTATTTACTGTGCAAATAATGTATATCTGTGCAAATAATCTTGGTTATATATATTTAAGAGATTAATGAAGAAGAAAATTTATTGCATTTTCCACGTAGTAAATATTCATAAGAAATAAAATATGCATGATATTGTTGTGTCGCCTCCTACAGGTAAGAGAATTCATGTTCTTTTCTGGCGCGAGATAATGTTATCTTTGGTAGATGATATGTAGTCCATATATAGAAATAATTTATAAATGTTACTTTAACTGTTTACTTATTTGGTTTTAAGTTAATTTCTGAAATCATATAAGAAAACAAGCAGTGTAGGCCTAGTGACGAAGCTTGTGGTTCTTGATCTTAACGTTTTTAAGGGCATAGAGCATACATATTATTATAACCTGTGCTATTAAAGATTAGTTTTCCAATAAATAACAAACAAATGCACACTTATAATAAAAGGAAAATTAAAATTTTCCGTTAACATTTTATATTAAGTTTGTATATAACAGTTTTGTTTGTATGAAACTCGGTTTTAATTGACACTGAACTATCGGAAAGGCGAGCGCGAAAACTAAATATTTGCTTAGCTCACTCGTGCGAGGTGGCTCTTGTAGGCTTTTTCACAAAGCATACACACAGTTTATTTTCGTCGTGCATTCGGACCCTGACTGTTTTCCAAAAGCTTTTCTTAAGCAATTAGCATATTTGAAGGAAGACATCGTGAAAACTGACACGCACAACTGAACCAAAATTCGACGTTTTCACGGCTTTATTGTTAATTTTTTATTTAGATGGAATTTTAGAGAACTGGGGAAACTCACCGACTCCTATATAGTTCTCACTACATGAGGAGATGAGAAGAAATCTTATGGCAGTAAATTATTACTATTTTTATAAGCACATGTATTTCTTCAGACGCCAAGATTTATAATATTACTAGCTGGCCTGGCGAACATCGTACCGCCTAACAGTCGATTCTTTATTTTTTTTTTTAATACTTATTCTGCTATTCGGGACACCGCTCTAGCTAGTAAGATAAAAAAAAGAAAGTTGATAATACAACAAATACATTATGTCAGAAAATAAAAATTTACCTTCCCGGAACCCCTCCACTAACACTTGGACTTTATGATATGGTATTAAAGTTCAAATTGCCTTTAAATATTGTTACGAATATTTTGTATGGGAATATATAAAAGTGTTGTTTTTAGACTTTTTCACTCATTTTTTTTAATTTTTCTCTCCGTAAGAACCATCCTCTTCCTTCAAGGAATATTATAAAAAAAGAATCAGACAAATCGGTCAAGCCGTTTTCATGTTATATCGTGACAACGGAAAACGGATTTCATTTTTATATATATATAGATTAATTTTATTAATAAATATATCAGGATTGATAAACGTTTGGGACTCTTACAATAATATATATACTAGCTGACCCAGCAAACTTTGTTTTGCCATGTATATTTTTCTAGGAAACATTTGTTAGTTCAATAAAAATAACTATTTACTATAATAAAGAATAGGAGTTGGTCGAAGGGGGTGGAAAGGATTGGATTTAGAATTACGTCGCCCGAATTTGATGATATTGGTATTGAAATTCGTAAACAAACCGTACATTTTCTACTTTTCTATTGGTTATTACAGATGTGATATTCTGCATAAAAAAAATCGATTTTTAATTAATCGATTCCTTTTTTAGCATGAAAAATCGATGAATAAAAAATAATTATTTTTTTATATTTATCGATTATTTCCTAATTTTTGAATTTTTCAAGTTTTAGAATAATAACCAATAATAAAAATATAAACAAAAAAATGTGTCTAAAATATAAAATTTAGGGGTGGACCACCCTTAAGGACCTATCCTATCGCCAAACTCCAAAAAAGTACATTGTTTCTTTCCATTTTTCTATAAAAAAATATATGGTGGATTTGAGTAGTTTATGTATCCATTTTAAAAGACCGATACAAGATTTAAATAACTTCGCTCGATTGAAAAAAATTCCAAACATAGCCAATTTTTAACACTTTGAATTCATTTTATGACGAAAATGTATATAGAACATAATTTTGAAATTTACACGATATATTTAATTGCAAGCGAAGTAATCCATTTCAGAAAAAAAAATTATAAAATTACATTAATTTAATGTTCTACATAACTAATTGTTATTACGGGCCGACGCGACGCGCCTCTCCAATGCGCACCGCAGTCCACCCCGAGACACTGACACAGCAATTCGTGCTGGGATAGGGTCTTAAAATTTAGGGGGATGAAAAATAGATGTTGTCTGATTCGCAGACCTAATCGATATGCACACAAAATTTCACAAAAATAGGTCGAGCCATTTCGGAGGAGTTTAATTACAAACACCGTGACACGAGAATTTTATATTTTTGATTTTTTCGAACGGGGCAAAAAGGGCTCACGTAATGTTAAGTGCCCATGGACACTCTTAATGCCAGAGGGCTCGCGAGTGCGTTGCCGGCCTTTTAATATTATATTAATTTAATTTTGATAATAATAATAGAAAAATTAAACTAAGTACTTATCTCAAAATATTAAGAATCAAAGTACATATTACAACAACAAAGGAAAATAATACTTAAAATAATTTCAACCCTTCAAATATTTCCTGAAGTATTTTTGTGACGGCTTTGTACATTCGTAAAAACAATTTCAACGAGAATTGAGAGTGTTGCAACAGCATTTTGCGTCCAATCATCACTATTATTTTTCTCTTTACGCCTACCAACTCCTGTCCCCTGACGATTTCCCAGCTGCCACTCAATATAATTGGAACATGATTGGAATAGTTTCCAATAAAGCGTGTCAATTTAAATGATAAAAAGGTTTTTGAATAAAGTCTATTCAAATACAAATATTAAGATACCTCGATTTTATGTGCTTATTTATAGTGTGTACTGGGATTAAAATTAATTTTGAGGGAGTATGCAAGGGATTAGCGATCAATTTTTTTATATGCAGCCTATAAAAATATTGCCACAATTACCTGTAATTAATTTGTGTATAACTAATTTGCTCAAATAAATTGCAATTATGTATATGTTTTTAATCAAGATAACGTCATTTTAAATAAAACGCTGTCAAGAATAGTAAAAAAAAAAGTTTTTTTGCGTTAGGATTGCCAGGTATAACCTGTATATTTTTGTTAATTAGTCGTATGTTTTTATCATTGTCATAGAGTTGTACCACATAAAATATTAGAATTTGCTACTATTTTCTAATATATTATTGTGTACTATTAGTCGAGATTTCTACTACACGCCTTCTTAATTCTGCTGACCGCTGCTGAACATTAATTTTATTTGTATTAACTGTTATAATAAAATAATCATATTATGAACTCAATTGATCAAGAATTATATCAAATATATCAGAATCCCAGTATAAAAAACTGTTCCTTGTTCTTGCTTTAATAAAATGTGACATTATATATATTTAATAGCATATAGCGCGATTTTTTGAAAATATAAGACCTAAACCACAACATCCGATGAAACTCTAAGCTTACTTAATAAAGTCCATTAAAAGAAAACGTGATTAACTAGTATTAAGTCTTAAATCCGAAGAGCATTAAAAACAAGACGAGGGAACTGTAGACGCTTTTAAAATTAAAAGCATAAAAATGTTTTGAACTGAATGTAAGCAAGTATAAATTTTATTAATTAAAAATGCGCTGAGAAGTAAATTAGATATAGTATGTTTTATAGATATAAAAAAATATTCGTACATATATTAATTTACAAAAAAGAGATAAAAAAGCCTGCTTTAAGCAAAATACTGATTTGTCGCTATTAATACAATACAATACAATAATAAGATATTTTATTAAGACAGTAACAAAGGACTTATTTTACCTTAATTAATGTTGTTTGATATAAAAAAATATTAAATAATTTTTTCCTTTAGACCATGATACTTTTATATATTCTTAATATAAGTTTAAAACACTGGGTGTATTTAGCGTATCTGTCGCGGTTATGCTGGAGATATAAGGTTTGATTTGGTATAATGAAAAGTAAAATGAAAGGTAAAAGGTAAAGTGAAACATAAAAAATCTAGACAGTATGAATTCACATTACCCGTTTAACATTGTTTAAACCTCGTATCTGCCAATGCTTTATTGGTGAACTTATTGTTTTAACTACCCAGAAATAACTCATTCGCCGGGAATCGAACATAAGAATTCCGACATGTCTATCCACGGAGCCCGTCGTGTATTTTATATTGTGTGAAAAATGTTGCCTAAGCACTATTTCCAATTTGTAAAATTAAGTTATCTAAATTCGATTTGGCGGAGAATTCAGCTTGTGTGAGTTAATATTGGCTGAAAATTGTTTTGCGAACGCCAACCTATAATTTAATTATGCCGCGATTGAAGCACAATGTACTCGACCGCCTTCTAACCCGAACGGCCAATTCTTTTTTTATTACAATTTAATTGAGTTTTAAAATTTCAGTTTAACAAAGTCTGCGTTGTATGTTGGCACGTCTAAATTTAATAAAATTTCGGTTTACACTTGCTCTTCCATTAATTCAAGGCTAGTTATTGCACCGTGTTTATGGTTACCGTAAGTGTCAGTTAACACAATAAGAGTACGATAGTCGCAATTTTCTACTTAATTTCGAAAATATTTATTGTTTGTAAATATGCGCAATTAATATAACGTGGAAACATTTAACATTACCTAGTTTTCAAAGAACAATGGTAATACTTTCAAACCAAGATGGTAGGTAACGCATGGGTCTATTTGGTCGCAAAATAATGTAAGACATTATTCGATAATAATTACGTTTATTTTTAAAATATTGATATACAGTAGAATCCGTTTATTATGACTCCCTCTATGTAAGGGTCAGTTTTTTACTAAACCTGTTGGTCTACCTTATAACAGCAACACTTCAATTGGCACTAATATTCAATAAAATACGCTAAGCGCCACCGCATGCCGCCACCTCACATTCCATTTTTGATTTCGTCCTGTCTCAAGAACCTAAAATGATATAAAGAAGTTATATACCTTAATTGTTATAAATGAGCTTTCGAAGGTCTAAGTTTCTCGAAGAAAAACTGATTCAACAGCGCATATCGATGGGTGATAGGGGGCAATGGGGTTATAGGGGGTTCGGTAATCGGTATATTTGCATATCGTAATACCTTCTACGTGCGGGCTTTGTAATATATCGCTTCTATGCTTTAAGTTTAAAAAGGGGCTATTATTAGCCACGTTGGAAGCGTTTATGAAAAATGTGGCATAATTTTCAAAGTATAAAATTGCTTTACGAGGGTGAATAATAAAATACACAAATTAGTACTAATAAAGAGAACAATTTCTTTACACAATCCCGTGTTTTGATTAAATGGAAACCAGTATTTTTGTATACGCTTTTTACGCTTTTACGTTATTACATATTCTGTAATTTTAATCGGAACTCTAACTTTTATATATTAAAAAACTCGGTTATTAGCCCTGCATGCCAGTGACATTGTTGGAATTATATAATATTAAAGTATGATTATAATATATGCATGCATCCGAGCATGTGTGCTGTGTGTGTGTTTTTTATTAGAACGGGGCATACGGGCAGGAATTTTAATATCATTTTTTCTTTTGAAAGACCTGTTCTGTATGTTTGAGACTGATGCAAAATGTCTGCCTAGCTCTATTATGGGTGTCTCGACTTGGTTGACTAGCTGCATCCATACAAGCATCTCATTCTACCACTTCTTCTAATAATCTTTCCTTAGTTTGGTGTTTTAGGTGGGTTTAGGTTCTGCGTTTAAGAGTAATTATTATAGAAGTTAGTATAAAGCAAAATAATGTTAATTGTTTGTAAGCAAACGAAATACTAATGAATAATGAAGATATAAATGGAGTAGAACTTTAATGGTCTGATAATGATGCGAAGGTCTTAGAGGGTCAGTCGATCCCTTTAAAGGGTGATACGAGTTTTGCGACGCGTAAAATGAGAAAGAAAAGTTTAGAAAAAGATTTATTAGCGCGTTTAATATTTTTTAGTTACAGGTTATAACATGCCATGTCAAACAATAGTTTTTAGTATTCGTGAATTGGAATATTTGGAATTTGACTTAAGTGAAGATCATTTAAAGAAAATAAGCAAGCAAGATTTTTAGCATGAAATAATTTATGAAGACTAATAGAAGATATACTATTTTTTTATTACGAATATTTGTTAAGATAAAGCATAGATGCCAATAATTATAATAGACATAGACATAGACAGCTTACCTTACTACTAAAAAAATATCGAATTAAAAAATAAAAACATTCATCTCTCAGTCTTCCTAAACCTGTCACAAACATATCCAGTTCTGGTGCAAAACTGAGGAAACGGTTAACAAGCGAGATCAAAATCAGAATCAGACTGCAATATTAATGCAGTTTAAGCAAATTGATATTTTTATTTTTAGTAAAATAATGAAATAAAATGTTAAGGAAAAGGAGGTGGGTCAATCGATTTCAAGTGACAAATTGTCTCATTCACCATTCTCAGGCGGCGACAGATGTATTTTACTATCTTAGGGTGACGCCACGATAACTTCTATATGATTTCCGTGACTTATAAAAAGGCTGGTCTGAATGCTGGACATATAGAAGAAGTAATTACAAGATCTCACCGCTTCTGTCACGTTCTTCATTTCTGGAGGTCATGTTAGTGGCGCTGCACTACTTCCTCCACTCTCCTCTGTCTTTGGCCTCTACGTCTGAAACCTCTACACCTGAGTGTGCCTTTACTTGATCGGTCCCGTAAGTAGGAGATGGCCTCAAGGTTTAGTGCCTTCCACCCTTCCAGTCACAATAAGTTTTTCTGGACCTCTGGCTGGTACATGGACAAAAATGCCCAGGGTCCGGTTATAATGTATCGAAAGATGAGTTTTTACTTTTAACCGGACAAGACCTCACAAGAAAACATATATTTTCACATTTATTAATTCAAAAATAATGTAAATAAACGCGTTTGAAAAATCTTTGTTTCAATTATAATATCAGCGATTTTTTCAGAAATAATTACTTTATCACCATGGTAACGGTATATTTACTGCCTAAAAAAATGTTAACTCCCAGTGGTAAATTAGTCCACTCGTCGTCACACTCTTATCCGTAGCATAATTTAGTTTCCCTTCCCTTAATCATCTTAAATCTCATCTTTACAAATGTAAAAAAATAACAAATCGCTACTCGCCACACATAACGTGCGCCCTTAAAACATTTGTTCGTCCAGGCGCTTTGTATATTGTAGTAAGTTCAAAGGAAAAATTCATTTCTTCCAAAAGATAAAATAATCGCCACATTTTCTGTGAAATTAAACTCATAGGGCACGTACCGTTAAAATTTATTTTGCAACTTCGTGGATAAACTTGGGCCCGAATTTTATAAACTTAACGAACGAAAATTAAACTATACTCACTTTTGAACAGTCATCAAAGTATTCTATAAGTACGTAACAATACTCAATATATTTTTTATCTAATGATAACAATATAAACTTGTAGGTTCTGGTTTCGATTCCCGGGGGTAAAATAGTTTTATGCACAGAAATCTATGGGAACAATGAATCTACCAATGAAAATATATTGTAACTGACGCGAGTCTTAATGAGGTCAAATCATCGTAATATTGTAGGTGTATTTCAATCAGAACGAATATGTGATTCTTTAGAAACGCACTTCCAACACAATGAACAGAATTGGCCAGAGGAAGCTATTAATATTATAATTCAAATACCTGGGTCTTGTGTACTGGTTTAATCTAATCTCAGAAACTTAATAAGGCTAAAGCGCCTCCGGCAACATATCTCATAATGTTTGTAAATGAAACGTTTAGCTTATATTCAACTTATGTATATGTATTATTTATTTGCCAAAGACATCTATATGGACAAAGAGAATATAGTTATTCTTTTTATATAATTGGGGGTCCGTCTCTACGGAGCCGCTACTGCAGCCCACCCCTATGTTTGGGGGTGTGAATCTGGCCTTTAAAAGAAAGTTTTTTTTTAATTTGGAGATCATATCTCCCAGGGAAGACCTCAAACAAAACCTCTTTGCAAAAATGCCCAAAACATGGCTGAGATTTGCGGACAAAAACAACTAACTGTTGTACTTAAATCTATCTTAATATATATATTTCTTCTGTGCGTGTGTATGTGACTGAACTCCTCTCAAACGACTGGACCGATTTTGATGAAATTTTTTGTGTGTGTTCAAGGGGATCTGGGAATGGTTTAGATTCACAAATCAGCCCGGCAGATGGCACTGCAGTCGGTACTTTCATACTTTGCTTAATATCCTAATCGCTTTAAATATCATGCAGGACAACGTCTGTGGGGTCCACTAGTATTAATGTAAAAACGCGTTGTTTTTTATACATATGTAACTTGTTGGCTGAATTGCAATCTTTTATCTTCTTTTTGCAATCTTTTATCCTTCTTTTACCTTCTGCTGGAAGGCTGGACCTATGACCGACTTCGGTGATTTTTTTATGTGCGTTAAAATGGAATCGAAAATGGTTTAGATTTACAATTAGATTATTTTTTGTATTCAAGATATGTGTAAAGGACAACGTCAGTTAGTTGGCTCCGATAGTCATTTATAAAATCCTAATCATTAGGTGTAGACAGAAAAAATACTGAAGAGATCAAATCTATATTTAATCAAACTTGAATGTCTTTTATATCTCTTGAAAAATCCTTATTTATTATTGAAGCGTAAAGCATTTAACTAATACCCGAGACGAAAATTAAAATACCTAAGCACCCTAAAGTTCGCATACAAATCAAAGTTAATTAAAAACTTGGGTGGCAATTCCTTCAGGGCCACTTTAACAACAATTCAATAACAAAAGATTCGCGAATGCTTGAAATTCGCTCATCTTATATAAGCAAATTTTGCTTTAGTTTTTAATCAAATTGTCGCTGTACACGTGACAACTTGACGACGAATTTCTGTTCTGTAACTTCTACGTTTAGCTATATTGTCTATGTCTAGGCATATAAAGATGGCTAAGGTATGCTGGATAACGTGCCTGCGAAAATATTTGCAGCAAAGAATGACTCAGAGATGGTCATCTGGTGGACTATGTATCTGCTCCATTTAAGTTTAGATACATATGTAATTCTAATCATATAGTAAATATTACATAGATTTATGAAAATGCCGTGAAAATGTCTACTAGCTTGTAGGTACTAATGATATTAGAAACTCAGAAATAATGAAACCTTGTTAAAACTATTGGAAAACAATACAATTTTTATTTTATTTTATTGTTTTACATCTTTAAGTACAATTTAATTGGAACTACTTGTAAGTAATTCGTACATAACTTTTTACAATGCAAGTGTAGAATAATAATTAAACGTAGTATATACACATATTTCACATTGTTTTTAATTCGAAATTAAAAAAATAAAATCTCTGAAACCAAATAACAAAAACGTGCTCAAAACAAACAATAAATACTTCAAAAGAGAAACATTCATAAAAAGTTAGCAAAAACAATCGAATGTGGCGTATTTCTCGGTTTCACTAAGAGTACTAGAGTTTTAGTTTTTCAGTTTTTGTTTCGTGAACAAAACAGCCACGTCGGAACTCGAGTTCCAATAAAAAGAGGTTAAAACTGTTCCGTCGTCTTCGAGGAAAATTTTAGTACCAAGATTTTTCTTGTTTTTATATATTCAATTCAGTTTATCGCGTTTCAAGAGTTGATGTGAAAGTTTAAAGTTCTGTTTTTTAACTTAGCGTTTCGACACACGTATTTTGCGGCGTAGAGACGTGACGACCGTATCGCCCACCAGTAAAATAACCTGTGTCGGAGGTTATTATACCAGCGCAATCAGTCAACCCCTTCCTAGTGAGAGTGCCATACTGTTGCCTTCGGGTTTCAGCCAAATGGGCAGGCACGACCGGGATAGTACCACTGTTTCACAGAAAACCAGCGTCATGTGTTAATAAGGTTATGAAGGTACGCATTTGGTAAAATCATTTTTATTTGAAACTAGCTGCCCCCACGAACTTTATTTCCTCATAGTATAATGTTTTACTTAGCCTCCAGCCGTCTTCGAGTTTTGCGTTAGCAACATATTTTGCGATTAATTTTTATTTATAGGTAGGTATATCAATTCAAACAAAAGAACAATTAATAATTTAATAATAATTGATCAATTATAATAATTATCTAATTAGTCGTAGAACGTAAGTAAAAAGGTGTTCATAATATTGTGAGTACAATTTGTCGTGTTTAGTTTGTTATGGAAGAGCTGGTTACCTGGTTTAAAGGCTCAAATATAATAAATTGTAATATATATCTAACGAATCAACACATTTTATTAGTTACACGCTCAAAATATTTTCAATTTTAGAGGCAAATTTTTGTTTTAGCAATTTTATTTACAGATAAATCAACTTAACTGAGTTCGTAACATTGTAGTTTGACTTAGAATTTAACATTGGCTCGTCGAACTTGTCGATTTCCAGTATCGTATTTGTCTTTTTCCTTCTCCTCTAAAACAAATATTCGTATAGAAGTTGAGACAAGTTTTCTCTTGATTGATTGCCCCAAATGCTGGTTTAAAAGCGTAAAGTAAAATTGACGTGTAATAACAACTTTTGTGAGACAAAAGTTCTCTTTTGTATTTCGACTTAAATGTCGCGTGGAGTTTGAAGAAACGTTGGAGTTTTGTTTTAAATAACAAGCTGCTTTATGTTACTTATAAGCCTGATAATTTTAAATTATTTATTTATAAAAAGAGTAGTGATTTTGAAACGCAAGAATGTAAGTGTAATTATTTATTAAAACAACGAATACTCTGAAACATTTGCTAATAACTTAAAGATAGCATCATATTTATTAACATTGACTGTTATTTTCTTAACCCAATAGTACATTCAACAATGATATATGTTACAGATTGCATGTTTAATAGAAATCAGATTGAGAAATGTGGTCACATATTTTATGAATTGATGGGCATTATTTATTGCATTAATAGAACACTTGTATAAGTATGCAGCTTCTATTAAAAGCGTATCTCAAAACAATATCGTTTTGGAAAGTATAAAAAGAGAGACGTCAAAAATAAAACCCGTATGGTCTTGAGACTAGATTCAGGACACGTTTTAAAACACAGGTCTAAGTAATACGCCTTTGTGCATATTTCTATTTCTGATGCATATTGCATGACAGTTCAATGTTTTTAGTCATCATCACAAAATAATAATTAATATTTAGCTCAGGATAATTCAGTTTTAATCCTTAATTTAAATTCCTATTAATATAGCGATGATTAGAGATTGTAATTAATTTCGTTAATCTGACTAACGTTCCGTAAATTTTACTATGAATAGTAGATTAATTTGCTCACATATGAAGTCATTAACTAAGAATCATTAATTTATGTATTGCATACAGTAATGCTTAGCCTCATTAATGAAGTACACTATTAAAATATGCTATTTAGATTTTTTCAACGGTCGAAATGCAATTTTTATTGTAGAAGAGAGGTTATCTATGAAAATGAACGTAGACCGTCTGCTTTTTATTATATGCTGGTACATTATTTTCTAAATTCAAATAATTAACGTGACTTATCAATCGCAATTCTTTGTTGTCTAAGTCAAACAAAATTTACTTACCTTTGTTGTATTCGGATCCTTGGTAGATTATAAATTAAATCGAATTGCACAAAGAGATCCCATCATAGTACGATTTAAAAGCCATAAATTGGAGACCTCAATTATCATGTTCGTAATCCGGTAGAATATTGATTAGAATACCGAATCTTTGAGGAGCCGTGACCCGGAAACGATAAAAACTTTATAGATTCAGCGCTTCCACTCCTCGACGAATTACGACACCAAGGATGGTGATAAAATTTGAATTTTTCCTAAAAGCCTCTTTTCCGTGGTGTGCTGTAAAGTCCTGTAAGTCTCCTTTGGGGCAAAGGGCAGATATTTCTGAAAAAATAGGGGTTGATTGTAGAGGGGTGAAAATTAGGGGTTGTATGTATTTTTGTAAGCTGTATCATAAAAAAATAAAAAAATCCAAAAAAAATTATCACTTTGGGGTTTGAAAAATAGATAATAGCCGAAATTAAAAATTTCCCAAGAATCGGCCGAGCCGTTTCAAAGGAGTATGGGAACGAACATTGTGACACGAGAATTTTATATATTAGAAGATTAGCCGCACTTGACGCATATCATCCGTTTTACGAGATTAGATGCCGAGTTTCTCCCTTTACAACAAGCAAGTTTTAATAACGCTTAGAGAATGAAGAAGTCTATTGGTGCGCAGTCGGAACTCAAACCCTTCCCTCATCAAGTTGGGAATCCCAAAAGAACCCTGAAGTCTTGTTTGCGTGCGGTTTTGCGTGCGGGGAACCAAGGCATATACTTCTTTCTAAATGTGCATGTAACAAAGCGCCAAAAACCTTGCATACTTTTTTATTTAGAAACTGATACAGAAATCTGAGGCTATGGTTGCAAGGGAGCCAATTGTTATTGTAGAGTATTAAGTGGCGATACAGATTATTTGGTATACTCTGGAAACGAGCATGGTTCCAAGATAAGTATACATTTAAACAAATTGAATATTGTGTTAACCTACAAAACCTATTAGTTTTAAAGGTTTTCTTCTCACACATACATATTTAATAGCAAATAATGTCGTTTAAGTTAATTTTGAAGGCGTTTCATGTAAAATAAAAGTTTATTTGTTCGTAGATCGTCATCATATTTATTGAATGAAATATGTATTATTACAGAAAAAACTATTTACTAGATTGTGTCCCATACACGCATAGCCATGAAGCATGCCATGACAATGCTTGCAAATACCCGTCGGAGGAGTGAGAATGCAAAACGCAAGCCGGGTTATTATTGACCTTTCGCAATCAAACGGAACTCGCTGCCGGATATTCTATATTTTTAAATTCTCACTCCCAGGGACGCTCTATAATTCTAAATTCAAAAAATATTGTAAGGTGTTATAAACAAAATCAGGTAAAGTGTTCTTTTCATTATTTTCACGTTCGCGTAAAATATTTATGACATTCAAGTAAAATGAAATGCTAAAGATGTAATTAAAGGCATTTAACTAACACCAAAGATAAATAGCACCGTTTATTTTAAAGTAAAGGTGAGCTTAATTAAAGTATTTCAGACTTGGAAGGTAGTCCAATTAATTGTTCTAGTTCGAGCCTGTGTAGGCGAAGAAGAATGTCTGTGTTCAGTGTAAAATAGTTGGCCATTATCGAAAGAATAGAAGCGAAGTATCCAGTTTCTTTTATTTTTAGATTCATCCCTAACGAGGCTGTTTTAAATAAGTTCATAAGGTATTTTATTAAAGCGGCATTTAACATTTTTTTTACAGTTTCATTTTTTCATTTTTTTTTTGTTTAAAGACAATTCACACTAATTGACCTAGCCCCATGCTAAGCTGGTGAAGCTTGTGTTATGGGTACTAGGCAACGGATACACATACATATTATAGATAGATAGACATATAAATACATATTTAAACACCCAAGACCTAAGCACAACACCAAATGCTCACCACATCGATGTTCGTCTCAGCCGGGGATCGAACCCGGGACCCATAGATTCGCAGTCAGGGGTACTAACCACTAGACCAATGAGTCGTCATTAAATGGTAATAACTTTATTTCCCGATGATCGTATAGTTATATAAATAATATACCCATCTTATTGTTTCCCAATTTTTCAGCAAAATAAAGATGGGTCGACGAACAGACTTAGGAGTTGGTTAAAAAGTTGGTAATAGGCAAATCCTAATCTTTAGCTATACATTATGTTTATGGACCTTAAAAATAAAACATTCTATTAGTGTGAGAATATTGAATAACTTTGATAATTTTTGGTATGAGAGGCAGACCGATCGATTGTCGCCTACTAAATAATACCATGGAATAATACAACAATATATTCAATTCAATTCAACATAATAATTAAAAACATAAATATTTAAAAAAAACGAGTATACAAATAAGTGCAAGAAAATTAATGTTTTTTACCCATATCTCAAATACTACTGATTTGCTTTTTGTTGACTGAGTTCCCTAAACTGGAATGCAATTGATTTAAATAAAATCTGTAAATCTCAAGAAGGAATAACATACACAGATAACCTTGTTTGTATAGATAGTTAGAAACGAATCGATTACACGAATCAAAATGGGCAATTCAATTCATATTGTTAGCTGTATAAGTAAGGATTTGTAAGTACTTTGATGTTGGCAGTATTTTTAATTGGTCAATCAAATAACTTATTGCTTGTTTATTAATAAAATAACACGTAAATTTAATAATAATAATATCCCTGATACGTGAACAATACTTGCGAAATTATTATATAACGTCAAGGGTAGCGGCGGTATCACTTAACATCAGGTGAGCCTCCTGCCCCTTGTCCTATATAAAAGGAATTGTCAGTGGCAGGTGGACGGTGGTCGACTTACCACAAGTCACTGACGACGTCAAATACTTGGTAATAATTCAGTGTTATCCATTCCATTTATTCTTTGGCCTTTCAGCACTGGCAATTTCTCGATACAGTTGAAGACGGGGATATGCAAAATGAACGAAAAAGGAAATTGAGTTGGCCCGCTTTGATCTTCGTTTATTAGAAGTCCAACTGATTGATTCAATAACAAAACAGAATTCTTCCCGATAATTGTTAAAATTTTAAATAAACTGAAAGTAGAACACACAAAAATTCTGAACAAACATTTAAGATTGAGGCATTAATTAAAAGTTGTTTACGAAATTTATTTGTTAATCGGTGATTACGTGTATGTATTATTAGCGATTTATATTCAAAACCATTTGCGAATAAATGGACTGGCTTAAGCTACTTTTAGTAACCTAAATTACGTTGCTTTACCTAGCTTTTAAGATTTGCTTAACAAATTCATGGCGATGTAATCTTATTCCTATTTCAATGTATATTGCAGTTGTTCATAATTGATACATAAGATAATCTAAGATGTGTAACAATTAAAATAATATTGAATTTGTGTTGCTTGATTTCATTACATTATAATTCAATTTATATAAATAAATTTTAAGTTCACTTTTGCAATATAACTTAAAACACAGCGGATTATTATTTTATCGCAGGATTATTCTTCTCTTGTAAATAGACAATAGCTTATAAGAATATAGTTCAGTCCAATCAAATCTATATATATATAAAAGAAAAATGGTCTTCGTTTGAGGCTCCTTCACGTCTAAACCACTGATCGTATCGACATGAAACTACCACCATTCGATGCGAAATTTTTCCTAGATGGTTTATGGCTATTAATTTATTAAATTTCAACGTTCCTTCATTTTTTTATTGCTGTTTTACTTTTATGAAAATTTATCCATACGGACTTCACCGCGGAAACATTCGGGGAGGCTTCCTAGAACCTCTAAACGTCAACATCTGTTAAAAACTCGATTTTCGAAATATTTCAATTTTCTTAGCGGGAAGTTAAAAAGAAGAATAATAAAAATATGAAAAAAAAAAAAATAATGAAACATAAAATTTATTTTAATTCGTCCAGCAAAGCGGGCGCGAAACGGCTAGTATACTAATATATGTAATTTTAGATCAAGAAGTGTTTAACTTGTTAAACATTGAACTCGGTGGTAAATAAATAAAAATAATGCAATAATAACAAATTAAAATTCCCAGTTAAAATAACTTGTAGGCATAAGTTATAGATAGTATAGTTATGTGTTTAATGAGTTTACAATCATGTAGCCTGTGGGATTTTAATGGTTGCTCACGAAACTCTTATGAACTCGATATGTTCTATATAATATACTCTATTAATAAAAATAATTGTTGGTAACGAATAAACTCAGAAGCTACTAATAAAGGTTATCTTAATTTCCTAACTATTTAAATAAGCTAAGTCCAGCCGTGCGAGTCTGGACCAGGCCGCTTATTATATACAATTTATAAATAATTCTCAGCACTTTCTGATACATTAAAATATGACATAATGTTCAACAATTACCAATTCACTCATATCCGTTCACATAATATTTGTGCAACAACGAATATCTATAATTTACAAAGCCAAAGCACAGTTTAAGTTGAAACTATCAAGAATTCGGGTTTGCGAGGTTATATCGGTCTGTCCCCATCACACTTGTGCGGAGGTGATTGGAAAATATCTTACGTCTCGCTCCTACTCGTGAGGCTTGCGCGGAAAGAGAATGTTGGTAACGACCTTTTGCAGCTACGGATAGCAGTGCGGAGCGTCCATTCACCGGGAGTGGTACACTCAGTAGACGCGATATCACACACGACACCGAAAAAATTACGTAAATATTACAACACTCTCGAATTGATTATCGCCGTGTGACCACACGCTGCTTTGACTCCCAGCTCATACTAAATCTACGTTTAGTGCTGCAAGTGTTTTCCCTTGTGATATTTCGACTTTGTGGTCTGACTGTGATTTTTTTGTGTTCTTCTACTTTTTTTAAATTGGATTGTTGCAGGCGCTATAAGTAAGTTGATTTTATACATTCAAATTACTATAACTCATAAAATAAACAGTGTACTAAAATCAATAGCCACCCACGTGCTCGAGTTAGCCTAGTTTCTAGAGGAATGTCTGTCTCAACGTTATTTTCCAGGCTTTACTTATTTTATTATCACGTTAATTTACTTGAAAGTAAGTTCCTAGTATAGTGCTTAAGTATATGTAGAGCCTCCAATAAAATATTTAGCCCTTATTGTAATTTTACGTGTTAGGATAGCCTAATATTTAATTAATACATAGATTAGTGTACAAATGTATAAGGGGAAATGCTGAGACGGTCCAGCGACATTAATTAGTAAGGAAATGGAGGCGACAAAGATCTTAAAAGAAATTCTCCGCTAAGATCAAAGAAAAACCATTATTGGTGAGCTAACAGCTTGCAATTTCTACAAAGATCTAATGGTATTTTCATTAGGTATTTTATTTTTACCTAAATAAGACTTTTGTTATCTATGAGTTTTAGCTGTAACATCAGTATTATTTAAATATATTATTGATCAGCAATCATGTACCTTTACTAATCTAGATATTCTATTTATTTACTAATTTTATTAGGAGCAAAAATTTCACTGTTCTATACTCGTTAACTAATTGGGCATAGCATTTCGTAGCAAAGTTACACCATCCTCAAGATATTTTTAATTATAAAAATTCCATTAGCCGTAATCTAACATTAGACGTACGCAGAATAGTCCATTAAACAATGGACAATACTCAGCTCGGATAGCTTCTAAATTTGCAATGACCAAATATAAATTTTAATACGAGTCCAAATTGATTAATTAGTTATCATTTTATAAAGTATTCAAACTAATAATTAACAATTTCCAATACGCAAATTAATGTGTAACTATTTAATTAATTTTAGTGAATATGAATTGTTGTTTACCACTAGAGTAATCGCGTGCTTTGTGTATCAAGTTAACATTTAATTCAATTTGTGAGACCAAACATCACATATTACACGTATACTTAGACAATTTACTTTAATATTAAGCTGAAAATGTACTTACAAGTATACATAAATGTATTATGTCTCTTTCTTCTCTTCTGTTTTAAATACTATATTATAATATATCTATTATAGATATATTATAATATAGTATTTATATTTATATACTTTATATTTATATACTATATATATTATAGTCTATACATTAATAGAGATAATTGTACACTTAAATAGCGTAGTAAAACTGATTTAGTTTTTACAAACAAAGGAGTTCTTTGTTAATAACCATACATAACCCATATTGAAAACATACGCTCAGGTTTTAAATTTAATAATAATTTATGATATTAAAATTCAAGCGAATTTAATATGGATTTAGACATTTTGCGTGCTTTGAAGCAATCATCATCGGACTCCATACAATTAATATTTACGATTCCTGATGTTTAGGACACTACATTTATTTTCTCACAAACTTCATACATAAACAAGACAATTTATTACTATAAATAAATAATTTTCTTTCTTCTATTGAGGGAAATGCTTGTTTGTGTGAGACTGATGCCTGCTAAAGGTAAGTGTACCTGTGTTACAGGTCATCAGGCCTCTACCACTTCGGATCGACGGAAGGACTTAAAAAGTAGTGAAAATAAAAATATGTTTTAAATATGTTATACTCGGGTAAATAAAAAATAGTATACCTGCAGCATTTAAACCTGTAAAATGTAATATAAGAGGCAAATATCCAATATTATTTAAATTCCATTATAACCTAACATGTTAATACCGTAGAATAAAAGACTTCAACGTCTGACTAATAGATAGGGAGAATTTAATACAAAGCTTTTATATAATACATGTTTAAGATCCGGCTCGACCGTACCTAATTTGCATCAGCAGTCATGCGGAATGTATGAATACCTGCTTGTAAACGAAATGAGGTAAAAAGAAAAACTACTGGGCTATTAATTTGTTATCCATTAATAAGATAACATCAACTATAATAGACATCGTGGTATCCCAATTTTACTTTGAAATCAGGTTTTTATTCTAAAAAAAATATTGGTTTCATGTTTTTTTACCATTTATAAATATCAACCCTTATGGAATGATGATAATGTTTTAAATACATATAAATGCAAACCTATATAATTAAAATATTATTAGAATATGAAAGTTTTAAGCAGTGGGCATAGCGTTTGAATCTTATTCTGAGGTCAAAGGTTCGAACCCGGCTGTGTAATGGACTTTCTGTATACGCATTTGGCTTTTCACACTCGCTGATACGTGTAGGAAAATCCGGAAGATAACCAGCATGCCTTATACCCAAAAGTCGACGGCGTGTGTCAGATAGAAAAACAAATCATCACGAAACAGATACAGAATTTCGAGGCCCAAGTTTCAAAAAGGTTGTAGTTCCACCGGGTTATTTTTAATATAGGAGACTAAGACTAGATCTAGTCTCTAGGCTTACAAAAGAACCACTTGACAATGTATTTCTATGATCTATTCAAAAATCAGAGACAAGATAAAGATTAACGAAAGATTTTGACGTGAGAAATCTAAGAACAATTTAGTGAGATATAGTTGGATCTCATATAGCGCTTTCGTCTGTGGGCAGCTATGAGTCAGAAGGTCTTGGCGAGGTCGCTCACGTATCCGCGTTCGCAAATACGGACTTTGAAGTGTTTAGATGTTATTGTTTTTCTTTCACACTACGTAATCTTAGAATTTCTTTCTTCCCCATACATTTAATAACTTTACGGAAATGTAAAAATATTTAAAGATAAACCGTAATTGAAACTGATTTTTTAAATTGAATTTATCGCAATACAAAAGTATTATTATTACACATGAAAAGTACTTATATGTAGCACAAAATCATTAATTTCATAAAATAAAATAGTGTAATTTTTTTATATAATAAGGGGAAAATGGAAGACTCAGTTGCTGTTAAGTGATACCACACTCTTCCATGGACACTTATATTACCAGCTCGCAAGTGCGATGCCGGCATTTTAAGAATTGGTACGCTCTATTCTTAAACCTAATTCGAATTAGTTCGAAATTTTGTATTTTTTATTCACACTTCGTTACATTTATACAAAAACAAATAACATAATACATAAAAATTATAAGGGATGCAACGGGCAGCCTTATCGTTAACAAGCGATCACTTCCAGGCAACCCTAGTAAGGGAAAAAAACGTAAAAAAGAAATATGATGGATAAAGTGCAAGAAGTTAATCTAAAATAATACAAAATAAAATATGTCATGAATTGCGATGCAATAAAAAAGAATAATTCAGTGAAATGTCATAATTTTGTTTTCGCTTCCAACTTCCACATAAAATAACCTTAATATAGCTAAAAGATCAAATTCAATTACTTTCATGTCACTGTTATATAACAGAGAATAAGACGTTTCAAATGCAATTTAATTTTCGGGCGTCTGGAGGGTTTTAGGACATTCAGAGTCAGCCGCAAGCAAACTCATACATTATTCAATCTTTGTATAGAATAAACGCACAATACTATGTGGCTAATGGCATTGAAAAGCAAAAGGTTGGATGAAATGACAAAGACATTTGAACTGGTTGTGACTTGGAATAGTTGGCTTTCGGTTTAGTCATGTGCTTTAGACGCGTAATGATTGGACGCTTTTATTCAATATCCGTGCTTTTGTTATTTAACGAAGAATATACGTAGTCGGTCCCAAAGTTCTGTCATAAATGGAAATAATGATAAAAACAAAAGTACTGATCAGTTTGTAATGAGTGATATATCAATTCTTAGTACATTAATTAAGGAATAAAAAAAGCATAAAAATATTCGAAATAACCTCCCTCATTTTTAATACAGGCCCTTAAGCGTCGCGGCCTGTCGTCTATCGCAGCACGCACCATATTCGTGTCGATTTCAGTCACTGGTTTTTTTAAAGATGACTTCAGATTCTCCAAATTTTCATGAGGTTTATCACAGACCTTCCTCTCTAAGCCCTGTCATAATTTCTGGTCCAAAGGATTAAGGTCCGGACTGGAGGAAGGCCAATCCTCATGTCTAATTAAGACGATGTTTTGACGCTCAAACCAGGCTTTAGTGGTCTTGGCTTTGTATGCAGACGCAGAGTCCTGCTGGAACACGAAGTGATGTCCCGCAAATAGGGTGCTGGACATGTCTTTGACAAGGCGATACAAAACCGTCTCTTGGTACACTGTAGCACTGGTTTTGACCCCCTTTTCGAAAAAATTAACCTCAGTTAGCCCGTAATAGGACACTCCCAACCAAACCATTACTGATGATGGATGATGTCCATGTTGCACCCTTGGAACTTTATTTTCAGCTTCTTCAGAACTCCTAGCGTACACTGTATAATTCTGTTTATTGTACTTCTCTTCAATATCGAAAAATTTTTCGTCCGTAAAGAGGATATTACGGTGTCGGTTTTTCGCGTACCGCTTAAACAACACCCGCGATCTCTTAAGCCTTATTGCTTTTAGACGAGCATTAAGTAAGTGCCCACTCTTTTTTTGTATGCTCGTAGACCAAGATCTTCATTTAAAACCTTTTTTACTGTTTTCCTACTGACACCCATCTGCAAATCCATCAACTTCTGTTTTCGGACAGGATTTCTTACTATCCGCGCCTTGATAGATTTGATTACTGCTGGTGTTCTTGCGGAGCGTGGCCAGCCAGTTCTTTTCTTGTCCTCAACACTGGAGACTTCAAGGTACCTATCAATAGTACCGTACACAAACCTAAGCGTTATATTCAAATTTTTGAGCAACTTGAAAATGGTACTCGGCGAGTGTCCACAGCGGTGCAACGCAATAACAACTATTCGGTTTACTTTCAATGTCCACTCCATCGTGAAAAATTACGGAAAGTTATTGTTTTTTGTTTTAAAACAATAATCAAACATTCCAAAATAGAATGCAATAATTTTTTTATAAAATCCTGCTCGAAATGTAGAAATAATGTGCTAGTGACAGAACTTTGGGACCAACTACGTATATTGTTAAAGCGATGATATGAGCATAGTAATATCAGCAGATTATTATTTGTTATACTAGATGATCCGGTGAACTTCGTATCACCAACATATATTTGTGTCAAAACTTAATACAATTTTTTTTAAACAAACCAATGAGATCGGACCTTCTGAAAACATCTATAAATATATGACAACCAAGAGACAATTTTTATTTCTAAAAGGACAAAAGACATCCATCATTTTCCAGCTAGGAACACTCTTTAGCGGAAAATTCAATAATTGTCGTTTTAAGTATTTTTCTTTATATATTATTTATGTTTCCCGTTTCAACCTTAACTGAACTTCCACAAATCAAGATCATAATTAGCCAAATCGGTCCAGCCAATCACGAGTTTTAGCGAGAAAAACGATCGACGAAAGATAGATAGATATAATGTTTAGCGACACAATATATACTTTAAATGTGAAATAGTCGCAATCATATTATATTGTAAAGTTTTACAATAAACTAATTGAGGCGACAAGGCCAAATTATATTCCCAAATGAATGTATGAAAAAAAAACAAATGAAACATCAAGTAATAAGGAATTTTTTATATAGATAACACTATGTTGTATCGCTGAAAAATAAAGTACTAAAACTGGCTATATTAAACATTAACGTGGAAACGTGAACTAGTTTAACTTAGTTGGAAATAATATGTATTAAGTTTCAAATCTGTGTTCCCCGCTAGTGAAAGCAATCAATTTACGATAATCAATTCCCGATTTGTTAAACAAATTACTAAAGAAAGTTTACCATGAAAATGAAAAAAGCAAGGCGATTAGTAATCGAATGTTATGTTGTTATTGTTTGAATACCGTCAAATAAACAAAGTACAGTTTCGTAAACGAAAAATGAGCCAAAGTATCTGCAAATTTTGGTCAAGTATCCTTCAGTGCCTGAGCACTGTCGGCCTAGTAGTTTGATTGTGTGAACATGTTCCCTGTTGTCGTGCATTCGAATCATGGCTGGGTACCGATGCACTTTAAATATGCGAAATTTTAATCGGACGGACGGGGAAGGTAAGTAAGTGCATATTATGCCGAAGACCCAAAATTCAACGGTGTGTAAGAAACAGAATACTGATTACCTACTTATTTTCCTTGCCTATTAAGAAAATAATTATCACGAAACCGATACAAAATTCTGAGACCAATTTATGCGAATGAAACCTAGATCCTCCGTATTATATTCACCGAGATTTTAGATATAAACTAAATTAATTTTGAGTACTTGGTATACTCATTAAAATTTCAAATTCAAATTGTTTATTTCTATTTGGACCCTAGACCTATACAATTTCGTAACGCAGCGTCACTAATAGTTGCGTGTTTGATTACGTAGTAAATGATAGTCGTTTGTGATGTTAATGGAGTGGCTCTACACGGACTAGTTAGGATCCGCGATTTCACCGACCAAGCACGCAAAGTCACGAATAACTTCGGAACCAATTAGTAAATGGAACAACAATACAATATTATAAGCAGTTCATATTTCTCATCACGTATTGAGTTACCGTTCTTTGTTACGTGCGCCACTTTCTGTGAGTGAATAGGACCAGGACTCAGATGTGCGTGGAATATGATTAATTATTTCTTACTCATAAATATGTGTACGCATCATGGAAGCTTAGAAACTTGTTTCTCGACAATTGCGTGTAAGGGTTGCGGAAACTTTGTGAGAGAATTCCTACATTATATATGGTATTTTATATAAGTCGATATAACTTTAAACGCATGTTCATTTCTCTATTGAGTTTCAAATGGGCATAATAACAACCAACTCCAAAATCTCTATTATGAGCACTTCTTAGCGTCTGTCTCATTTCACATGTCCTCGAGTCCAACCTCGGGTTTCCTTACGATGTTTTTCGTCGACAAAAGCAAATGGCACACATTTATCTTAACATATATTCATCTTATGCACACATGAAACGCGTTAACATACACAAATCAGCAATCCTGCGTAGAATATAATCAAATTAGTTTTTGTTAACATGAGTCACTATTGGAATTGACCAGTTTAAAATTATCCTTGACTAAATCACATGACATGATTTCATCGACAAACAATTTCAAAGTGAATAATTTTGCCTCCACTTCTCGGGCCTTTTAGGAAACCAATAAAAACTTCCCGCTACAATCTTCCATATTTAAAGAGCAAATACCGCAGCTGAAATTTAGTGCAAAGTTTTAAAATCCATTTCAAGTTTGGTCCAGGCGAGGCCTCCGAAGATATTGGCCGACATCCAAAATATCGTGCCAAGGTTCAAAGACACTGCGCGGGTTTTGTCCGGGATATAATGCTATCATTCTCGAGATAAGGCAATAAACGCCACTCGAAAGCAAACCTCATTTATTTACTAAAACTCTGGAATACTTTTTAATTCCCTTCACTCCCGTATTTCATTATGTTAAGTCTCGTTGAATACTCCAACTTCCAATAGATCTTGCCAATTAGACGTTTATTTTTCCGCCAGCTCCCAGTCTCTCGTATAACACGCTTGAGAGCTTAGATTTATATATTTTCGAATTGTTTTTTTAGTAGCCCAAGGATTAATAGTATCAGTAAAACAGACGCAAGTTTCATCTCCAAGAATATTTTGCCAAATTTTACCCACACCTCA
This sequence comes from Pieris macdunnoughi, assembly GCA_905332375.1. NCBI lineage: Eukaryota > Metazoa > Arthropoda > Insecta > Lepidoptera > Pieridae > Pieris > Pieris macdunnoughi. The sequence continues at coordinate 8,033,980 of CAJOBZ010000004.1, read as the reverse complement.
CCCGTATTCTATTCCGTGTGTATTTGGTTTTATTTTGCCAGTGACATAATGTTACCCCAACAACGCTGGATTATATCTGAAATGGGACTTGGCCTAAATTGAATTTCGTGACTAAGCAAATACATAACTGTTTGTATCTTTTATTCTTTCTTTAAGAATGCAGAGGGACGCGGTAATATGGTCGAGGGCCGATGTGATAAATTTGCACATCATTATTATTTTACAAAACTTTTTCTTATATATTATGCCCCTGATAAATATATCAGGGGCACATCCAATAGGATAGTGTTTATTACCTCTTATCTCACATTGGCGTAGCTATACTACATAACTGAGAAACCAACGTATTTCTGAACCAATATAACATCTCCTTCAAGAAAATATCGTAACATCTTCTAAAATGACGGCATTGCTGGTAGTCTCCATTATCAAAAAATATTTAAAAGTCCATCAACACTATGATGAGCACTTTACAGAGGCCTATGTTACGATATGACTCATAGTAAATTCGACTGTAATTTACATAATGCCATCGGAGGATTCAATAAATTATTCTAGCGGTAAAGCTAAAAAACCTCGAGGCAAATAATGCGCGATAAAAAAAGACGTTACGAATACCTGGTACAGCAGAGCGTCACTTTCCTCTCGCAGCGTATCAAAATAGCAAGAATGCTGCCAGCTTTAAATATACTTTGCTACAGGGACTAAATTTATCAGTATTTAATATTCTACTCAATAGTAATCGTCTATTATTAATTTTAAATATAGTTACAACGAACTATGACATGTGTCCTCGTGAATGGGTCAAACGTGTATTCACAAAACGCTTTGTTCAGTAAAGCTAACGCATATTACGAGATATATGTTGGTAATTAAATATATTACGTCTTTTGACAGTTGGCATTTGAAACACAAACGGTAAATGTGATGTGTAACGAAAGTATAATTTTCCATTCATTAATTTTAGACTGGTGAATGTCAATTAAAATAAATTTAATAAATGTGCATAAAATAACGTTTAAGAGTTGCATAATATAACTTCGATTACCATACAACAATTTAGTAGTCAATTGGTTTCGCATTTTTTAATATTATATAATTGTTTTCTTTTGATTGCGTGGACGGATATATGCGATAAAGCATCCCGTTAAATAACGATTATTTTAAATATTACTGTCTTTATTTTACGTGTGTATCAAAGTATAAAACAAATGAATGTTTAAATTCAAACTAGAATATGTTTTCGTATGATTAAAACTCCTTAACACTCTTCGAATCTCACGAATATTATCGATTTTAATCAACCCGACTGCGGTCGAGTACCACGGGCCACGGGCAATTAAGGATTATATTTGAACTATCATCATACAAATCCTTTAATAATATCAGAAATCAAATTTCTCCCACACACATATATACGCGCACACATCTATAATAAGACTGTATTTAGCTAAGCTGGGCAGACCGTTCATGTCGATTTTGTTATTAATTAAGAATTTTTTAAGTATTCTGTTGGTTAATAATAAAAATGTAATTATAAACAATAAAAGCTATTGCATGTTAGTACAGAACAGTACGAAGAAAAGTTATTATTTTGTAACAAAAATATAATTCATAGCTTTGTTGTGTGGCAACATCTCAAGGCTGCAAGAAATGGAAATTGAGTCATAACAAGGTTGTGTTTGCAAGACAATGATTACCGACCAACATAGGAACTCTTAGTCTCAGAGACGCTTCTTAGTACTAAATAGGACTCCTCTAAATAGGAGTCGCTTAGTAGTATGGTATGGTATGGTTTGTGGACTCAGTTTCCGCACTTAGACTCTCACTAGGTCCGTTGTGCGTCCTACACAGGATTCACGGAGCGACCTCGCATTCCAGGACTACATGGGTGACTGAATCCTCTGAGCTGAAATAGCCTCTGCACATGGGCATGACGAGACAATGGCCCATAATAATCGTCCCTATCATCGTTTTGAGATGTCGCTTAGTAGTAACTGTTAAGGATTTTATTTTTTTCATTTAATACATCTTTTCGGTTGACTATGGGTTGTTAAAAATTTAAAAGTTGTTTTATTTAATACAGCGATTACAAAAAATCGCTACTTCGACGTACATTGACGGACAATACACAATAATTAGTCAGTAGTGTATTTGTGTGTGTGAAGTCTTGCAATCTCCCAATGGGGTTTAGGGAATAGATAACATATGCAATTTCGGTGATTTATAAAAGGTATTCCTTTTAAGTCGAACCAAATATTTTTATGGAAATTAATATTCGTACAGCGACACTTGACCTTTGACCCCACATATTTAAAGTAATGTAGATAATATGCATTACGCATACAACAAAAACAGCTCGATGTGTGAGAAAGTAACGCGTGTGTTTCACAGATTTCTAATGTAAACATCAATAGATGGCGAATAAATACTTTCTAACGTGTTTTCTTACTTTCCCCAAAACAATATGAGGGAATATTTAATAGGTTGATTTACATTTTATATAATATGAGGTGGCATCGAAAACACATCTCTTTTGAAACATTATGTTTAAATTATGCAACGAGTATAATGGTAAAAGGATTCATTAATAAAGCACACAGCAATCAATAAAGGATTCATTAAGTTGTAAATTTTTACTAGGATTATAGTTTATTTATTTATTTTGCACTATAAACTAAAGAACTTGTTATAAAAACTCGTTTACATATCAATATATAGTATTTCATACAAATATTAGTTACATAGGATTTATTATTGTGATCATAATATGTTAGCTTAGTGGTTGAAACAAAATCCTGGAAAATAGTGCGTATCAACTACGTAGGGGAAGATTGTTACCCTTCGTACGCGGGGCACATTCATACAGTCGAAATAAAACTTGAACGAAACAAAGTACAGTCTTGTTTTTGTATGTGTGCATGAGTCGAGGTACGAACTATACATAATCGAAGTTTCGCGAAATTCGCACCGATGAGAATGAAGTTACAGGCATGGACGTGTTTTCGCGCTCGGTAAGTAATTTTTTGATCAATGTTTTTGTCTCTTGTTACCGTAGATAAAATAAGTTTTCGTGTAGAGTATTCTATCAGTAACTAGCAAAATATACTTAGATACGTCTCCAATACTTAATTTATGACGTTTTCCTATTAATATTAAAATAAGTTATATTTTGTTGTTATTCAGTTAGTGGGGTACTTTCGGACAGCACTAGATGGGGCACATTTGAACGAATTGTACAACTAAATTTGTATGAAAATATTTTGTCGACACGAACTGTAATTTTCATACAAATTAAGTTTTCGACTTGCTACATACAAATAATAATAAGGCATCTTGACTAAACCCTCTGGTAGGTAGGAAAGATTGTGTTAGTGTGCTAATTGCTCTAATATTTCCATTAACTTTGTCCTGTGTTGCTATCATTGCTATCGTCGATGTATTTTTATTACCTATTTTTATTATCTTTATTAAGGTTGATTTTGATGCATGTGAACCAGATGCTTTGAATAATTTACCAATCCATCAAATAGTAGTTCCTTCGAAGTCAGTTTTGACACCTTAAGGGTTTCGACTCTATACGCATGTTGTAAGAAGTAATAAAACAAACAAAATGACGACGGCCAGGAAAACCACGAATTTATACTGCCACACCCGAAAATAAGAAGTGCTAATCCGCACCAAAGATTAAAGAATGTGATTCTAAATTTAAGATACCTAACTAATTAAATTTTGGTTTTCTTAAGAAAAGCTATGTAATTTTTGTTCACTATAATTAAAGTATTTTATTTTTGTTTATTAGAAGTTAAATCTTTATTTTTGTGTTTAATTTCATTGCTAATAAATGAATTTTGATTTATATGTGTCGTTTTAATCGCACGTACGGAACTACCCCACAGCGTACGAAGGTACCCTCAACACTGTACGAAGGTGCCCCGTTGATGGGGTAGATTCGTACGTTTTCCAGATTTAGTTTAAATCATAATTATGGTTGAACCATCAGATGAAATCATTTGTCATTTTCTTATATGAATCTCAGATAGTTAGACTATAAATTTAAGCTTGCAGATGATTGATTCATGGAAAAATAAAATAATAAAAAAATAAAATGTGAAAACCGTACGAAGGGTCCCGACCTTCCCCTATGTATTAAATTTTCTTTCTATTTACCAAAGCAAATAGTTATAAACAAAAAAACGAGGTACATAGATGTGTATTCTTGTATAAAAACAATATGTATCGACATCATTTACTAAGTACTAACACTTAAGAGATTCATAACTCCCTCCATATTTATTATACATATCTTATACACTTGACATTGATTAACAAGATTTTTTAATCTGTGTTGCACCTTCACTAAGGCATAATACTATAATATATGGCCTTTTTCGCTTAATGGTTTCAAACCTCAATAATCCATTAAACCCAATTCAGCATTTAATTAATTCATCGAAGTTGTTTCATCAGTCAAACGGCTACCTGCAGTAAAATAAATTAGCTTTGTTTTATTAGCCGCTCTATTTTCATTATTAATAGGTTTTATTGAAATGTGGTAAATAAAAGTTTCTCATAAAGGGATTAACAGTCAAAACTAAGCGTGTTTAGTCATCTCTTATTCGAATTCTTCGCGAATATAACAGAATAAACACTACTTATCCACAGATCAATCTGGTTATTATAATCTGGTTGAGGGCTGGCTCAATCAGTTTAAAGCCTTGTTGAGTGCCTATCTGATACTTAATTGGTAAGCAAAAAATTAATAGTAAAAACTAAATATGGAAGTGTGATTTTTATTTTACTTTTTGTAAATTGAATGTTGACCAATGTATATTTGATGTGGTGTACTTTAATAAATAAATAAGCGCCAAGTAGGGTTGATACTTTCGACCCTTTTAGTCGAGACTTAGGACCAAGACCACAAAAAAATTAAAATAAATAAATCAGTGGTGCTACAACCTCTTTAGGTCTGGGCCTCAGATTTCTGAATCTGTTTCATGATCATTTTTAAATCTAAAAGGCAAGTAGGTGATCAGCCTCTAGTGAAACACGCCGTTGACTTTTTGGGTCTAAGACATGTCGGTTTCGTCACGATGTTTTCCTTCATGTCACCCAAAATGATGATTAGAAAGGAGCTTGCACCAACCGACCCCTTATTTCTTAATTTTTTACAAAAACTTAAATAATAAAAATGAAGCGAATTTGTAAAAAATAAACATGAAATCTAAAAACATAAGACGGTCGCTGTGACAGCATAATGTTACTTTATATAACAATAGAAAGCACGTATTTTGCAAAAGAATGTCTTTTTTGAGTATTACGTTGGCAGGCCTAAGCCGGTTCGCAGTGAAACGGAATGCTACAACCTCCTATGGAATGTGGCGCCCTCGCAATAGGCAAGCTGCATACTGCTTCAGATTCTATAATGCAGATATCGTTTATTAATTACTATTATACCATTTGCAGTGATATATTACACTGTTAATTGTTCTTTAAGTTAATTATTTATGGCAATTGGTTATAGTTATAGTTCCAATCATATAGGAAAAGCCTCCCTTTAGCGCCGCAAAATTTAATTAGCTTAGAGTAAATGATAATTATCTTTTTAAGTATAGCATGCCATACATAATGAAAGAATAAGTGATTTGACCGTTATTGTAAAGGTATTTGTGTACTTATTCGTACGTTAATGATAATGTGCTAATAGATCTAGACACATGATCAAATTGACGTAATTTAAAAACAAATGAACTAAACTAACGTTTTAGTAAAAACTGTAAAATAAGCCTTAATGAAACACGGCTTTCAATCAGCAGCAGTGGCAGCAATCGTAGACCCTGGTAATTCTAATGAAGGCTGTAAAAATTCGCTTACTAAAAATATTACCAATAAATACCCATTCCGCATTTAAATGTGTGACATTATCTTTCTGTCTTTTCAAACACGGGCTTTAAACCCTCATAAATTACAGTGTATCAGTCGTCCCATGAATTATTTAGATTAGTATATCACGACGTCTGCTAAAAAATTTATTGGCCGTGGCCAAGATAAACCAAAATTATGTTTCTGGCAAATTGCATCAGCCAATAGTGTATTATAAAATGTTTTAAATTTTGCCATACTATTGTAGCCTATACAAAAGAATGTTTCATATTACGTAATATGAGACTTGTGCCAAGCTAACTGGACAGCGGACATTTTGAATTGGAAAAATCTAATCGGATCTTTTTCTCATAATGCTTGGAAAATATAGGATCCGTTTGGATTGTTAAATACGTAGACAATTTAATTGTTTATTTACGAAAGAGTCGAATATCGAAAAAAGAACAACAATATTCATAATATCTTATGTTAGCAGATGACAAAAAAAAATCTAAAAATTAAGTCTATAGGTAACTGCATTCAACTTCAACTGGATCTTAATATATAAATTACCGCAAAAAATAAACTATACTTAAATATTGGAAAATGTAGGAAAATTTATTTTACTCGCAAACATAAAGATATATAATTTGGTTTAAATTAAGTGATACAAAAATTAAACAGGTTAATTTAGTTCGAGACTTAGGGATAATATATGATAAGATGTGTTTCTCAGAACATATAGATAACATAACAGAAAAAGCATATAAACAACTTGGCTTCGTCAAACGTGAATGCAAATCTTTTAAGAATATAAATTGCATAAAATGCCTGTACTTTGCTTTTGTTAGGAGCACACTAGAATATGCAGGCACTGTTTGGTCCCCAATCTACAAGAAATACATTGAAGCAATAGAAAACATGCAAAAACTTGTAAGTACTTGTACTTGCAAGTACTTTCTTATTGAATCCCTAGATTGTAGACGTAAACCATAATTATAAATGAATCAATGCAGTAGCGTTTAATCTTTACGATTCTTGCCTTCATACTGCGTTTGTTTCTTTAATAATTTACATTCTTATAGGCAAGTACAGTACCACATACTTTTCTTGGCCGGCGTCTGAATATGGTACTACCGTCGCCATTTTGAAATTTAAATATTTTTTGTAATTTCTTGGTGCGTAAAAAAATAATTTTACTATCTACCAACATCTAATAAAAATCCAACTCAAATGTTTTTTCACAATTACGAGTGAGTGATATTTTTAAACATAAAAAGGAAAATCTACAAAAAAGATTAGATTTTCACTTTAGTTTACGCACTTTTATTAGGGTAACACTGGTAATTTGAACAATATAGCAACAAATCAATATTGCACTGCGACTATATAACCACGGTTCGATTTTACCTTTGAATAGAGAAAATTTTCCCGTGTCACCTCCACGATGTGTCATTTACATACAGATTTCTGCTTCTATTTTGTTGCCGTAGCAATTTCCATTTAGTATTAGATAACTATCGTGTAAAACAATGTGTACAAGTTTATGGTCCAACTAGAACACAAACAATGGCTGGTTAACTGTCGAAACACATCACTTTGACGTGATGTAAAACTGGTGTTGCATACATCAATATTTCATTGAAAAATGTTTCCACAGTAATAAGAGGCTACACGAAGTTGCTGAAATTTTTAATTATCTGTAGATTAAAGATTAAAATAATTAAGAAGTACAAATTATCACGGCATGTTTAAATTGGAATTTTCCATCTCGGTAGGTCAGGTGTCCCTGATAGGTTTATTTTTACCTAAACCAACCTTTCACCTGGATAATGTGGTAAACATAATTGAGTTATGATATACAAGTGTAATAAGAAAAAGTTATGTACCATACTCCTTTTTTTTGTTATATACTATATACGTATATTATATATAAACATTATTCAGATATAACGAATACAACACAGAAAATACCTAAACAACAAAGAAATAGTAAATTGGGATGTATGCCGGACATGTGTATTTCAAAACAAATTTTCACATAAACTTTTCCATTTTAGTATTTTCCTTTTCCTTTGAAACATTTCACTATATAACAAAATCCAACTCTTGCTTAGAATAACAAACGTATTCTATTACAAATACTTTATCTCCAATGTATCGGTACAAGATAGCCTGTCGAGGCGAATAGCCACGCTCCGTCACACACAAATGGCTACATTATACATGGTATTCTCTAAGAAAACGCCATAATACGATAACTATTTCAACTCTTTTTTTTATTAATATAACTTGCATGTACAATTTGATTTAAAATGTGACTCGGTAAACTGTATTTAAAAACTTGTACAAATGACCTTCGTAATGGCCGCCAAAAGTCAAAGTTATCCTAATGATATATGGTATAATAGTATTTAAATGTGTTTTTAAAAAGTATTATAATAATATTATATACATTCATAGTAAATCTTTTGGGGTTTAAACATAACAGCTGCGTGGGGATTTCCATGGCCAGTCATCATTAAACGCCAGGTGTTAAAATGCTAAACTTGCAACTATTTTAACAATTTTTATAATTATTAAAATAGTAATATTTATTATTTTTTATTTTCTATTATTTTTTATTATTTATTTTTTATAACCCTCGTAGAAACTGTTACGACGATACGCCTTCACTTCACAACATCGTGCAACAATATATAGCAAAATGTTAGTGAACAGATTCTAATAATATCCAACAAATATATCTAAACCAGAAAAACCTCATTGCGTTAGCCAGGGTCGAGATAGAGCGAAAATCCACCAGCTTTGTACTTACAAACTGACAAAAGGAATATTTATTACCTGAGATAATACAGACCGCTCGGAAACAAATGTAATTAGTTACACCACGTGATTATATTTACAACTTCCGGTTATTATTTTTAGTACGTTTTCTTTATTCTATGTTTAATTTAATTCGTAAAATTAATATAAATTTTTCAAATGTGGCTTCAGTCAACACGATTTTTTGGTACGCTACATACTTGAGCATATCTTTTTTTATTACCGGTCCATAATCAAGTTATTGTTCACATTTTTCACAAAATTCAATATAAAACTATAGTGCAATATCATGCAGCATATATTATTTACCAATTCTCGAACCGCCCAAAACTTTGTCTTCAAACACTTTGCGAAACGCGGATCTTTTGCGAAATACTCTTAAAGAAAGTTTTATACAAGGTTTCTCGTACGTGCCAAGTTCTTTCACGTTATGAAATAATTTGTACTTTTTACGGAAATCTCGTCTGAAACGATATTAATATTCTGTGGCATTACATCATTATACCTAAAATAAGCTACTGAAGAAATAATTATTATGAAATTGGCATAAATACGAAAATATTTTAAACATGCTGGTTTTTTCCAATACAATTATCAAACTTTAAATTCGAATCGAAGAGCCTAATTTAAATTGAAAGAAATCCTACATTCATAACACTTAAGCTGCAAGAATTTTTAAATTTTATAATTATATATAGAATTTAAAAAAAAACAGCTCCGATGTGGCATACAAGCGCATTATGAATTTTGACGTGGCAAATACATGGTATTTTGATTTTTGACACACAGGTTCAATGAGGTAATTGCAGGGACATGGAAGCTAGTGTTAATGGTGCGTAACTGGCCCCGAAGATGGTGTTTACCACGCATTCTTGCGAAATTTCCATAGTTAAAAATATTGCTGAAAACCGCGATTTAAACCGGAAAAAAAATCCTTTATGATAAATTTGCCCCAAGTCAAAAGCTCTACATAGACGTGTGCTGCAAATATAGCTGTCGATTTCAAACATTTCCACATCGTAAAAGAGAACAACGGTTGAATACAGACGCTTGGTGATTTTTAAAAATTCGTCACGAGACCTACGCCGTGGGAGCATTCGTTTGTAGTTATTTGGCCAATCACTTTCAACTTCGCTTTTCGACATTTGAACGTTACCTTTGTAACAGCTCTAGGCATGCAATCATAATATCTCTTATGTCTATGGTGTGCAGGGTCTGATATAGTCAAAATATAAGTCCGCAATAAAGACTTTTAATCTGTTATGAATAGGAGTGTTGGTCTAGGCTTCAGCGTGCGACTTTGCATAGATGTTGTAGCGCCACTGTTTCTTTTATAAATAGAAATGACAAAATGAGCAAATTAATATTACGTTTAAATTTCAAATTAAGATAAACTAAATAAACAAATATTGCCAACATACAAATTATAATTCCGGTTTCGATACTGAGTTTTCGTATAAACTAATCTGATCTGGTACTGCTTTCACACTATAATGCCGTTCACAATTCGTTCTTTAGTCAACCATAGAATGTTTTAAATTTTTCTGATAAATAAATATGTATTGAGTTATTAGGAACTAGTTTTTTTGCAATAAACTGGTTCAGTATCACGACTAAGTACGGTATGTGAGTGGTTGCAAGTTAGCGTTAGGCGCGGTATGTCGAGGTCGCGCAGAAATCGAAAGTGCCTGCGCCTACGCAGAGGTCGATTATCAAGTTTTTATTGCGTGTCATACTACATACATTTCACTCTCAACTATAAAAACGTCTTTTCTTAAGTGCATTTACATGGTACAGGAATTTTTATGCATACGATCATTTCATACAAAAGAAGCCCAAGAAGTACCAACCAAGGCTTTTTGGTTAGTCTTAAAATGTACGTAAATTACATTAAAATTCGTAGAAATTAAGAACAATACAGCGATTTCAATATTTCACCTTCAATTGATTCTGACCTTCATAAAAATTTATCGTTTTTTACAACCGTGCATAGAAATTAGATTTAATTGAATTTCTCATATACATAATTACGTTTATTAATTTACGTTTCCGTAGATACTTCTTTTAAATAATCTATAAAAGAATGTTATTAAAACTTGTCCAAATGATATTAAGAGTGAGCGCAATTTAAATTATATATTTCATTCCCGATGGATATTTTGAGTTTTATGCGTATCACACATGTGTCTATATTACTTAACACAGTCCTGATAACTAAAAGTTAAAAATTATGTCAATTAATGCAGCTTCTAAAAGTTGTCAGTTACAATATATTATTAGGTCAGCGGGAAACTTGGAGCATCAAATAAAACCTCTAACCTATCCCGGCGCTTACATACAAAATGCTTAGTAAAACTTATATATTCTAAATATAGCAATTGAAAATTTATTTTGGTTGGAAAGTTGTGAAAATTTTAAATATTCATTGAGATCTGTAGACAAAGGAAATGTGTCGTTTCAATTAAGATGAGTCTTGCCAGTTGCCTAATTAATCAGTGTGTGAGAACATGATTATGCGACACTTGCAATTATATACGACATTAACAGTCTTAATAATATACAATATACCCAGTTAAAGACACTTTGTAAGTATACGTGAACAAAATGAAAATGACTAAGACAAAGGATGGTATCTGAAGCCGACAGTTTATTTATTTTTTAAGCTATTTTATCGCGGGCTTTGAGCGCGGCGACCAAATCAAGAAATTCCGTAAACCCTAAAAACCTAACATACGATGACGTAATATAGGTGCGGCAAATACGCGTTAGAGTAGGACAGAACGCATACAGCGTATTCACATCCCTCTGACGAAATCGGTGACGTAGCGTAAGCGCGGCCGGTGCAGCCAGTACGCGTCAGAGTGAGACAGACTAAATAGGCGTCTTAGTCTGAGTCTGGTAGAGATTGAAATAATATCAAAGAAAAAACTTGAATTAATATCAAAGGAAAACAAATGCTGCATAAATAAAAAATAAATAATTACAATTGCATAAGTTGATTAAAAAAATGCTATGCCATAGCTTTACCGCGGCAGTCCCCGAGTGCCACACGTTTTTTTTTTCTTTATTTGTTTTTTTATAGTTTCCTACGGCTTTGTAGAGAGAGTTCATTCAGAAAAAACGCGTTGTAAATTGCAAAATTCAAACAACTTAAAACTTCGCGCGTTTGACAGGTCAAATTTATAGCTAAGACAGGACATCGTTTGTAAAGTTAGCTAGTAGTTTATGGAAATTCAAATAACAAAATATTTGTTTCATTATTACAATAAAAGTCTAAAGTCAGGAGGATACTTAATGTCTATGATTTGATATTTCAAAATAAACATTGCTTATGATTTTTAATTAATCGTAATCGTATATTTAAATGTAAGTGATTAGTTCACTAACATAATTTTTCGCAATTTTTGTGCAAATACACTCGCTAAGCACATTAAATGGTCCATTAAAATTATTCATTCCACATTTCATCAAGTACGTAACCATGATTCAAAAGCTAACTTTAATTAAGGTATTTTAAAGTCCTTAACATTTTTTTTTGTAGCTTCTATTCCTAGAACGAATAAAAATAAGCTATATGGGTTTCAAAGTATTAGCAATTATGCCCATTTAATCTGCAAACCAAATGTCATTTAATATATTGAAATACAGCAGCAGAGACAATTTTATTTTGTTGACAATACCGATGTAATTAACCCTATTTATTTATTATTTTAAACCTACATTTTTAAGAATGTTTTGTCAAGTATATTTACAAAACAACATAAGCAGTACTAATTTTTAAAAATTTTTTAAAGGCTTTAAGTATTTATGTTTCTTTATAATCAAGGTTGTAATGCATTTATGCATTTTATGTACCACTAAAAAAGGATGTTTGAGACACGATTTGCTCTAAGCTCTGAAAGAGCCGGGAGGTCTATACAAACCAGAACCAACCTGGCCATGTCCAACCAGAACGAAAGCCAACCATGGCGCCTTTCGATTGTTATTGATAACTCAACATCTCTACTCCATCAGATACTTGCGTGACGGTACGTCATTCTGTTTGACCAATAACGAAACAAATCGCTTCGTCTTTTGTTTCATTTTCTCAGAACCCCTTGGCAGGTATTAGAGCCTACTTTGATGGCTAACGCGTTATTTCGTTTGCAAAACAACCAGAAAAACTCGCACACTAATAAAGATATTTAAATCATAACATGAATCAAATCTTAATACTTTAGATAGGCAGAAAAACAGAATCGTTTTGCCTCTAGAAAACCAGTCTTCGCGCGCTTGTATTGGGAAGGTGATCAAGTGATATTTAAAAAGTATTCTTCCGTAGAATTCCGAGAGCATTATTAGTTGAACCGGTCGCCATTTTGATATCTACAGGTGAGACACATCCGTGTGCGCATCTGCATTTTTACACGCAAAAAATAAACTAGTTCCAACGAGGTTTTAACCAATTTAACTTTTTTAACTGAGTTATTTTATACCAAAAACATCCTTTTTATTTTTGTGCACAATACAACTGGTGTTTGTTAGTTGACATATCTTTTTTCAAATGTACCTAAAAGTAAATATTGTGAATGTTTTATTTAAAATAGTTAATAAGCGGATCGTATACGTTTATTAATATATTTATTTACATACATAAAGATCATATGAAACTTGTTTTTGACTTGTTTTGGACGGCAATAGATGCAATAAACATTTATTGCATGAGGAGAAAGGAAGATATTGATTAGGACTTTAATTATTAAATAATTGATTTAAGCATAAAAGTTTTTAATTTTACATAATACCAATACTTGGTACACTACTCCAGGGTTTTGGTTGATCAAAGTAAAATTTGAGATATTGCAACTTCAAAGACTTATTATCCTTATTAAAACATTCTCTGTGTTAATAGTGTTTTTAATTGTTTGTTTACTCGTATTTAGCTGTAAAATGAAAGTAAAGAGTGACGAGACAAGACAAGGCCGTGACCTACACAGCATAAATGACACTTTTTACTACAAGAAAGTCTACTTTAAGCTGGGTGTTTCATAGATTCAGTTATCATTTATTACTTTAAAAGAAATAAATGATAACATTTTCATCAGTTCATTAATGTCCGCCCATGGACACTTAATGGCAGAGGGCTCGCGAGTGCCATGCCGGTCTTTTAAAATTTGGTACGCTCTTTTCTTGAAGGACCCTAGATTGGTTTGGACATACTTCATTGGGCAGCTGGTTCCATAAAGTGGTGGTGGGCGGCAGAATTGCCATTAAAACGCTTAGTTGTGGAACGACGGACTTCGAGGTGATACGGGTGGAATTTCGTATTCTGCCTCGACGTCCGATCATGAAACTGATCGTTTCATATGAAATGACATCATATAAATAAGAATATTAGAAATAATTCGTAGTATTTCACGCGCGTGTACACAATTTTGATTAGGATAATAATTAGGTTACACTAATAGTTAATTTTAACGTACCTCTAGTACCAGGCACGATGTAAATATATATTACACATCAACGAATATCCGACGAAAAACTTTCGGATGAAAAAATGTTTAGTCGACGTGAGAATCTAATCTGGGTCTATAAAATTGTTTTTTAACAGGCGTTTGTTATTACTGTAAGCTTAAAATACTTCACAATTGTTGTTAAAATTACACTAACGAGCGTGGTAAAGACTAGAGAAAATCGAACTTTCGTCCTATTCGCACGCGCCCTGTCGCTGTTCGATTCAAATTCAAATTCAAAAATCATTTATTCACGTAGGTAACACAATGTGCACTTGTGATTCGTCATTAAAGAAATAAATATTAATGCTTCTAATTTTACATTTACTGCCAGTTCTCAAATCAAGGGCGTAGAACGGAAGAGAAGAACTGGCAATAAACTCTCCGCCACTCTTTTTAATCGCCATGTTTTTTTTTTTTTTTTACACAACGTTTGTAAGGAGCTGCAACCATTACACCATTACACCATGTTCCACATGACATTTTAAGTAATAATAATAACATAAATAAAAATAAAGACTTGTCCCCTATCAGCAGGAGGCATGGTGAAATAGGAGCACGCACTTACATTCTCGTGGGAACAACACGCAAACACATAGTCGAAATAATTAACATCACCAACACACCAGATTGTCTATGCCAAATAATTAATAAATTTGATTAAGTTGCTTGTTATTTATCATTTGTATAGTTGAAATATAAAATCAAGTAATAAGAAGATAAAATATCTACCTATAGTAATTTACCGGGTTTCATTCAAAGTTTAACGAATATAACGTGTCAAAATAGATTTTTCGGTTTTGTTATTTATCAACAGATGGCGTTGTAGAGGAGGATCAACGAGGAGGATAGAAGGCCCAGACAGTTTTTAACAGATGTGCATGATCCCATCACATTAAAGCCAATTCAGATTAGAGTAAGACCGCTTGCACCGGGGATAACGAGGTGCCTTACTTCGTTGTTCGCTCACTCCAGAGAACTTCCATCCTGCCCTTCAGGCAATTAAAACGCCCACTACGGCCCGACCCTAGGTCCAAGTCTCATAGGAGACGCTCTTGTGCTAGTCCTTGGAAAAAGCTTATTTCCGGCAGAGCCACTAAAATAGCCCGAAATGAGCTGTCAAGGCCCTTCAGGCCCACAGCGAATTCCATTCAAAAAAAGATATTTTCTGGAAGATTTCAAGCGTTAAAAAATTGTCCCTCTCTTTGAATAAATGAGTAGTTTAACTAGTTCGTTATGTCTCATTTCGATCATTACGTTCGCACGTTTACAGTCACAAAACCAAAAGTTTATATTATAACATTAATTTGGCTATTATTTATAACATTTATACTTACAAAAACTTTAATCACCTATGCCGTACTTTGCACCTTATGAGTAATAAAAACAAAGTAATTTTCTTTGTTAGGATATAAAAAATGCGCCTTATAGTCAGACACTATAGTTTCACTTTAGTTGATCTTAAAAAAGGTTACAATGGTTCCACACCATTAAATCTCAACAAAGGAGTTTTCTAACTAACTAAAATATCGTTTAGTGTGACAGCTGCAGCGTTCGTGTGCGTTCATCAAACACCCTCAGTATTTATATATTGTATAATATAAATTTCATAAAACATTAATATCACGGTGAAATTTTTTTATTTATTTACATGAGACTGAAATACCTGAAATATTCCCTGATATGCAAGGTTATGCTGTATAGAAAAATAATCAAAATCATGGGATATATGATGGTAGGAGCTTAGGTCACATTGCCGCTACGGCTCCTACCAATTTTAATATATTATGTATTTATTTAAATAATTGTATTAAAAATATTTTTGTGGCACTGTATACATAATTTTGCATTCGGTCCAAATCATATTCATTTCATTACTTTATAAGTTTTATTTGTCCACTATTATCTACTACTATCCACCCTTACCCAGCCAATATATAAAAGTAAAAAGGTAATTATGCTAAATCGGACATTGACAAAAAAAAAACATTATATTACTATTAGGTCCTTACATATGAAATTGGCGTATTTCGTACTGGCCACTTTAATCACGATGTTCTCCTCTTTGGTAAGGAATTACAAA
This sequence comes from Pieris macdunnoughi, assembly GCA_905332375.1. NCBI lineage: Eukaryota > Metazoa > Arthropoda > Insecta > Lepidoptera > Pieridae > Pieris > Pieris macdunnoughi. The sequence goes on along the minus strand of CAJOBZ010000004.1, from coordinate 8,017,717 downwards.
TTCAAATTTGTACAGCTATTTACTCATGTATTTGTGCTTCGATGACCGTCATTCATTTGTTTTTTCTTCTGTTTTTTTCTGTTTGCGTCACTCATTTTACAAAATGGAAAACTTAAAGTATCGCATTATTTACGAGTACGAGTTCCGCCGTGGCACTAGTGCTGCGGAAACGACTCGAAGGGTGAATGATGTGTATGGCGGTCATGTTGCAAAAGAAAACACAGTTCGTTTTTGGTTCCAACGTTTTATTTTATTTTATTTATTGCATTTTAGGAAGATTTACAGTATTTTAACAGAAGGTAAATTGTGATTACAATAAAATAAAGTCAGTACTAATTACAAATCTCCACCTATAGATAATCCATAAATACCTTTAGGAGATAGGAGGGATAAAATTAACAATCATGAATTTATAATACTATGAAACAATTAAAGAACTTAAGTAAATGAAAAATTAAGTATGACTATTCTAATGGAAATAGCTGGATGTGAGTGTGCGTCTCACAGAGTCAATGGAAGAACAGAATAGATCGATGTCAAGCTGGGTTGAATACTGGTTGTAGGTCTGTACACTTCGAATCAAGAATGTATTTTTCCTATAGTTGGTATTAAATGGAGGCATTTTGAAAAGAGGGCGATGTCTGAACCATAATAAGTCAGTTCGCAAGTTGAGCTTTGCTAACATCTCCGGACAATCAACGAATCCCCTAACAATCTGTAATAAATAGCAGACATCGGAAATATTCCTTCGATTTTCAAGGGGCAAAAAATGGTAGCGTTGACAACGGTGATGGTAACCATCAGAATGCTGGTGGGCCTTAAAGTCGAGAAAACGAAGGAAGCGTCGCTGGATATTTTCGAGACGAGCCTTGTATTCCTGGTATTGAGGATTCCAGACTTGTGAGGCGTACTCTAGGTGACTACGCACAAAAGAACAATATAATATTTTAATAGTTTTTAAATGTTTGAAGACAGCTGATGTTCTAATGATAAAACCCAAGGATTTAGAGGCTTTGGAAACTACACTATCAATGTGTCTATCAAATAGCAATTTATTGTCATGGATGACCCCAAGATCCTTAACTTCTACCAGTCTAGTTTCGTTCTGGAAATTTCGACCTGCAGAACAAGCCCCGTGGACGGCCTGAGACCCAAGTTGATAATGAAGTCTTGAAGGCTATTGTGGAAGCGGATCCATCGCAAACCACGTCCGAGTTAGCTGCAGGCTGCGGTGTTAGTGATAAAACTGTTTTAATTCACATGAAGCATATTGGGATGATTAAAAAGCTTGAAAGATGGGTACCTCACGAATTGACTGAAGCAAACCGGCAAACGCGCGTCGAATGCTGCGTTACATTACTGAACCGGCACAATAATGAAGGTATTTTAAACCGAATCATTACCTGTGATGAAAAATGGATTCTTTACGATAATCGGAAGCGCTCAGCGCAATGGTTGGATCCTGGCCAGCCAGCCAAATCCTGCCCCAAGCGAAAATTAACCCCAAAAAAGTTACTTGTAAGCGTTTGGTGGACTAGTGCCGGTATTGTTCATTGCAGTTTTCTCAAATCTGGCCAGGCTATTACGGCTCATGTCTATTGTCAGCAATTGCAAACCATGATGGAAAAGCTAGCGGCTAAACAACCTAGGCTGGTCAATCGCTCCACGCCACTGCTACTTCACGACAACGCTAGACCACACACTGCACAACAGACGGCTACCAAATTAGACGAGCTTCAATTGGAATGTCTAAGACATCCTCCGTACTCCCCGGACCTTGCTCCAACAGATTATCATTTTTTTCGAAATTTGGACAACTTCTTGCAAGGGATAAAATTTAACTCTGATGGGGCAGTCCAAATCGCCTTCACAGATTTTATTGATTCCCGTCCGACTGTTTTTTTTAGTAAAGGGATCAATGAACTACCTATGAGATGGCAAAAGTGCATAGAAAACAATGGTTCATACTTTGATTAATTAAATATATGTATTATATTTAAAAATATTCGACTTTTTGTTCCTCCCATACAAAACGCCAATTTCATATGTAAGGACCTAATATTAATAATTTAGATGGTGAAACGACAATTTTTCGGAAGCGGACGTTGTTAAAAAAGAACGGAAGCTCTGCGCAAATCAAGGTAAATATAAATCCTTATATAGGCTGACCTCACCACTTCAGAATATAGTTTTCTCGGAGTGCTTTGAAATAAAAGGTCAAGTCTCATTTTTATAATATTCATATGTTTTTAGTATTTCTAGACATTAACGTTTTAAACGCTAAATGTGTTGATTTTTCTCTTAAATTTTAATTACAAACCGTGTTTACGTTCTACTAGATTTATCTACCTTTTACGTAACTAAACAGAGTATTCAAGAGTCAACGCCGAAGTGTCGTACGTTTCGTATTACCAAAAGGATAGACCTGTGCGCTTCTGTAATTTTTGTGTCCCTAAGAAAGTGTTCAGGGACTTTTAGAATAAGATTCGGAGTCCGGATTTATGACTCCTGTACTTCAAAATCCAATATTATTTTAGCGCATTACAATTCTGAATAATACCCAATGTCTATTTTTCATTGCGTCATTACCGACATAACCTGATACTTTATATCGCTAGATCTAATACAGGTCTTCAATGTTAAAAAAATATGTTATTAAAAGCAATGTCATGCTTATAATTTGTCCTAATAGTTTGTTATTATTTTACAGTTTATAACCTCGACAAGCACAATATTGCAAGTGATTATTAGTAGTATACTTTTAAACATAAACAATTATATTTTTTTTAAACTTCATAATTGATATAAAATAAAAGCCTTTATTGTTGAATATAACTTGTACAATGACAATACATATCTTTACTATGTAATTATTAGTTATATAATTAGTAGAAATGCCTTTAATTCATATATTTACTATTTTCTATTAATACTTTTTAAATTATCTTGGGCGGATAAGGTTATCAGATGGCAAAGTCCAACTTACTGAGTACTTATGTGGAATTTTAAGTGAGCTGACGGCTTGCAAGTCGCGTTTCTAACAGTTACTTTTACAAATACTTATCCGGAGCCTGCAAGGCACACAGCTTATATAACATTCCAATGACTCACAGAAGTACATAGCCAACTGGCTTAATATAGTACTTATGTACAAGTATTTATGGACACGTGATTGCAAGTAGACAATAATCATACAAAGACATAAGAATATATATATATATAACTAGTGGACCCCACAGACGTTGTCCTGCATGATATTTAAAGCGATTAGGATATTAAGCAAAGTATGAAAGTACCGACTGCAGTGCCATCTGCCGGGCTGATTTGTGAATCTAAACCATTCCCAGATCCCCTTGAACACACACAAAAAATTTCATCAAAATCGGTCCAGTCGTTTAGGAGGAGTTCAGTCACATACACACGCACAGAAGAAATATATATATTAAGATATGGTTGAGAGAACGTTAAATACGACAGTATTTCTTTACTAAATACGTAAACTATAAACTAATTAAACACATCAAATACATTTTGAAAACATACATTTTTAAATAAATTATTCAAGACACTTTTGAAAGAACACGGGGTATAACTGAGAAACTCAACTGACTGTTAAAAGACTCCTTATATTTTTGGATTTGGATATTTTATAATAATACATAACTTCAATCCGGTTAAAAAGTGTTTTCTTTAAATGTGTAAAGGTTATGTCAATAAAAGACAATACTATTTGGATATTCTATTGATATTTTCCGATAAGTTAGATAGTTTTTTCACTGGCTCGATGGCTATCACCCCCGATAACGTAGAGGTTAAAACATCTTTAGACAGATATGACAGCGTTTGAAACAAAAGAACGCTAAGTTTGACATTGAATTTCAATTTCGATTTTGGATTGCAGTGTGTACGTCGAAATTTAAAAAATAATATAAAGAATACCTTTTTACATTTTCTTATAATGACACTTTTGTAGAATGTCTAAAACATGGTTCTGATTAGGTAGGTGTTTGAGAATAAAATACGAAATAGTCTAGCACTCTCTCCTTAAAGTCATATGACCTTGAGTGCAGCCTTGCAATTGTTTAAGTATACGTACGTTTTCTGAATTGACCACAGCTGTTGTTAAAACTGTGCACATATGGCTTTTGTTCGTCCCTAGATACGTAGTCACAAGTTAAAAGTAACTAGTTATCTTATTTAACCTATATTTTTGCAATAGAACCAGACATCGCGTTGATCAAAGAAAACCCCACAATTGCTTAACTGCTTCTTATGTCTGAAACTCATCTTATTAATATTTAAAGCCCCTAACTTACCCGTATTGCGATCAGTTATGTTGGGAGTATTTTTTATTGATCTTCTATGTATTATCAAAATAATTCCATTTTGAACGAACATTTGAATCGCCATTTAGCTTTTACTTCCTCCTAGCCAATATAAATAATATTTGTATAGGAATTACATAAAACAAAAACAATTATATATGTTATGTGTTAATAAACGTAAAACGTGTAATTTAGCAATAAACAATTGTATTCATATAGTTGTAACAAAGCAATTATTTAAGTAGGTAACTTAATTTATTAAGCAATTCTAAAATTCTTGTATAACTTATGAAAGTGTACTTAACCATTTTTAATTACTTCGTTTTAGCTTGTGTGATGTATTTCCAACACAAACTCTGTTGCAATGCAAATAATAATATTATTATTAACAATTTAACAAAACAATTGATTTGAAAAGAAGTTTATTGACGAAGATACTTAAACTTTATTGGCCTATTGGGTGGTTACTAATGTGTCGGTAAAACGTCTATCTTAAGCCTAAGGTTTTAGGTTCGAACCCCGAAAATGCTAATTTATATTTCTTTCTTGCTAATTTATGTAAGCAAGCAACACTTGCTCGCTAAAGAAAAATATTGCTAGGAATTGGACATGACCAAGAATCAACGTGTGCGTGGCAAAGAAGGCTGATCTCCTATGTATTAAGAAAGTGTATCAATAAATCAGAAGGATTATAGCGACACCTTTTTTTTAAACTAAGTTATAAATGTAAGCTATAAATAGGCTTTCATCTAGCATGAAAAATAAAAGTCCATTTTCGCGCACAAATTGAATTCCATATTTTATGTCTCACAGTTTTTGAACAAGAGCTTTCATATATCATTGACGTGCGATGTCATATCGAAAAATGGCTTCCACAAAATTCAGCGCGCGTTTCACTCGGAACATGATCGAGAAATAACTCTAAAATTAATTAACGAGCACGAGAGAGTATTGTGTTGAGAGAGAAGTCATTTTTCAGAAACAATCATTTTATTAAGTGTTCTAATTTAGTTTGAAACTATTTGTTGTTTAGGATTTGCATACAATTCCGATGTGGTATTTAACATTATATTGATTCCGATTTTCTCTTGTTTATTATTAACGAAAAGCCAATCTATATTTATTCCGGGTTCGTTCCGGTATCTGAGCAGTTGACGCGCGTGTTGACTCTCTTTTCCTTTAAATGGACGTATTATCCTAACTGTTAACCACAATCTATAATCACGCGATAAAGAAATTCTATTTAGTACTTTAGAATACGAACACTCCTGTGAAGTAGACAACTTTGCAACTCTGCTAGTTATATATATGAAATCTCTACTGGTGACGGACGAGTCATTCTAAGCCTATGATTACTAAAACTACTTTCTTCATTTCATTTGAACAACGCAACAAATATTGCAGATACATTTACAAAAATACTTCGCAGTCCAGTAATTACTGTAATATTAAAATTACTATTAGTACACTTACTTAAAATTACCAAAAGTACTTGTACAAAATATGAATATTAAATTGTACGCTGTCGAAAGACATTACGCTGCAGTGTCGTAACTGCACTTTGTCTCGTAAAGTACCTGCTCTAGTTTGCTCAATGGATTATTCTATTAGGTACCTATCAAATGACTAGTACTTTATGAAACAATTTTCAGATGATCACTAGAATATTCCCTTTATGATTTTACACTGTTACTTTAGTCGTTTGAATAGAATTTTCTAGCTTAGTCACGAATTTGCTTAATGGATTTATTGGTCCCTCTATTCATAAATACTTAACAAATAAAATTAATAGCCTGAACCAAACAAAAATTATAGTAATAATCATTTGTAATGTAAGAATACATTAAAAACATACACAATACGTGAATTGATTATTAGATACAATGATTATACAAGACATAGATATATATTACTAACGAAACACACAAAATAATAATCAAAAAAGATAACAAAAAAAATAGGAATAGTGTGTAATGTGTGTGTGTTGTGGTCGTAACTGGCACTGGCTTCGCATTATGCTGTGGAGCAGGCGTGTTCCACAGCGCTGGTGAAACACACAAGATTACAATAATTTAGTTCTTTAGAGATTCGTAGAAGGTATTTGTAAAAAATATTTTTTACAGATTTTCCTTCTGCATTCATCCTAATAACGTAAATTACGTTACGCTGTACACGGATAAAGTTACGAACATTGCGATTTATTTTGATTTCAATTCCCAAGTAAAGCTTATTTGAAATACTTCTATTGAAATAGGATTCTTTATTACGTTTTTAATCGTATTAGAGATCAGGATACACCCACGCACCGGGGTTGTGTTATCCTTATCTTCGTACATTTATTTTTGAGCCGGACCGGTGCTTATATTAAGAGCAGACACATTTATGAGTCACGACATATTTTATCGTTATTCGTTACGTCATTTTTCTAAATGACTTTTCAAAATTTAAACCCAGCCTTCACTTTAACCTCGGTGTTTAGTGAATCACCGATACATTATCTATTAACTTATGCGGCGTCATTTAACGTCACGTTACGTTTGTCACGTCTAATATATTATTTAGTCAGACAGTACCTTAGCATCTAATGAAACCTAACCCTAACACGCCCAAATACCTCGGATGAGTATGTGTTGCCCCTGCACCTGCTTTTGAGAGATTACCACCACGTCAAATACTCCTCTTCTCGGCCTACAGGAGTCTTGTAATATTGAGTAAATTTGTGTTTGTACACATGTGTAGCACCTATGTATGGCCACTACCAATAGAGACTATTGAATATACAGTCAAAACCGTTTACGACAACATCGTTTAGAACAACATACCGGTTATATTGATCAAAGGCTGAATTTTATTGTATTAATAACAACGTCATCGGCTGTTACAACTATCGGTTTTTACGACCAAATATGAGAAGTCCCTTCGATGTCGTTATAACAGATTTTGACTGTTATATAATGAATCATGGCAATAAAGTAAGTCTAAGTATATCATTGAAACTTTAGGTTTTAGTAATGACACAGTTAATAAGAGCCGTCTACGTGTGACTGCGCTCAGCGTAACTAGAGCGTTGTAATAATTGTCTTAAGTAATAATGTTACACCTAGCGATTGCTACTATAAACACTTCAATTATTTGAAACTTCTAAAATAGGCTATCTGTTTGGCTTTTTAATGGCTATCATTTTTTCTACTTATGAGAATTTATTATATTGTTATAATTTTTTTTTTATCCATTTAAGTTAAACTCTTAATAATGTAAATAATATTTTACGTTACTCAACTGTATTGATACTATTGTTGACTCAACTTAGGTGGAAACACCTTTATTCGAGTACTACACTAACACTAAGTCCATGTCAATATATTTTACACTATCACTCCACCAACGGAGTGAAGGCCTCCTCCAAATTCTTCCACTTGTCTCTCCTCGCGACAATTTTCCAATTCTGCCCCGCTATCCTTTTTCTTCCCACTTTACTATTCCAAGTAAGAGAATTCTTGACCCCTCTGCCATCACAAATGCGGGCAAAGTAAGTAACCGGCCCATATTCACTTTCACTCTTTTAACTATAGTAAATAGTTTAGTATTTAATAAGTTTTGCTCCATTTCTAAACATCAATTAAAAAATTGTTTTGTTTGTCATTTGTTATACTTTCCTGCTATGTTTCATTTGGCAGTGGTGCCAACTTATTGCAGCGGAACGATAAAAACTTTTATTTGACGCATATTTCAGTATTACACGAATTTTAAGTTATTTTTATCACAGTTGTAGATTGCTATATGAGTTTTCTATTTATACACAACAGTATAGAAGTTCAAATTTGCATCTGCAAAACACTTTTTTAATAACTGCTGGCTTGTGGGCTTACCGATCTTATAGGTATGCTTAATAAAAGGACCAAACATGAAAACCAAAGTTAAAACAGTCCTTTCATATTAAAGCTGATAGTTTTTTTGAACTCCTGTAACTAAGTATAAAAATCGTTTATAACACAATATTTTTACGTTAAATTTGGCAGCAACACTATAAATTTATGAAACAGGAAGTATGAAAACAAAACAAATTAAATTTTAGCTGTCCCTTGGAGAGGGAGATGCGCAGATGGGTATTTACCATAGGTAATCGTTATTCCAAAGAATTCTAGCTCCTCATTCACAGATAAAAAAATATAGCTCAGAGAATTCCATTTTCATCGTACATGAAACTAAGGAACATAATATTCTAATTTCCACTGTCACGATAATATTACGGAAGCTACCACAAAGTAATCAATACCATTGGTGGTAAAAATGAGGAATTATCAGGATATCATTTTGTACTAGCCTTTAAACAAGAGTGTTAGCATGGTGTGTTTGAATGTGCACAAGTTTTTTTAGTATCGTCTTGTTTCTACGGTGAAGGAAAACATTGTATTGTTTGCGTTCAAAAACTAATTCAAATCTCCAATTAATTCCCTTAATAGATTCCCTCAAAAATAAAGTCCTTTTCTTAGAATTAGAGAGCTTAATTAAACGAAGTCAATTAAAATGTTTCGGAATAACGAAAGAACCGGGAATTTTTTACACTTTGATGAATGAAGTATCTATAGTTATAAGAGTCTTGTTTAAATGTAGGCATAAAAAATAATAAATATAAACATGACTTCTGAACTTTTAGGGCATGTGGCAGATAAGACGATCGGGGTAGAAAATTTTACTGGTATTGCTAATGTTTAAATTAAACTTTTATAACGCATAAACCAGAATGAATTATATTATTTAGACTACGCTTTGAGTGCTTTTCAGTAATCGTGGTCAATTACCAAATGCTTATTATTTTATAGGGAATATTCAGGAGTTACAGGAATTAAGCTTTGGAGGTAGTTTTTGTACTGCCATTGTTTATATTATAACAATATTACACAAAACATATAAATACTTTCCAATGGTTGACTTATTTTACTCTCTAATCCACCGGGTATTATATTATATATGTGTGCAGATTTTTAGCTATATCAATAATGTATAAACTCAGAAAAACTTGGACATAAATTTTTTTGAAATAAAAGGTCAATGTTAAATGCATTATTAAATACAAAAATGTCCCACCATATGTGTTCGATTTTTAAATAACGAAACAGATAAAGAAAACAAGTGCAATCGATTTTATATCCTTCAGTCACGGCACGTTTGACTCGAAGTGGAAAACCTACTTCACAATAGTGAGCCTTCGACACATTAGATACCTTGGACATGGTAATGACCTATTTTATTGTTATTGTCTTAATATTTATCACCTTTGCACGAATATTGTTAAGGTCAAACAGGGTGTTAACTTGAAATTAAATTGCAATGTTTATTTCTCTTATAAGATTAATTAAATTGATGTGGGACCAGATGACCTCAAAGCCTGACTGATATTACATCTTACCATAAACTATGAAGACAATACACGACAAACTGATGTTCAAAAAGACCAAGAAAGACTATCTGACTAAACAGATTTTAAAACAGCCTTGCGATTCTGTAACTCGCATGATTAGGTGGGAGCTTGTAGTTTATTGTTTATCAGAGTGCCAAATCATAAAATGACTGCTTCACAACTGATTTGAGAGCGACCGCCGATGCGAAAACCGCTGTGTGAGTTCGAAAAGTGAGTTACAGAATCGCAAGGCAGCTCATATGTGACAATTAAATAGATCAGTGTTTTAGTTAAAACAGTTTGATTCGATTAAAATTAGACATAACATTCCATACCAATATACTCGTATACCTATGAGTGTATTTGAAGAATATGATATTACTATCCCAAGACACGTTCATATAATATTTAATAATTAGCTTTGTTATGACGTTAATCAATAACAACCACTAACATACCAAATTAATTTGACAGGTTATGTAACCAGTTGATTAGCTTGTTATCCACATTGTTGAAAGTAATATTGTTACTTTCGTTTCGTAATCCATGACGAAAAACTGGATACAAAATAATCAGAAGAAATTCAACGATTTATTGTGTTGATATAATTCTATATTTTCGTTACCAAACGAAGAATATAAATCTAATAAATCTAATATTTTCGTGACATATGTTATGGTAATTTCATTTCTGACTTTCCAAGTCATTATTAGTGTTCTTAATAGACAATTATTTTATTAATTTTGTTGAGGGTAATGCATAATTTGACACGCCCAATCGGCATATTCCATTTCAGACTCTCTTTTGTTTTGTTCGTATGGTTACACGCACTCGTAATTGTTTCCAAATTTGCCAATGTTGATTTAATTATATTATTTCGTAAGTGTTTTGTGAGTGCTGTGAAATTGTGTTTGTGAAAGAAAGTAAATATATATTATTACTAGTGGACCCCACAGACGTTGTCTTGCATGATATTTAAAGCGATTAGGATATTAAGCAAAGTATGAACGTACCGACTGCAGTGCCATCTGCCGGGCTGATTTGTGAATCTAAATCATTCCCAGATCCCCTTGAACATACACAAAAAATTTCATCAAAATCGGTCCAGTCGTTTGAGAGAAGTTCAGTGACATACACACTCACAGAAGAATTATATATATAAAGATATTTTTTACGTTTCGAATTGCTTCTATAATAATGTTTCCCTTATGCCTACGACTGTGCGCCTCTTTCGTCAATTGAGTTAAATCAAAGATAAATCGAAGTATATAAATAATTGTACTCAGGGCTTAATATTTATTGCAAATATAAGTTTTGTATCAACCAAACCGTTCTTTTTAGAACAATTAGTATAAAGATTTAGAATAATGTTTGACTCAATAACTAGAATATCTTACTTGGTTACCAACAATCTTTGTAAATGCATTGATACTTAGAGTGGTAGTAGTTTGTCATAAGGTCTTTAGCTGATTTCAAAACATCATATATCTTCATAAATTACATTACAATGTGACCAAATGCAGTTATTTTTACTGGTATCTGACCCTAATTTCTGGTCCAAGTGTGATGTGATTCATTGAGTGTATATAGAAATAATATAGATGTTTAATAACTGATAAATTATTACGTATTCTTTCATCAAAAGTACTCGTCACTTTCCATCAAATTTTATTTACGCTATAATAAAAAGACAGAATTGCTTTTGTTAAATGAATCGGATTTATTTAGTTTCTATCTATAAATTAGTTGGAATCCATTATATGACTAATCTATAGTATTAAAGTAGTCTATGCTCATTAGCATTCTTTTCTAACGATTCATATTTCTTTAAAAAGTTATAAAATCAAACGGAAACATACGATATCGCACCGTCACGGTACATTTACAGCCTTAATAGCAAATTCATTCAATAATTCATTTATTCAGAGATTTTACTTCGACGGCTTCAGAAATTATGATGTGCGCTCGTCGGGAAAATCCATAGTTATTTTACTGTTTTTGTAATTGAAAAAGGAAATTTTTCAATGCTTTATAGCAAGTCGGAAACAAATAGTGACTTATTGCGACAAAATAATTTAGAATAATAAACGATAACGTCAGTGTAGAATGATAACCTCGTATGTCAAAAAACATTTATTTTTTATTCTTAGACCCTTATGTTTTAGACCCTTATTTAACTGGTATATTCACTAACCTTAACTTAAGGACTTATGTTGTTACTATATAAGTCCTTTTTACCATCTAAAACTATGAACAAAAACATATAATTATATTTTAACGAACATTGACGAAATTTTACATTTTTTTCGTTTCCTGTTAATGTTTGGTTCTCTGGACATACGAGGTTATCATTCTACAGCGACGATAAGTATTTTATCAAAAAAATAGATAAATATGGCTTAAAAAAACAGTGGCCCTACAACCCTTGGAGTTGGCTCTAGATTTCTGTTTTCAGTTTCGTGACCATTTTTTTTTAAATAGTTAGGTAAGGAAGAGAGCCACTAAAAGTCCATTGGGGTTCGCACCTAGGTTCTCAACGATAAACGTCGCTCAAGCCATTAGGCCATCACTGCTCATGGTTTCTTGAAACTTTTTGAGTTTTATGTTATACAAATTGGTATCAGTGATCAAGTATTTGTTTGAAAAGGGCGACTCCATCTCTATAGTCGGACGTTCCAACTTTTGCATAACTCTTTAATTAATTGAATATAACAATTAGAATACATAAGATTTTCACATAACCATTATAAACAGATAACAATTAATATTTTCTTGTGCGTATTGCACGCGGAAACGGAGGTAATTAGGAAATACATTGAAACAATCAATTATGAAATACACATTATATATTTTCGCTTTACAATCAACAATGCGATTATTTTACATTATGGGTATTAAACGGTATTACAAAAATACATGCGCAAGCACATGACAGTTGACCGTGAGAATATTTCATAACTCATACAATGGCCATTTAAAACTTGAGACACGCTCGCAGTGGCATTTGCATGTCTACCTGCCATTGAGTAATTCACGGCAGCGTAATTAACAGTTGAACCACCAATTATACCTCTTTCTACCTTCTTTCTATTAACTTACTTTACACGATAAAAATAATACAAAACGCAAAATATTACTTAATAACTTTGTAACTAGAAAAAGTGCTTGAATAGGAAAAAATTGTTTTGCTGGAGGCGAATGCGCGCACTGTCATGCCCTTGTCTGCGATATTAATATTTTGAATGTAGTGATTATATTATAATTAATTCCTATGTGTCGAAATCGTCACAACATCGAGCGTAGGAATAAGGCCGGCTACGCACTTGCGAGCTTTCTGGCAATGTGAGTGTCCATGGGCTTACAATCTTCAATGTTATCATTTAATATCAGATGAGCCTCCTGCCCGATTGCTCCCTGTTAAATAAAAAAAGTGCGTCCGAGCAAGGTACACATGTCAGAAGTGAAACTTCTTAGGCAAACAAATTTTTAACTTTTGTTCATATTTATACAAATCTAAAACTTTAGATTTCCGAGACTTAGAGGGAGGGAAAAAGGAAGATATGTTTGGAATTTAAGGAATTTAATTGTCATTAAAATATTAAAAGTGCCGAAAATTAATACAAATAATAAATTTAATTTTTTTAATTTATTTCTTCGATAATAAAAACACGTGGCATCATAATAATTTACAATTCGTCATTTGAGATTTCAATAAATTATTTTGCATAAAATATAAAATACTAATATTTCATAAATTCTCTTTACGAAATTTTGTTATTAAAAATAGAATTTCTTTTCTTCTCCTCTTCTTCTTATTCTCTCTCAATCGGTCTCAATCGCTCTCCCTCTTTTCTTCGACAAAAACGCTGTATCTTCGTGATGTTCCGTAAAAATTTTATCCTCATGCGCCTAAAGACCCGACCGACCCGATGCAACCGAATATTTTTTTGTAGTTAAGTTTAACTTCAAAAAATATTCGGTTGTGAATATATTACATCAAAGTTATGGCCGCAAGTATCAGTACTAATAAAAGAATAAACCTGTTTCATCTGTTTTTTTACGTACGTAACTCTTAAATCACCGATTACGAAACTTTCAAATCCATTTAATCTAAAATGGCACGATAGTAAGGCGAGATAAAAGTAAAAATGTTAGTATAAAAAGTAATAGATTACAGTAATGAGGCCGTAAATATTTTAAACTATTTTTATACCTGTTATAGAATCACCAATTACGAAACTTTCAAGTCCACTTAACGCAGAAAGGCACGAAAGAATTTTCGTACTTAAAACACGGATCGGCAGCTGAGATAGCCAACTGTAAGAATTTAATGAAACACATCTCTAAATACTTTTCTAAAGAATACAATAAGCACATTGTTAAACTTAATAAAAGGTCGTTGCCGCGTTGTTGAACATTAATGAATTGTTATTTTTCCTACCTTTTTCTCCAGTATAGAGATCGTTTTTGCTTCAATTAACCTTGAAATGAGGAAAACTTTTTACTCTGGGAAGAAAAGCGTGAAGCCATTATCTCTAACAATGCTCTTATCTTCACAGACAGAGGAATTTTAGACTTTTTAGTGTGGCTGTCATACTATTATGCCTCTTACATCACTCTCATTTGTTTGCATATCATTAAGCAAACTTTCATTAAAACATGTTTTAAATAAGATTGAAAGTTGCCTCGCAAATGCATTTCAGTAATGTATGAAGAGCTTTTCTTCACTAATTAGTAAGTTATGAAAGGACCGTGTTATTCAATAATGAATTAAAAGGTGTCATATAATTATGCATTAATAAAAAATAAAATAAATCAATGGCGCTGCATCCTCTTTTAGGTCTGGGCTTCAGATTTCTGAATCTGTTTCATGATCATTTTTTTCAATCTAATAGGCAAGTAGGTGATCAGCCTTCTGTGCCTGACACACACCGTCGACTTTTTGGGTCTAAGACATGTCGGTTTCCTTCACCGTTCGAGCGAATGTTAGATGCGCACATAGAAAGTAATTCCATTGGTGTACAGCCGGGGATCGAACCTACGACCTCAGGGATGAGAGTCGCACGCTGAAGCCACTAGGCCAACACTGCTCTTATGCATTAAAAGAAGAAAAATATGCAAAATTAAATTTCCTAAAATATAATAATGATAAAAGTTTCGAGCTCGTCGCCGCTAACGGTTACAGATCATAGACAAATACAAGGAGTATTTCGTATTTTAATAACAACATGTATTTATTTAATGTATTTAATAGTATTTATCCAAACAACAATTTTGTTTATAAATCCTTTATCATATTGCAAAATTGCTTTAACAAAATGAATAAACGACCTTTATAATTGTAGAAATCCCGAACACGGCCGCAGTAATTTAACACAGTTCTCGTAAATGCGAAAATGTCCAGCGAATGTAACAGGCCTCTAACAATGTACCAAATTGTACGTACGCCCGAAATAATAATAATTAATGAAACACCGTGACTACGAAACGAAAACGTTTTGTTTTATACCCAAACCCTTTAGGCATTCTAACTCATTCGTACATCCAAGTATTCTGCACGTTGCTTAATTGATGTTAAATTTGATATTTTTGATTAAGGATCAAGTATGAATGCTACGTATACGAAAATGTTTGAAAACAGAATTATTTTTACGACATATTAGTATACATAAAGTAAAGAAAGTTCCTTTAGGGTTTTTAATGTCATACCTATAATTTCTTAGATATTACATCACTCAACTCTCGTATCTTGGTTTAACACACCTAACGCTGCTGTCAATTGACTCTGCCTCTTTGTAACTTTGTGATGCGAATTTGTTTTTTATTATTATAAAGGTGCCGGCTGTTTACTAATTTTGAATATAGAATCTATACGGCTTTAGGCCATTGTTACCTCATGATTCGTCGTATATTAAGTATAATGCGTGCAATTTGTACGTGTACCGGTTTGGAAGCAAATAGCAATATATCGGCGAGAAACTGTCCGACCGGCCGGAACGATCGCTTTCTCGTACTGCGTGCCGCCTCTGTGACGCACATACCCTGAGAGCTTGTTAATTTTATCAAAACTTATATAAGGGTCTGTTCTTGGCTTTTAGTGTACGATTGACTCTGAATCTGCGGTGTAGTAGCATTTTTTATGTACAGGAGGCAAACGGGCAGGAGATGATGTGAGGCTGATGTTAAATGATACCGCCACCCATGGACACTCACATAAGGCTCGCAAGTGCGTTGCCGGTCTTTTAGGCATATGACATTTACCTGGAGAAATGTACTATACAGAATGGTGATTTAAGTCATAAAACAAAAAGAAACAGGACGATTGATAAATAAACAATAGGTTACGGCATTATAATCAAAATGTATATCTATTCTTAACTTGCCTTTCTAAAATAGTGTGACATTCTTATATATTGAACTTAATATTATCTATTGGAAAAATATTGTCACAATTTTTAGTCAAATTATATTCAGTCACAAAACATGTTCTTACAATTAACAGTAATGTGAAGTTTAGCTCTTAAACTATTCCGATCACGATATCGACGCTACGTGCGGTGTATGTAGGCCAAACTGTTACGAACAGGCATTGTGTTGGCATAATTTTTAATCACAAATACAGTCCTTTGGCTTTGCGCCTATATTTCTAACGAGACCTGGATAGCGGGCCTATTCGCGGTACAAAGAATTCCGTTTCCAAGTTCCTTATATTTATTATTAAGAATAAAATAGGAAAATATATCGAGAATACTTTTGTACATTATACATCGCATTTAAATAGATGTAGGTAGAAAGAAAGATACATGAAGTTATATTATTTTTTCCTTCATAATTTTAGTTTTCGGGTGCATTAAAATCTAGTACTTTGATAAGACGATATTATGCATTTACATTAACCTATTATCTATATGTATATTTTAGGCTTAAAACTATTTTAACTAAGGGACCTTTCGTCTTCTTTATAACGGTGTAATTAAAAGAGACAGAACATCAATAAATATTTTAGTATTTATGGATAAAATGCTAGCTTTAAATTATTGAAAACTAATTTCAGTATTTATAATCCTTTCAAATTTCCGTCTCCCAATTAAATTCAGTGCTTTTATCCTAAGGTTAAAGAATAACGCAAGATTCGTTTCAGCAAAAAAATATGAAACAAATAGTGAGGGAAGCGAGGAGTGCTTTGATTTCCGTGATTCTATTTGTACGGATTTATTGAACAAATACGACCATTTTTCCGCTTTCATTTCGGTGATTACATATTTTGTTAGAGAAAACGTATATCGTGGTCACGTATATATAGGATAAGCACATATTACAGTATGTTCATATAACAAGTACAGTACTTGACTCATGAAGTGAATCAAGGCTCATCAAATTAAAATCTGTAACTAAATTCTATTTTATAAAAAAATCCTTTGAACTGATTACTTTATATTACTTTTTATATAACACTGGAGTCTTTCTCGGCTCTTTAGCGAAAAACATTTACATCAATGTGTAGTTATACCTTGTAAGTGTTTGAAATTTTGTAATATTCTGCGATTTATTTCTGAAATCAACCATTCCTTGAAAATGAAAAACGCCCGTTACAGCAGTATTTCGACTAGTATACAGTTTTTGCTTGTAGAATCAATAGCTTCGACGTATATATAGAAAAAGTGATACTACACTGAGAATTAAGAAAATCCTTAAAATAAACACTGCTTGCCAGGCAAAGATTAGGCCTGACTATTACTCTTCTAATTATTAAAGTACTTAGACACTTTTGCATTATTATGTAACTTAGATAAAGACATAAATACGTATAGGAATTGATTTATTAAATAAATAATAACTAGGATTCAGTAATGTTTATAGTTTCATTACCATACTATTAGTCTAGTCGACAAGTTGAAAATGGAACAAAATAGAGATACTGCTCTTAAAATTATGTGCGATAGCTCATTCGAACCGGAATGACGCCTAGAAAAATGTGCTAAAAGCGTGTATTAGCACATAAAAAATTGCAAAAGTTATAGACCATTAAAGATGAAAAAAAATGGAATTTAGTTTTTTGCCAATATTTAATAAACTATTAATATTTAAGAAATTTCAAATAAAGATTCTGAAAGAGGAGGAAATTTCCAATAAAAAACTCTCAGCTCCCGGAACTCTATCTCCATTATTTATAACTTTAATTTAACGCTGAAAATAGGTCTGTGCGTGACATTTTTAGGATTCGCGCGTGGCGTCAAAAGCGACTACGGCACATTAATTAATTTATTTAAGGTATTGAATATTTTTTTTTAAATTTGAAAAAATTATGGTGTGTTCTGAACACTATAATTAATTTATTCCCGTTGGAAATTTTACTTAAAGTTAATTTTTCAACAAGTTAAATAATTGTTAACTAAC
This sequence comes from Pieris macdunnoughi, assembly GCA_905332375.1. NCBI lineage: Eukaryota > Metazoa > Arthropoda > Insecta > Lepidoptera > Pieridae > Pieris > Pieris macdunnoughi. The sequence continues at coordinate 7,999,594 of CAJOBZ010000004.1, read as the reverse complement.
GAAATTTTCTCGAACGACCGTCTTAATTGTAAGTGAAAAAAATGTTTTAATAATGGTCGTAAAAATATTTCGCTTCGTAGAGCCTTTCTTACATACATACTTAACAAGATCGTGCCATAAAAGTTAAAGAAATATTTATACTTTGTTTATAACAATTTTTTACTTAAACAAAAACTTAAAAATCCAAGTAATGTTGTTAAAAAATTTTTTTTTTTAAATCATCAAATTATCGTTTTTATATTAATACAAGATATTTATTGATTTGCAAAAAAAATTTCCCGCCATTTGTTGATAATTTTTTTTAAACAAATTGATTAAATCAATTGTTTTAAAAAAAAAAATTCTCAACTTTATTACATTACAAATATTATGATTGTTTAAAAAAAAATTTCCTTAATAACATATTTTAATTGTTTATAATCGTTTTTTTATATTTCTATTGTTTAAATAATTAGTTAAGAAATTTTTTTTTTTTAAAAATCATAATTCACAATCCTCTATAAAGTAACAGAAAAAAATTTTTTTTAATCAACAATTCTATTGTTTATTAACTTACCAATTTGTTATAAACAAATGTTCAACTTTTATATTTTTTTTCTAAAACTTCTAAAATTAACAAAAACAAACATATATAACAAAGTCTATAAAAAAAAAAAAAAAAATTTTTTTTAATAAAAGTAATATTCATGATAATCAAAAAATTTAAAAAAATGTTTTTCTATATTTTGTTATATATGGTTGTTTTTGTTAATTTTAGAAGTTTTAGAAAAAAATATAAAAAGTTGAACATTTGTTTATAACAAATTGGTAAGTTAATAAACAATAGAATTGTTGATTAAAAAAAAATTTTTTCTGTTACTTTATAGAGGATTGTGAATTATGATTTTTAAAAAAAAAAAAATTTCTTAACTAATTATTTAAACAATAGAAATATAAAAAAAACGATTATAAACAATTAAAATATGTTATTAAGGAAATTTTTTTTTTAAACAATCATAATATTTGTAATGTAATAAAGTTGTGAATTTTTTTTTTTTAAAACAATTGATTTAATCAATTTGTTTAAAAAAAAATTATCAACAAATGGCGGGAAATTTTTTTTTTGCAAATCAATAAATATCTTGTATTAATATAAAAACGATAATTTGATGATTTAGAAAAAAAAAAATTTTTAACAACATTACTTGGATTTTTAAGTTTTTGTTTAAGTAAAAAAATTGTTATAAACAAAGTATAAATATTTCTTTAACTTTTATGGCACGATCTTGTTAAGTATGTATGTAAGAAAGGCTCTACGAAGCGAAATATTTTTACGACCATTATTAAAACATTTTTTTTCACTTACAATTAAGACGGTCGTTCGAGAAAATTTCGTTAGTTAACAATTATTTAACTTGTTGAAAAATTAACTTTAAGTAAAATTTCCAACGGGAATAAATTAATTATAGTGTTCAGAACACACCATAATTTTTTCAAATTTAAAAAAAAATATTCAATACCTTAAATAAATTAATTAATGTGCCGTAGTCGCTTTTGACGCCACGCGCGAATCCTAAAAATGTCACGCACAGACCTATTTTCAGCGTTAAATTAAAGTTATAAATAATGGAGATAGAGTTCCGGGAGCTGAGAGTTTTTTATTGGAAATTTCCTCCTCTTTCAGAATCTTTATTTGAAATTTCTTAAATATTAATAGTTTATTAAATATTGGCAAAAACTAAATTCCATTTTTTTTCATCTTTAATGGTCTATAACTTTTGCAATTTTTTATGTGCTAATACACGCTTTTAGCACATTTTTCTAGGCGTCATTCCGGTTCGAATGAGCTATCGCACATAATTTTAAGAGCAGTATCTCTATTTTGTTCCATTTTCAACTTGTCGACTAGACTATATTACCAACTGTCAACAGCTAAGAGGACAAAGCGAAAAGTGTCATTAATATTAAAGAGAGTCAACATTGTTTGCCTTTCCTCCTGTAGATCGTTTATTTCTTCAAACCTCAACTCCTATATTCACAAAATACAGTTATATCCAACGTTCATAGAGAATTGTAAAGATATCTTTGCGACACGAACAAATTGCTGTATAAATCGAGGAAAAAGCAATATTTTCTCAGCGTGGTAAAGTTTGTAAATTGTGTTACAAAATATATAGCATTACATTCGCGTATGAATGAACATTCTTAAAATACAGTAAGCTTCAGCAAAACTTATAGTATGACAACTAATTAATTTAATATTAAATGTACTTTAATAAATTAAAACGACCCTCGTATCTTAGTTGTTTATGCATAGAACAAAGCTCCGAACGTTCCCAGCGAAATAATAATTGTGTCAGGTAGGAACAGGTGGTCGCCTCTTTTGTCCATTAGAAGGACCTTCATAATTTACAAATCTATTGAATTGACCTACTTTATAAAAATAAAACAAAAATTGTCGTCGTTTATTGCAAATTATTGTCAATCATCTTAATTTTTTGACATAAAACTTAATTTTTGTTTTTTAATTATTACAATTAAGTGATCAGTTAAATAACTACAAATTTAGTCTGATGAATAAAATTATTGATTTATATCAAATTCTTTGTAAAAAGGAAAACTATTATCATCTAGGGGAAGTTGTCAAATTCCGGGCAGCTGACACGGCACCCGACTCTCAATTTGGTTACACCCACTGTTGGATTATTGATCCCAAATGTATACCTCAACTTGGGATTATCCAATAAATTTAAGCCAATAAAGCTTTAAAATGGGACAGGGAGTTCACTACTTAATGGCAGAGTACGTTTTAATATATTCCAGTCAAAATAATCACTGAAAAGGGGTTTTGAGTTTTAGATATTATTGATTTCGTTTTCATATTATCTTATTATAGGTCTAATGTTCGAACCTAAACTTTAAACTTAACACTTATTCGAATGGAAACCATCATAAGGAAGCCGTCGTATCTAAGGGTAAGACCCGACCTTAAATCCAAACATCAATGATTTATGCAAGACGGGTCAATGAAAAATATGCAAAAATGTAGGAGGCACCAATGGATTACAAGTCTTCATAATATATATAAAAACGATTTTAATATACACAATCCTGACGGAGCTTTTTTTTTTATGTGAACCACAAAATTAGGACAAACACATGATACAACAAACTAATTGACGTACATTCAAAAATATGAAAACTGGTGCTGTCCCTACGTACATGAACAAAGCAATGCTTATAAGATAAAACTAACAAGTAATTTTCTTTTGTTTCAGATGTGAATATGAATTAAGAACGTGCCAAAATGTCATCAAAAAACCCAAAGACTGTATTAAATTTTTAAAAATATTTTGGTGACTTTGAGATCGTATTAATGTTACGGTGAAAATAAGACATATACGATGGGGCGGTGGCGATGGAGATTCGCAATCGCTACGATCCTGTTACTCATCATAAAGGATGGACAGTGTCAAGGTAAGAAGTTATTTATAAAAATAAATTTTATCAATCGGGCTTAATGTTATTCCTCTCTCTCTGTCATTCTATATTTACTCTATGGAATGAAACCGAACAGTAATTTCAATTTCAAAAAAAATCTTTATTTTGTTTCACAAAAATGTATGTGCTACATATCCAGTGTACATTATTTCTTGGAATGTAAAAAACTTACAACTAGACACGTTTTTACAGCCATTTTGCTTTTTTTATAAACTTATAAATAGACAAAACTAAAGTTATAATGTTTCGAAAGGTTTTAACAAAAACAAACTATATTTAACAATGAGGTAAACTACCTGGTAATGCAATCTTTAGTTGAGATTTTCATTTAAACAGTAATAATTGTATCATGTTATTAATATTTATGTTTGTGACCTTGTTAATACTGATACGTGTAGGTGAATGATGAAGAGGAATAATTTATACTATCGTACGTTTATAAAGGTCTGGGCCGAATTCAAAGCTACCTCTGAGTTACTTTGCTATATTACTATGCAAAATATTTAAAAATTAATAAGCTGGGTAAATGTAAAAGTAAATAGTAGACCGGGATAGACCGCTATATTTAATAAGTTAATAACATCTATATCAGCGCTTGTCACGAGAACAATATGCGTAAAGTAACTGACAAAATGACTAGTATTTATTTTCACTCCATAATTATATTGTAGAGTTAGTGGTCTAAGATCCCGATATACAACGACCTTCACCGAGATGCTTATTTAATGAAACGTATTTTATATTTAATTTAATATGTCAATAAATATAATCCATATGGGTTGCCTAGCAAATTTCAGTCCAGAGTATTTTAATTAATATTAAAAAAAAATATTGTTTCAAACATTTCACCGGTATGATTATTAGATAAATTCTATACCAATCGAAAGTATGAAGCCCATAGAATATGCAAACGTTAGGTTGTTTTTAATCAATTAATTATTTATGTGTATATTTTTTATATGACACTAAAGTATATATACATCTTTAGTAAAAAATAGTTATAGTGATACATATATAATACTACCCTGATTAAAAATATTGATTAAAAAAAATTAAAAAAATGTACTACATGCAAATTATAAAAAAATATTTTTTTTTAAATATTAATTAAACATACTCTGAACTGAAATTTGCTAGACAACCCATATGGATTATATTTATTGACATATTAAATTAAATATAAAATACGTTTAATTAAATAAGCATCTCGGTGAAGGTCGTTGTATATCGGGATCTTATACTATAGGCTAAAAATCTGTCATCGCTACAATTCTTGAAGTGTAATTTGCAAAAAAATAATAATAGCATTATCATGAGATGCGTAGTGTTGATAATTCAATTTACATCCCCTCTGCGAAGACTGCGCAGGATACACACTTTGTTTAGAGATAACTGTCACGATTGGATTTCATAAGCCTGTTTACGAAGTTTAAAAGTAATAAAGCAAAAAGTATTGGTGGCAGTCACGTGTGCCGCCTAACCGACGCTCCATTTATTATTCAAAGCTACTCACAAGCGACTGCCAGCGATCGCTTCGTAAAATTAAGCTTCATTCATACGCTAACAGCCTCTACTATTCAAAACAGAGATGTATAGAGCAATTAGGATGCCATAGGGGTTTGTTAAGTAACAGCAAATTCCAAGTGGTATCGATTTACGTGTGTTTCAGAAGATTCTTTGCTAACAAGAATGTCGTTTGTTGAGCGTTTATAAAGTCTTTAATCAAAATATATTCGAAATTTGAGAATTTGACAGTGTCATTGTTTTCTGTGAGTCTATTGTTAACCCTTTAGACATGTCTGTTGTCTATGCTGCCACTATTCAGTGGGCAAAGACAAGCCTTTTAGACTGTCACGTTTAGAATAACGTTGCAGTATTCATATATTCGAATTCATTTATCTTTGTTTCAAATCATAAAATAATAAATCGGCTTTGAAAATCCATATTAACACAGAAAAGATTATACCTGTAGTTTAAAAGTGCAATAATTAAAGATTTGTGTTCAGAGAATTGCGTAGAAATACATAAGGAACTAAATATTCAATAGCTAATTCATGCTCAGATTCTTAAGAAGATAAAACATCAAACTAATTCTTAACTTACTTAAATACAGATAAATGAATTTCACAAAAATGTCGCTGCTCTATGCTATAAAACAATAATCTTTCGATCTGACCTTGCTCGAACACCTTATGGCGATTACATCATTACTTAGGTAATATTCGAGGTTTTAATAGAAATAAGTAGAGCAGTAAAAGGTGGTCATAACGATGTAATATAGCGTTGTCTCCGCCGGAGGGAAACCAAATATTGTTGGAGGTGCGTACGTGAGGGGCCTCACTAATTGGGGATGAAGGAGGATCTGCCACCGTTGATATTGGCTATGAGTTTTGTGAATTTTGCATTCAATAACTTTGTTTGAGTTATGACAAAACTCACCAAACGCACGCCGTAAAAATTAGAATTGTTTGACACTGTCCAAATTCACTGTCCGTCAAAATAATTACGCCGTGATGAAATATCACAGATCAGTATGTAGAATTTAGGTTTTATCTCTATATACATATATATAAAATTCTCGTGTCACAATGTTCGTTACCATACTCCTCCGAAACGGCTCGACCTATTTTTATGTAATTTTTTATCAGTCATCAGTAAGTCTGAGAATCGGCTGCTATCTATATTTCAAACCCCTAAATGATAAGGGGTGTCCACCCCAAAAAACTTATTTTTATTTTTTAGACATTTTTTTGTTTTTATTTTTTAATGATACAGCATACAAAAATAAATATAACCCTTAATTTTCATCTACCCTCTACGATCAACCCTTATTTTTGATTTGTTTATTAAGAATTTATAACTTGAACTCTGGGGTGTAGGTATATAGAGAAAAATCACAGAAAAACCTAAAACGTTTTCATTTCGGAAATTCGAACAGTCTCTGGGGTAGCATAGCAAAATATTCCATGTTGGTATGTACTAAAAAGGTAGGCTAAGTAAAATCATAAACGAAGTTCGCGGGCGCAGCTAGTAACATTATATTTTGTACATTTTTTAATATGATTCTGTATGTTTTAATTAAAAATGCTTTGTCACGGAGAAAGTTTGTAATGTTGTACTAACATGGAGTGAGCTGGTTTTTTGCTTTAATTAATCAAGAGTCACGATGATTGCCACAAGACAGTTTTAGGCAAAAGTTTCATAAATGTACCTTCGAAAAATCTCACTATTTAGTTCAAAGACAGCCTTCATTCACGAGACAAAACCTTAAAGGTTTTTTGTCTTAACAGATAAAATGATACTGAATTTTCATTTCTGATTTCTCCCTGTTAGTTTTACAGAATGCTTCAGGGGATGGTGCTATTTTCTTTAAAAATATTTCTATCGTTTCAATTCTTTCAATGTACAAGACGTTCACAGCAAACGGTCTAGGACTAACGAATAAACATTGTTTTATACAAACAGCTATTTTCAAACGATGGTTCTAGACTTTGATTATACATTACATTACAATGAAACCTTATAGGAGCACACAAAAATAACAATAAATACTGATTGTACATTCTTAAACACACACAGCATTCTTTATACTTAATAACTATTGTTAAGTAACGTAATTATTACAAACTATAAGTATGTGATAAAAAGAGACACATATAAATGATAAGGTATTGCAATAAGAGCAGTGTTGGCCTAGTGACTTCAGCGTGCGAGTCCCATATCTAAGGTCGTAGTTTCGATTCCCGGCTGTGCATCAATGGACTCTCTTTCTATGTGCGCATTTAACACTCGCTCGAACGTTGAAGGAAAATATCGTGAGAAAACCGGCTTGCTTTAGACCCAAAAAGTCGACGGCGTATGTCAGGGACAGGAGGCTGTTCACCTATTTGCCTATTACAAATGATCATGAAACAGATACAGAAATCTGAAGCCTATACATAAACAGGGTGTAGCGCCACTGATTTTTTTAATGTTTTATTGAAAGAAATTGAAAAAGATAGCTGTGTGAAACTGTGACTAAGAGAGCAGGATAGCTCATAAAAACTAAGCCAGTCTTATACTAATTTAACTTGAGCTTTTTTGTCTATTTTCATCACATAAGAATATATAGACTATAAAGCAATTGAATCGCATAGATTAAAAACAAAATCCAGATTATTTGAGAAGTCTCTTTATATATTTAAACCACTAAATATGATACCATAATAAAAGGTAAAATTTTGTTGTGCATCTAAAATAATATCAACAAACAACGTTGGAAAATTTTTATATTAAAGCAATGAATTTCAATTAACTTCATCAAAAATAATCTGTATTTTAATTGTTAGCCTGTCTGTGGCAGTGATAGCTTTCCACAAAGTCTTTAGAACCAAACAATTTTTAGAAAACATTTATTATTATATATTTTAAATCTCTGTGCTTAAACCTCGACTTTCGTCGTAGCTCAAACTTGATCTTAAAAGTTCTGGATTCGATTCACGATTCCACTTCATGTGTATGAAACTTTCCCTAGACGTAGAATTCTATTATTAGAACCGAGTCAATTTTTTTTTAAATTAGCCTATCACTCTTGTAGTAATATAAATACATAAAGCCTTGTATCTTCCTTGTTTTTTTTTATAGCTGCTAGTTTGTTTGTCGTTCTCCTAATTTATAAATTTTGTACTGTCATGTTTTGTCTTGTTTTACTTTGTATTGTATTTTTTATCAGTGAAACTTTTTGTGGATATGTCCAATGTGTTTATTTTATGTTTTACTTTTATTTTATGTTTACTGTATAGAGATGTATCCGTTTAGTTTCCTTAATAAAGAAATAAATAAATAGACTATGAATTGTAAGCGGCCTTATGACCTTTTGAAGTCGGTTAAAGGGTTACTTTGCTGCATAATATTTTAGAATACATTAGGAAAAACTTAATTACAGTGGTGTGGGATACGGCCGATCCCTTTTGGTCCCTCGGAGCGTCACGTGCACGGCCGTAACATCTGCCTAATTACCTCCGATTTACGATCTGGTGGCAATTAATAATTCATCAACTCTAAACACATATGCCACCTACAGTTTGACTTTGTTTTGACATTTACATGTTTTTCCAAAACTAAACTTGCCTTGTAGTTTTAACCCTGTTTATTCAGTGGTAGCGCGATGTAATATAACCTATAGAATAAAATTATAAATCAGTGACGCTACAACCTTTTTAAGGTCTGGGCCTCAGATTTCTGTATCTGTTTCTTGATCATTTGTTTATCAAAGGCAAGTAGGTGATCAGCCTCCTGTGCCTGACGCAGGCTGTCAACTTTTTGGGTCTAAGGCAAGCCGGTTTCCTCACGATGTTTACCTTCACCGTTCGAACGAATTTTAAAATGCGCACATAAAAAGAAATTCCATTGGTGCACAGCCGGTGATCGAATCTACGACCTCAGGGATGAGAGTCACGCTGAAGCCACTAGGTCAACACTGCTCTACACTCTTATATTACTTATACTACTCCATAAATGGAGTACCTATCATTTTCAACTTATAAATATCTCTAAGAGTAAGACTCAGAAACGAGACTAAGTCTGACTCCTTTTGACTTTTTTTTTAAATCTGCTTGACTTTTTAAATATTATTTAAGAGCAAACTCGTTGCGAGACTACCATTTTTGATCGTCAAATACGCAGGATAAATAATTGGCGGAGTAAAATTATCACGTGAAACAGTCACAGTAAAATGTCTGCCTCAATACTGGACTTTACTATGTAGTTACGTCTTGTGACTCAAACTAGTCCAGTATGTATTGTGGTCCATCTGAACATAAAGGAATTCCATAAGAACCTACGCAACTTGTATAGTCTGTGACAGTTTGACAGCAAATGAGGAATTTCAAGCCTTCTCAGGGGAAATCTAACTGCGTTGAGGACCCGAAATATACGTGAAATATATGAAGACATTTATAATATCACTATATAATATTGATTGGCTAACCTTTCTAATATGGTAAAGTAAATATTGCTGTACAACACAAGGTTTTTCACTAAAGTTCTGAGACCTAATTAAATCTAGTTCATTAATATACATTTAATCAAGCCCACTCAGATACACTCTTGATTTTACAGAGGATATGTATGTTAGGTAACAGATTTAATAAGACTTATGAAAATCCTTTGAAATTGACACATACAATTTTCACTGTATGGCTTAAAAAATAACTAAGATTAAAAAACAAATACAATTAAGTCTTATGATAAACCATTTCATAAAAATCGGTAAAGTTATGCTTATCTCATGATTTGTTTAATCTGTGGTCTATGTAGCGCAATAATAATCTGTGGTGTTTTTCTTCTGTGTGTGTTAGCTGCCCCGTTCTATTTAATATGTTATTAACGGAGTATTGTGATAGTTAATTAATTGTTGTAGATGAAGATTAATAAATGATTAAATATATAAAAGGAATTATTTAAAGACATAACAACACAAAATCACAAGAAAATCCCATTCATAGGACATTCAGTTTTTCTTTAACATATATTTCAAGGAAATAAGCAGTTTTGATCTAGAAGCTAACGTGGCTCGTGCGTTTATACTCCGACTGTGCATGGAATTTTTTTACGTTCTATATGCTCAATTGATACCTTAACTTTACTACAATTAACCAACTAAAATAGCCAAAATTTTACGCCATGTCTAGAACACAGAAAGCTGACGCATATGAAAAGAAAAAAATATGAAAATACTCGTACCCATTAACTGTAATACCAAGAACCACTGATGTTAGAAATCACCTTTTTGGTACTATTTTTTTATTTCCAATAAATCTATAAATTTACTCTGCTTATATATCATTAGTCTTTTCATATAAATTATTACTGTACCCAAGTATCGTCATCATAACTTGTATGGCAAACGCATAAACGCTATAATCTTCCGAGCAGAGCGTCGGTTTGTCAATACATCATAACAAATATGATTACAAGTTTATAACCGAACTTTTAACGGCCCATCATAAAAGCGCCAGATACAATCACCCATCAGGAAGTAACACTATGAGTTAATATGTTTCCTGAGGGTGGTATACAGCTATAAAAGACTGCCAGACCCCACATACTGTGTTAAACATGTAATATAACTTTATTAAAAGGTTTGTTATGGGCTGAGCAGTGTTGACCTAGGCGACATCAGCATACGACTCTCATTTCTGAGGTTTGGATCCCGGCTGCTCACCAAAGAACTTTCTGTCTATGTGCGTATCGCTCGTATGATGAAGGAAAAAGATCGTGATGAAACCGGCATGTCTTAGACCCAAAAAGTCGATGGCGTGTGTCAGGCACAGAAGGCTCATCACCTACTCGCCAATTAGCAAAAAACAAATGATCACGAAACAGATTAGAAATCTTAGGCCCACAGCTTAAAATTAATAATAATTATCAAGATTTTACATTTATATGAATGTAGAAATAAATTGAATGTAGAAATTCAATGAATTTAGATTACTATGTATTAGTTGGTTATATTATATTTACAAGGGTAAGAATGTCAAATTGAATACGTTTTTGACATAACATTGTCAAAGGAACAGATAGAGCTATTTTGAAAGTATTCTTCTTCTTATTCATTATTTTGTCATATTTCTACACAGAAAACAGATATGGTACGGGAACAATCTACAGACGATTAATGTGTATGCAATTCGTAATCTAACCAATAAATACATAACATTTAGCACCCAGATAATTTATAAATTAAGAAAAAGTTACAAAATAATTTGTCTAGAGATAATGTTATCGTAAAATACACGTATATTACCATAACATTCTGTAATTAATTCCCTGGATGACTTAAGATAATCTTAAGCCATTGAAGAGGATTCATTATTAAATAGCAAATTGTCTTGCGCTCAAATCTCTCAATTGTTATCTTAATTGGTTAAGAAACAACTCGTAAATTAAACCTTAAACTCAAGAATCGATTAGACGAGCCTAACATTTTTTTTAAATGTTTGGTATCTATTTGAAATATATAACCATGACACAAATAATAATAATAATAATGAAGCTAGCATAGGTGCGTAATGCTAAAAAAGATATATTTACCCAATCGGTAATTCTCTAAATTGACTTAATTTCGAAAATCATCCTATATCTTGGACACGAAGTAATATCTTATTATTTATCCTCAGGCTCAAGGCTTGTGGAGTATCGACAGTGTTAATTAAGGATATGATCCACAAAGTAATTTTCTGGAGATGATCTCGCCGCACAATTTAGCCCGACCGCGTCATAATATTAGATTGCTCAGAAAAATAACATAAGGTTAAGGAAGATTACGTAGATCAATATCAAACATTTTTTCTTTGTTCTTTGCGTAAACAGATTCGTTTTAGATAGCAAGTAAAATTAGTTTAATATTATGTTACGAATAATTTTATAGCTTATAAAATACCTTGTGTTTTTTTCTTTCAGATGAAAATGACTACTACTACACACCAGAGAGAAACTTTGCACAAGTTCAACCACCCATCTTTCCTAATAGCCGACCATCTACATTCTTTGAACACGAGAGCTTCAGAATAGCGCCAACGGCACAACAAAATAATTTTAATGAGGGTCGCGTACGATTTCCGACCCCCAACTATAACCAAAACCCTTCTCCATTTCAATTGCCAACGGGACGAAGTCAGTCCGGCACACAGTATTATATAAATCAACCCGAATTTCCACCGAATCAACGACAGAGGTTTAGACCGGCTCTGCCTTATAACTTTCAATTAGTTCATCCAGCGTCAACAAAACGACCTGATACTTCACAAATTCATTCCGTTGCGTATCAAAATGATCCCTCTAAACCAGAAACGTTCCTGGGGCAAATAACGATAAATAATCCAGATATTGAAATCTTGCAAAATAATCGATTTAAGAACATTCCTTTTGATGGTAACAGTTTAAAAAGTAATGGACAGAGTGGTCATATTTTACATGGAGATGACATTGATAATGACGATGAAGATATTTTTGAACGTCATAAAGTGACTACTTACAATCCGAATAAACTGGGAGGAAGGCAAGTGATACTTAAACCTAGTTCATCCAGATTTTCAAACTTAAATAAACCTGAGAGTGATTTCAAGCCGGTAATGTCAGTTCCGTTGACAAGGTATGACACAAATAATTTGAAAAACGAAAAGGCAGAGGTCAATTCATATAACGGCCCGTCAACAGAATACAAATCTTTACTAGATATTGAACCTCTTTTAGAAGATGATATAAGTGATTTAAGTTCATTTAGAGAGTTGATGAAAAATACAGGTTCTTTTGATGTGGAAGTTATAAAATCTAATAACAGCAAAACTAATGATGATAGCAAACCTGACTCGACTTCGATGCATTCAGATAATATCCCAAAAGTGTCATCTTTAATGACAATTACAATCCCATCGAATAAAACGAAAGTGCAACCTCAGGAAATCCCGTCATCCAGTGAAAGTACATATGATAATAACGAAGATGACCTGAAAGATGGAGACTCAGAAAATACTGAAGCAGAGTATGAATACTATGAAGACGAAGAAATTTTAGACACAAACCATACAACTCATAGACCCGCTTCTGCATCGAGTACATCGACAGAAACCATAACAGATATATATGATGAGTACGACTCAACTGAAGAAGATGATAAATCACATGAAGTTAAAATAAATACAACAAAAGCATTTGATGTTCTCGATATGAAACCTAATAAAACGATGGTAAAAGATGACAATTTTAAACAATTCAAAGACACAACAGTAATAGATCAATCTGATTCACGCGACGATACAACAGCTCCAAGCCTTAAGTTAACATTTTCGAATGAAGACTTTTCTTCTATTGAACCACCTTCTATATTAGGACAAGAGGTTGTTTCTGTAGTTACTACAAAGAGTGTTGTTAATGGAACCATCTCAATACCTGACGTGACCTATCCACCTACTTCAAAAGCGACTACATTTAAGTCAGCAGGTAGCGTAGCTGATGATTTTAATAACGATACCGCAATTACAACAGAAAGCTGGATTGTAGTAGCATCTGTGCAGACCAGTCGTAGTGTTTCTGGAGCCCGATTTTTACCATTCCCTACAGTAGAACAAGAAGAAAAGAAACAAGTTATTGAAGAGGATCAAAGTGAAGAAGACAGTGTCACTGAAAATCCTAAGTTAGAATCTATAAATAGTTCATCTTCAACGGAGAATATTAATGACAAACTCGATAGCATTCAGTCAGAATTATCTAGTGCTGTGTTATCAGGTGAATTGGATAATGAAAACAAAAATATCGAACTAATAAAAGAAACTACATCTGAATCGACGACATCTACTACTACCACAACTACGACGGCGTCTCCAGTGAACGTATTCACATTAAAGAGCACTCAATACACGCCAATAACGGAAAGATCATCTCCGGAACCTCTACCAGTTCTAATTAAAAAATTCACTCCACGAATTTCGTCCTCAACAACACCAAAGCCAAAGAAAAAACCGTCGTTCGTAACTATTATGGACGATCTTTCTGGTCTTCTTCCACCCGGTTTTAAAGGAAGACACTCATACAAAGACAAACGCATTTCTACTACAGCGGCATCTACCACCACTACCCAAAGAACAACTACAAAAAATGTAGAGGATTCTACGGAAAAACTGATTATTAATGGTACACAAGGTCGGTCCTCTGGAATAAGTTCCAAAAATAAAGTAATTATTTTAGATGATAAATCTTTACTTCCTAAGGAATATAAACCAAAAGAAAGAGCACAAGAAGATCTATTGAAGAAGCTTCCAAAAGATGATCTTAGTCAATTTTTACCTCCTGGGTACAAACCACCCGCGAGTGATACAACGAAACCGGATATTTTAGCAAATGTTGAGAAGGTAGACATCACTGCATTATTGCCGAAAGGTTTTAAGCTCAACACTACTTCTCCAGTAGGAACTACGACCGAAAAACCTAAAAGTAAAATAAACATCCCTCTTAACGCCGCTCCTATCGATTTAACTGCACTTCTTCCGCCTGGATTTAAATTAAACATCAGTGAAAAGGAAACAGAACCATTAAAAAAAGTTGTCCTTGCGGATATTTCTAATTTGCTTCCACCGGGATTCAACTTAAATAGTTCGGAGGAATTACCAGAACCCCCAACGACAAAGGCCTCTGGAAGTTTCAAACTCGTATTTCCCTCAAGACCCGGAGGAAAGAACTCTAGGAAAACAACAACGCAAAAAAGTAGCATAGGTCCACCGGCGGTCACGCCTAAGATCCAAAAAGGCTGGCCTACGAGGTATAATTCATTATTTTATTTCATTAAATAAATATAGTTAACCAAAATAACTAAACTTAACTAAGTTTAGTTCAAAAGTTAAACTGGCTAAGTCTGTTTATGTTTTTAGATATCTGGGCTTGAAATAAATGTAATCATTTTTATTATTATTACATATTCAAATCGGTTCGGCTCAAGAAGAGGCCCATGGGACAGGGTGGATTCGATTTCGAGTCTAATAGCCATAAATTACAATCCATAATTCTGTAAACTTCCCATTCCCTACGGAGTTGCTATCTTGTTAGCCGCAAGATATTTTTGGGACTTATATACTTAATTTAATAAAACAAGTCAAGATATTTAACACAAGAATGATATTTTCATAGGGCATCTACTGAGTTCACTGGTTGGCCATCACCATCTACAACGCCGTTCTCAATCGAGCGCCTTCTTGAAATGCAAAGGAATGCTACCTCAACAAGTCCCTTACCGGAGATAAGTACAGAGACTACAACGAAACGTTTTATTTCGACGACTACGACCACCCAAGCGCCCCCTCCCCCCACTACTCCCGGTGTATGTCGACAGGAATGTGACATCGCTGCAACTATTAAAATTGTAGCAGGTAAGGTGAACTTCCATTTCTAGGTGAATATTTTAAGTGATTTTAGACTGACATATTTTTACTTTTCAGGAGTCAAATGGGTACCCGAATTTTTAGATCAACATACGATAGAATGGAAGAATTTAGCTAAAGAAGTAAAAGAGGAGGTTAGTAAAACGTTACATAAAGGGGTAACTATGATAAGATTTAAGGCAATTCTTAATGATAAATTAAATCAAACATTAGAAATCCTAAATTGGATTTAAATAATATTATAAAAACAGCATACATTTAAACCCATTTACCACTTATTTACTTTTGTTCATTTTTACAGCTTAATTCCGTCTATTCGAAGTCAGATTTACTGAGAAAATGGTTCAAAGGAATCCGTATAGACGGTTTCAGCCAAGGCTCCGTCCTAGTCGACTACTTCATCGAACTAAACCACGTGGAAGAGAAGGTTGACACAGTGCAACTAAAGAGGCTCTTCCACAAATCCCTTCACGAAGCGAAGTCTGGCTCTGTTATGGAAACTGAAAAAACAGAGTTTGACCCTGATTCGATGCAAGGAGACCAACCCGATGAAGATAGATTGCGGAAGAGTGACAAACAAATGACAAAGACGATTGATAAGTCCGCTGGGAAACTCGAAATCGGAAAGTTCGTGATGGATCCCGCATACACAGAATTTATTGGTATGTTACGTAATGAATAATTTATTCTTACTTTTTTGTCACCAAAAGACCGTGAGAATTTCCGTTTTCAAATTAAAAAAACAATTGATTTGCCGATTATAATTTAAAGTAACATGGAAGTGCAAGTAGCCCGAGTTTAATAACTTTTAATTCATGTTAAAATTATGTTTTATTTAAATTTAAAAGTTATTTATTTATTTAGAGCTGTGTTGGTCTAGTGGCTTCAGCGTGCGACTCTCATCCCTGAGGGCAGAGGTTCGATCCCTGTGTACCAATGGACTTTCTTTCTATGTGCGCATTTAACATTTACTCGAACGGTGAAGTAAAACATCGTGAGGAAACTGGCTTGCCTTGCTTTAGACCCAAAAAGCCGACGGTGTGTGTATGGCATAGGAGGCTGATCACCTACTTGCTAATTGACAAATGATCATGAAACAGATTCAGAAATCTGCGACCCAGACTAAAAAGGTTGTAGCGCCACTGATTTATTTTAATTATTTTAGTGTTGCCTAAACGAGGAGAACCAACGATTGTTGCACCAGACGAGGAATCTTTGTTGCCTCAATGGGGAATAGCGGTTATTGTGATAGCCATGGCTTCTCTTCTCTTTGTAGTCATTTTTGGCGTCACTGTCGTAAGTATACTCAATCGAACTATTCTTCTGACATAGGCACAGATACACAATAGATTATGATGTTATATAACCTTACCTTGCATTTACGTTTATAATTGTCATTGAACTTGAACTTTTACTATCTCGTGTGTGTTTTTTTTTTTGATGAAAAAATTAATTGTATTAAAAATGGGTAATGCCATTCAGTAGTTATCAAAACTTTCAAATTTTTCATATCAAATATAGCATAAAATGTCTTTGATTAACATTTAAAGTGACAAATAAGAAACAAATAAACAAACAAATATCTTAAAATTATCGTAAAAATAGAAAAATCTTTTTCAACATTTTTCCATTCAATCATGATATCGTATTTTATTTTTACTTCCAACAAGACGTAAATGCCAAATGATGTCACAAATACAGTTCAGCCCAACAGTGTCTAAGTTGTTAATTTCTATTAGAATTGTAAATTTTCTATCTCCCATCGTACATTTTTAAACTTTTTCTTTTCGATAAAAAAAAGTTATAGGATCAAGATAAGGAATGTGCTGGTTTCAAACGTTGTTTGAAATTAAAATATTGCCAATATTTTATATATTTTCTAATTTGTCTTATTCTTTTTTTTATAACCAGCTTGTAAATCGCCAAAAGAGTACGAAAACGAAGCAACCTATTCCACTGAGTGAAGACATGCTACGAGAGCTGGACAAAAGTCACATGGGTGGTTTTGACGACGTGCACCAATTGAAAGAAAGGGACCTACCTTATCTTCCTTCTGGAAAGGTATGTCAAATCATTGAACATTTAAAAGATAAAACAGTATATTTGAATCGTCAAAAAATTCAAAAAAAGAATGATATTTGAAAGATTTCTTACTTGACTCATTCTGATTTATTTTTTTTTAGATCTGTAAAGTTATTTATTAAACATTTTATATAAATTGAGATATCCTGTATTATATGGAAGGCGTAATGTTGCGTTTTTGTTTTGTGATATAAATAATATATACTTAAATAACTTAAAAAAACTCCCAAAAAATTCGAAATTTCACGACTTTAAATGGTTTACTTTATTGTCCATAGAATGTAACGGTTTTTTTTATATAACCTCAACTCTCTAAAATGGCAGAAAATATGAAATACCTTCAACGTCGCTGCATAGAGTTTTAACTAATTCTTTGCTATTCCATATCTATTTTAATTTATTTTTAAAATTGTATTTAAAGTAATTGCCTTTTTGTCTTAAACAATATTCTGATACTATCATACAAATAATAATAACATTTTTTATTACTTATATTTCTTTCCCATACAGCGCATGTCTACAGCTTTCATAGAGCAACTAGCGTACCCGAACCCTGGAGACTCATGGCGATCAGAATGGACGCCGCAAGCGCAGAAGTATATGCAACACTACACTGCTGATTCGGGGAGAGGATCGCAACTGTATGGAGCTACCGGAAACGGATATGGGTAAATAATAGTTATTATTAGCCATATTTTCCTTTGAATACTGCAGGTTCTATTTGTTTTTTTAGTATCCAAGTAATTGCTTTTCATAGCCTCGCCTCTGTTATGTATTTTTCATTGTGGTAGTCGATTTGGAAAGTACGTCAGGGAAAAAACGGTCTATCAAAGCTTGATTATGCCTACAAAAAAGTCAGCGACAGCATAAGTTTTAATTTTATGTTACATAAAAACAAGTCCTCCGCTGCATATCTATCTGTTCGCGATAAACTACTGCACGGAATTTTTAAAAACTTGTATTTTCACCAATACTAGTATGTTTCATGAGGAAGGTTTTCGGGGTATGATTGGACTTGGAAAGCCGGGTACAGATACGATAACTTAACTGATTCAATTCCATCGAATTTGGTTCAATCATATAGGCCTATTTCAGCTATCATATGTAACTGAACATATGTATTGGAAAATCAAAGATATTTATTTGTTTTCAAATATTTTGGGCATTTTTAATTGTGGCCCCCTTTAAAAGTTAATAAGAATTTAAGATATACAAAGAATAGAGAATTTCAGCCTTGATTATAAAACCATATTTTTTACAGATACGGTGGTTCCCAGACCTATGGACAGACCGGGGGTGGTTCTCAAGTGTACGGTTACACCGGGGAGTATCCTCGATCACATTATTCGAGACGTCGTTCCGAATACGATAGTAACTTCTAGAAATTTCTAATTCCAAAAAAACTCTTCTGACAATATCACCTTGAACCTCAAGATCTAGTATAGTATGTAGTAATCATCTCATGTAGGCTTGGTACAAAAAAGAAAGAGAGAAGAGAAAAGAGGGAATTTGTTTGACAACTGAGCATTTTGTTGATTCTCAACCCGGAAGTCACAACTTCAAGATTTAAGCGTTACACAGAAGGCTAATTTGCAGAGTTTTTTAAAAATATGCAATAAGAGTCTTAAAAGGGTAGTCCAGGTGGAAAATACATATGGATGGACTGCGGAAAAATGACTCTACAATTGATACTGTTGCAAATAGAAACTGTACGGTGATCCTTATTATAATACAATGTCAGCGACGGAGGCCGTTATTGAGATCTATCAGGATGTACCGAAGTCTATAAATGTACCAAGCCCAACATCAGTAACTGGTTGTGAAGTAGAGATGCTTTTATTAACAGCGTTGTCTCGTTTTACTTTGCCTAAAATGTTTAACTAGACCCCGGCTTTTCTAGAAGTCTAGTGCCAAAATTCCGTGTTTACTCAATCCATAGCAAAACGCAGCATTGTTTGCAGCGCAGCATAAATCCAAAACGAAGCATTGTTTTATTCAGGTGATTATCTGCCAAATTGTAAACATTTGTGACTGATTGTGAGATGTATATAACTAGCGTAAGAACTCACCATACTTTAAGTCAATATTTAGTGAATAGAGTATTTATGTAGATAACTGCATAACCCTATATTTGCTCAGAATCCGTAGCAGTATGGACAAAATGGGAGCGTGTGACGCATTTTTGTGCCAAATGTCCGTGTATATAGTATCGATATTGGTCATCAGTTGAGGTGGCTCACTGCCAATTACGTGCCACCACTTCCGGTTTCATTATTTAAATAATTTTGAGCATTCTTTTCGTATTGTTTTAGTATATTCGTTGTAGGTTGAATTTGAAATTCTAAATAAAGTTCGAATATAACGTGTATGATATTTTATCCCCGATATATTAGATTATAACTAGTTATTGACATTGTAACTGCATGAAGTTCTGTATATAAACAATTTTGTACATGTAGTCATTTAATTTAATTATTAGATATGTATTAACGAGTGACAAATTGTAATTTAAGATGAATATAGATATATGTAATGATATTAAGTTTTTATTTTCACCTTATTGACAGTAAGCAAAGATCTTAAAATTGTAATCATTAGTGATAATTTTTATTTAATGAACTTATATAGATAACACGGTCAAGGACCGGCCAAGTTAAGGGTCTTACAGCCCTTAGTATTACACAGGCGCTAAGGTGCAAGCCGAGTAACACTACTAAAGAAGAAGAAAATGCGTGATATCGATTCCCAGATCGTTAGGAAGATTGAAAACCTATTTGCCGAAATTTTACTGAATTTAAACACAGAAATATGTCTAGTCTATGTATATAGCAGTCTACGGTAGCAGTACATATTAACTGATAGCAAAAAGGACTACAGTGTTATCATATTCTTTGAAGTATTTTCTTTTGATTTAGATAAAATTCAATTTCGAATTGTTGAATATAATAAACCTTTTTGATAAAATTCGAATATCACATAATGTAATGAAAGTCAAATAACAATTCGAATACATTAACTATTTCCAATTTCTATGTTATATTATTCATATTTGGTTGATACGTTCACTAAGAATTAACGTTTAGGTTTTAGATGTAAATAAGTTTACTAAACATCTGAAGCTATAACGTCTTTCACTGCCAATTTTTTAGCTAGTAATTTACGCGTCCAATTATACACGTAGTATTTTTTATGTTGAACTCATCTCCAAACCCTTTTCAGCTATATCCGCTAAAACTACCTCTAGTCAATCGGAGGGTTACTTCCGGGATTTTTGGATCACAGCCCTGCGATTCTGTAACTCACTTATAGTTTATTGTATATCAGAATACCAAATCATAAAATGACTGCTTCACGACTGATTTGAGAGCGACCGCCGATGCGAAAACTTGTGTGAGTTCGAAAACTGAGTTACAGAATCGCAGGGCAGTACCAGAGTACCACTGACCTACTTCCAACAATTCTGTTTCAATACGTGGTGATAAGTGATCCTTACATATAAAAATATATTGAATAATCTACCATTAGACTTCTACAAAACGATCAACAAAGATGAGATTCAAAATATAAAAAAATAATACAAAAATATTTCGTTTTGAAAAATACAAAATTTTAACCTTAGATTATGAGATAAACTATTTTAGTTACTTCGAACGAACACGTTATGAAAGTGCTTATTTATTTGATTAAAATTGTGAAGCTCCGACATCAAAAACAAAAAGAACCCCTCTGGATTGGAAATGAAGCTCAAAGACAGAAATCTAGACATATAATCCAAAGTAACAAGAAATTCTCTAGAGTCCTTAATTACAATTTGGCTACGAAAAGGTCTTCGATAAAATTATTTGCGGCGTAAAGATATTTTGTCAAAATGTCTAAGCTCAAATATATTGTACGATCGAAAGATCTTTGTTTATTGCGATAGATAAATATACAATTTATAATAGTTCTATTTCAATAATCTGAAAGGGGATTAAGGTAGGCAGAATTTTATTGTCTCTTTTTAATGAGCAGTTTTAGTCTGGTGGCGTTCAACGTGTGGCTTTCATTCCTGAAGTCGTAGGTTCGATCCCTGTCTATGCACCAATGGACTTTCTGTCTATGTACATCTTTAACACTCGCTCGTATGGTGAAGGAAAACTTCGTGAGGAAAACGGTATACCTTATTCGAAGAATATCCATTCCACTTTACTTTTATCTCAAGGATTATTTGCTTAGCTAAGTAATGAACACTTAAAAATGTTTAAGGCCTGAAACGAGCGCTCCTGAATTCTTATTGATTTTTTGACCAACTGAACGGAATTAAAAGAACCATTATAACTTTGTAATGTACCATAAAAGTGTCATTACTTTATGTAGAGCTTAAAATAAAACTTTATAAGTACTGTCGCTTGGAAAAATTAATATAAATTCTGTCCATGGGTTGGAGGACATATTAAACATCAATCATATGAGTATGCTATTATATAAATAATATTATATTCATAATGCTCTGTTATAAACTTACATAAAATAATAAAATCTAAAAAGTAAAAGAATTAAGTTAACCCATGCAGGCGAAAAAGAGGCCACAAACGCATTTTAAACTTTTGTAATGAATATAATTAAAAAACTACAAATGTTCATCGTAGCTCACACTCTATATATAATATAGAATATAATTCCACGCGAATGATGCAGAAATCTCCTACTGGAATATCTGAAGTAAATAGTACAAATTAATTCAACTAAATTTAATTTCTATAATTTATTATATAATAGAATATTATTATAGAATATTATTTTATATGACCGTATTTCTTTCCAAGGATAATATATCACAATATCGCGATAGTAGCGAGAAATACCAATGATTAGTATCAACATATAATGATGTAGTGCCTGATATTTTATCGTAAAATCTCTATAACTTTGGTAATTAACAATAAAACTTTTGTGCCCCACCGTACTACAATACCGCACTAATCAGCTACTATATGTATCTAACCTCTAGCTTAGTTTATTTATATAAAACTATCGTATCATTTAACGAATGCTTTTTCCGACAAAAAGGCACTGATTGTAATCATTACCATGTAGTAAATGTCCGAGCGCATATTTTATTTAACTGTTTATTTTTATGCGGCATTCATTGTAATTGCGATGTCCACGTTTATTTAAATTGCTCCCACGCCATACAAAAAATCCCCATACGGTCTGATTCAATGTGGCGTGCTCGGAATAGTCAAATAGGCTAGGCTAATGTAGGCAAATGTTCTGCAAGTATCGTGTCCGTGATTCAACGTATAATCATACTAAATTATACATTTGTAAAATGGAGTGGCACTGGTTTATGTACTATATTATTAGTGTTTTTCTTTTAACGGGATTTTGATTCAAAATTCTTCAGGCACAAATTGACTATGTATTTGTGTGTTGTTCCTACGAGAATGTAAGTGCGTGCTCCTATATCATCATGCCTCCTGGTGATAGAGGACAAATCTTTTCTTTTATTTATTTTATTATTATTAATTAAGATGTCATGTGGAACCTGGTGTATTGGTTGCAGCTCCTTACAAAGGTTGTGTAAAACAAAAAACTTGGCGATTAAAAAGAGTGGCGGGGAGCTGTTGCCAGTTCTTCTCTTCCGTTCTACGCCCTTGATTTGAGAACTGGCATTAAATGTAAAATTAGAAGCATTCCATATATATTTATTTTTTGACGTTCATAAGTGTACATTTTGTTACCTATATGAATAATTTTTTTTATATTTGACAAGTTGTAATGCACACAGACACAGCCTTATTAATGTTTTTCTTGGTTAAACTTTCTAAGGTAATTATAAAGTTCACAATGACTGTCTAGAACCTTGGGAAAAGTCATCCAGTAACCTCATCTGTATCTTCAATAATAATTACATCGCTTAGACATAAAACAGAAACAAATTACTTTTTTTATCACCCATAAAGTAAAACCTTCCGAAGGCCTTTGTTAAAAGTCCCTGATTCATAAGTTTTCGTAATTTATCGCTGTCCTATACGTGACACAATACAGTAGGTCAGAAAAGTTTTTCATTGATGTGACGTCATACTCGAAAAAGGAATTCCAGCTGGTCATTAATCAGCCGCGACATGTTTCTATTGAAGTAAACTACGAAATATGTCATGGTTGTCAGACGACAGCCATTGAATTTACGCTGAATTCACAGGATTTGGCTGAATGCTTACTTGATAACCCATTTTACTTAAATATATATATACTTATACAGGGTGTCCCAAAAGTCGACGTCAAGTCGAAATTTTCTCATAGGTAATGCCACACCAGTTATCGGAAAAATTAAAAAAAAAATTAAGTCATGTATTTTTGAAGTTATGGAAATTTTCCTTTTATTCCAGAAAATGTACACCATGTGACAGTTTTTTCATTCCTGTTGTTACAAATATTTACTTTTTGCCATCGTTATCCCGAATAGTGCTTTATGTAACCTATGTTCCTAAACCCTGTGCCGATCACTCCAACTTGTAGGAAAATGTCATTTTATACCGTACCAAGTTTTCAAAATTAATTTTTCGCACTAGTTCAACTGATCGTCCTGAAAAAAAAATGTACTACTCCAGTTTGGCAAGTAGCTTTAAAAGTTTGCGCATTTAATAAGGATTCTACAGTGGTATAACACTGAGTCCATTATTTCTTAGATCGGCCATAAGAATTTTTTTTTGTTAAACAAAGTCTGTTTTTTAAAAATTTCTCTGGAATTACAAAAAACGATTCTAGAGTACCCAAAGCGTTCCTAATAACCACAGCGTGGTTAAAATGGAGATGGTACATTTTTTTTCAGGACGACAGTTCCAGTAGTGCGAAAATTAATTTTGAGAACTTGGACGGATAAAATGACATTTTCCTAAAAGTTGGAGTGATCGGCATAGGGTTTAGGAACATAGGTTACAAAAGACACTATTCGGGTTATGACGTTAGAGTAAAAAAATTGGCAAAAAGTAAATTTTTGTAACAACGATGCAACCAAAAACTGTCACATGGTGTGCATTTTGCTGCAATAACAGAATCGACATATCTCATAACTTCAAAAATACATTGACTTATTTTTTTTTTTTAATTTTTCTGATAACTGGTGTGGCATTACCTATGAGAAAATTTCGACTTGACGTCGACTTTTGGGACACCCTGTATATATAGTATGACCTTTTAGGTCTGGGCCTCAGACTTTGCTCTGAGGTCTAACTGTTTGCAGTTACGTGAAGTAAATTAGTATTATATATTTTTGTAACTTACGATATTTTTAATTCATTTTAAGATTCGTAGACGCATTCACAGTAAATGTTAGAAATACGGCTATCTCAGGCTTAGTTCTTAAGACAAAGGCTTCTTATTTATTTTACTTACTTTATTTTATTTACAGCCTTATATCAGAAATACAAAATATATACGTTATAACTATTATTTTTCTTAATCTACGATAACTGATTCTTTGTGCCTACGGGCAAAGGCCTCCCCCATTGTCCTCCATTTTTCCTTATTGTATATCAATCTCGTCCAGGTCTTAGTCTTTCCAGCCATTTCCATGATTTCATCGGCCCACCTTTTAAATTGCCAACCTCTGTTTCTTTTATGGCCTCTTCGTTGCCATAGTGTTACAATTTTGCTCCATTTATCTGCTCCTCTTATGGTATGTCCAGCCCATTTCCATTTTAGTACTTTTGTTTTATACACAACGTCAGCAAACCCTGTTTTATCTCTTAAATTCTTGTTACTAATTTTGTCAATTCTTCTTTTCTTTATTATGCTTCTTTCCATGGCTCTCTGGGTTACACTTAATCTTTCACATTGTGCTTTGGTAAGTGCCCATGTTTGACAGCCGTATGTAAGAATTGGTAGGATGCATATGTTGAAAAGTTTTCTCTTGATGTGCATGCTTGTTTGACTATTTTTCATAACTTCTTTTAGGGACCAATATCTCTTCCATGCATTTCCAATTCTTCTGTCTATTTTCTTTGTAGTTGAATCATGGTTGGATATCAGTTGACCTACATAAAGATATTCTGAAACATTTTTTTTTTTTTTTTTTTTTTTTTTTTTTTTTTTTTTTTTATAAAAAAAAAATTTTTTTTTGGGGGTTTTTAAAAAAAAAATTTAATAAATATTTTTTTTTGTTTTATAAAAAAAAAAATTTTTTTTTTTTTTTTTTTTAATTTTTTTTTTTTGGATGTTTTTGGGAAAAATTTTTTTTTAAAAAAAAAAATTAAAAAAAAAAGGGTGAGACTATTTTTTTATAGTCACCATGTCAGACTTTTCTAGTTCTTTCTTGACCACGATTGAGGCATTAATATTGCCATCATACATGATCAATATGTTTTGGGTATGAAATTAAAACGAAACGTTGGGAAGCGACTTTGGTTTCCCTAAATTTTGCCCGTGCTATCTTTCTATAAGTGAAGGTTGGCTATTTCACTTAGTGTCTTGTCATGTGCCAAATGCCCTTCAATCTGCAGTCATGTTCTTTTACCTATTACTAACATGTAGATAAAGATAGAGAGGACTACAGGGATCTTACCCATCATAATTAGTTGTAGAAGGTGGTAGAGGTCATGGTGCAACACGTGGCCCAAACACGCATTTTCCGTCGATTAAATTATCCAACTTTATTTGATAAACTCTAGTTGATAAAAGGGCCTGGGACTAGTGCTAGACAGGCTACTTCTAATTAACTTGCGATATTTGTTTTAAAATAAGTGTTGTATGATGATTGGCTATTTTAAAAGAGTACCGAGAGTTTTTTACGCCGGCTTTTTCTCTCGGCCTACACCCTCTGTCTTCTTTGCCGATGAGTAGGGATGCCTACAAATTCAAATTTAATGACGTGGAATAAGTGATACATGTATCTTATGTTTCATATTAAACATATGTATTAATTCCATGTAGCGATGTTATCTGGTGACATTAACTCATTATAATAATGTCAATTTTTTTAATTTAAATGCATTTCGCATAAACACCTTGAATAAACGTTTTAACGAATATGTATTACTCGTAGTATTGTCTTTTATTGACATAACTTTTACACATTTAAAGAAAACACTTTTTACCGGATTGAAGTTATGTATTATTATAAATTTACAATTATTTTACATAATTTTAAATTTTTCCGACGTTTCGCGTGCTTTACAGCGTGCGTGGTCACGTCAACACCTTTTGTCTTCAGTCACCGTGAAATAACTCGGTTAATAAAAAAACTAAAATATGCTATAATAAAGCTGTTGCTTATTATGTATTCTTCCTAAACGAAAAATACGACCAAATATATTTGAAATGTGTCAAGACGACATGATAGCCAATCTTTCAATTGGAAGTGTATTCGCGCGCACTGAGGGGTGAAAATGTTTTCTGTCTTATAAAAATACCTTCGTCAAGGTTCAGGGGAAGTTCCATTTAGATTTTGATTCTGATGTGATATGCTCTGTGATAAGGATGCCTTCACTTGAGGAAAAGGACCGCTCTTAACCTGACATTAGAAAGTGGCCTTAACCGTAATAATTCATTGAACATTCCTTTCCAATGTCAACAAATTCCAATATTTATCGAGTTGAAAAGGCTGTAAGTCTGGCGTTTTGGATTAACCATCAAGTACTTAATCAAAATATAGATAGTAATTTTATACTTTCATTAAACATTATCACTGGTAATTTATATTTATATTGTATTGAGCAGTGTTGGCCTAGTGGCTTCAGCGTGCGACTCTCATCCCTGAGTTCGTAGGTTCGATCTCCGGCTGTGCACTATGCTGTGAATAATAATAATAATAATAATTTATTGCAAGAACATGGCACAAGGTATGGAAGGAAAACATCATGAGGAAACCGGCTTGCCTATTAGATTAACAAATGATGAACAGATACAGAAATCTGAGGCCCAGACCTAAAAAAGGTTGTACGCCATTGATTCATTCATTCACTGGTAAGTTAATAATCTTGCATAAATGTTCATACATTCACAAAATACGTACTTAATCGTATTGTATCCTCCGGTTGTATTTTAAAGCCAAGGTCAAAAGTCAAAAAGGTCAAAGTCATCTTCATAGTCGATTGTTGTACATGCCGTACAAATAGGATTTCGAGTGTCTGGTAGGTTTAGGATTTTCCGAGATTCTTTGCAATAAAATAATTCCAATTATAATGGAACGAAAATCATGTATGCATTGATATGATTACCGAATTAAATACGCCATAAAAATAAACAATTAATTCGTATTCTTGGAGATTCTAAATAAACAGATTTCACAGTAAACCAAAATAGAATAGTGAGTTTAAAGAATAAAAGTCAGTACATTTCCATACAAAAACATTCCTCTCGTTGGCGAAATCTCGAAATAGGTAAGAGGGTTTAGGTAACTCCGCGTAAATTGGATTAGAATAAGCTCCGAACTGTGTTCCACTCCATACTTCATTCCAGTTAAATAGGCCAATAAATACACTGTAATATGTGAAATTTATAGTTACAATTTTATTTTCAATTTAATTATTTTTATCGCGCATTGCATATCTCTTAATGAGGTTTAAGTTTTCATTTAGTTTTGGTTATTATATATTTTTTATCATTTTAGTTTTAGTTTTTACTTTTTTTTGTGGTTGTTTGTATATATTTTTCCCTTGATGCTCATGTTCTAATGTAATTGATGTGTATGTATGTTAAATTTGTGATGTCAAATTTTCTTGTATTTTATTAGGCATACACATTGTTTTGAACGTATAAATAAATAAATAAATATGAGTGGCGTGAGTACCATATACGTTACCCTGGCAGTACCTTTTTACAACTCTTTCATATTTTACTCTAGGCAATGTATGGAGAAAATACCGTGAGAGAGAGATGTGGTAAAATACAGCGATCACTTATTATAAAACCAACAAAATAGATGCAAAAATATGACTGCCCCGTGATTAAGTTCAAAGTTAAGTAGCTATTCGGAAAGTCAAAGAAGTCAGAGTGCATTGTAACGGAGGACTCTGTTTCATGAATTTTCGCAGCTCAATCCGTATTTAATTTGAGACTTCTCTTCATACTTAAGAATAAATAAGTATAGAAATACATAATATGTTTTAGTCCTTTGTCGTCTCGTGCTGAAGAAGTGCTGTTTAGATCTATAGGTAAATCATAAATGTTCAAATATTTCTTCGTCTTACTAAATGATTTTACTTTAAATATTAAAATCGTTTTATTTAAGTCATCCAGATATACAGATAATACAACAGAAAAAAATATTTGAGCACGAGTAATAAATTTCGCTTGTACATTTCGGAATAGACAACAAACGAGTTTTCAAATTCTAAAGAATATAGCTCAACTGTCACAATCACTAAAGGTTTGACGAAGGTCTAATTATTTATAGATTTTAGTTTTGAATTAATCCACTACCCTTCATGATTGATCAGTTATTTGCGGTTAGAGTCGAGAAGTGTTGTTTAATTACCGTCCAATACTTACTAATTACGTAAGTAATATCCAAAAGGCAGTTGTAATTGCTACAAGTAGTATCCAAAAAAGGATGTAATGTTGTTTGGAAAATGTTTATTCATAACTCAGGGTTTCATTCAATCGTTACTCACGCTACATAATAAGGACTGTTTTATTTAAGTTGATTTTCGAGATTTATAATCTTATTTAGAAATATGTAGAACAAATTTCGTAGTCACAATTCCAGGTACGAAATTATTTCTAAGAATAAAAATTCTTCCCTCATTCTTTAAGCACTTCGCCCTTAAATCTGAGATAAGTCATCAAATTATACGGAAGCCATGTTGTTTACAAATTGTTTCTGAAACAAGTCACGTTCCCTTCTAAATAAATATGGGCGTTAAAATTGAACCAATTTAAATAAGGCTCATCGATTTATACAGAAATTTTAACTAAAAAAATCTCGAAAGTTGTATTAGTTTGTTGTATGATATCATTTCTGGATCATTGTTGATGATTGTGATGTCAACTGATTTATTTGTCACATTCGTTTAACAATTTTAACGTTAATAAAGTAATATTTAAAATTAAATTTTAAAACCCGTCATATGTCTCACTGTTTATGTATGCGTGAAAAAATAATATGTTAGTATTTTTGAAGTGAAAACTTCTTTAAGTGTACAATGCACTTTTTTTGGAATGGGTAAAAAATGTTAAACTCGCGTCAGGACAAATTCGTAAGACGGATGTTTTTGTAAATGATTATTAACCTTCGTGCTGTTTAGTTACGGTTTTAATTCATTTGTCTCTTTCCTCAGATACATTGATGCATGTGGAATTGGACCTTAAGGCAATACAGCAAGGTTTAATTTGGCGAAACGTCTAAAGCTTTATTATTAACGATTTGGTCAGACTGACGGCGGATGGAGAGTAGACAGCTGGCGTGGCGTATAATTTAATGTAATATAAATTGTCATGTTTGTGTACGATAGCCCAATAAATAAATATTTTATTCTACCACATAAATTATAGCACTTTTATACTGATAATAATTAAAGCAATTAATGCAAAATTATTCCCTAACCATTCCAAAATATCAAAAATGCACAACGTTAATATTCAAGTTTTCACTTCTGCCGGCACTCCCGGAGTGCAACCCGTAGCTTTTTTTATCGCAGGAGGTAAACGAGTAGGCTGGTCACTTAAGTGTAAAGGTAAGGTAAAGTTAAGTGTAAAAGAAGAGCATACTCTTCCCTCATAGGCTGACAACGAACCCACTAAAATTGTATCCATGGACTGCAATGACTGCTTTTTTTGGGCGACCTATAAAAAAAGTGTTTCCCGCTCATGGGCACCGGCATCATCAGGATGTGTACAAGTCCGTTGCCGGCCTTTAAGGTAGTGGTACGTTCTTCAATTGAAGGCCCCTAAACCGAATCGGTTTAGAAATACCTGGCATCTAGTCCAATAATGTGGTGTCTGGCAAGATGTGTCATAAAAGAGTTCTGTCGTGGAACGCCAAGTAGTGCAAACACTCAGCACAAATGAAGGGATGAAATTCAAAGACGCGATTTACGTTAAGTAGGTACAACTCCCGTATGTCAACTCTCAATTCGATTTTGACATACTGAAGATACACTTAGAGCTAAGGGTAAACTCTAAATCTGAGGGTCAGAGCTTAGGAACAAGTTAATAATCAATCAACCTCGTACAAATGTCAATCTTATTAATATGTTATTAAAATCAGGGCAGCTTAATTATTATATGCTTTTAACTCCAATAATTGCATGCCCACTGCAATCTAGAACTGCATTATTGGCAAAACACTTCGTGAATTTTTAATTACAATCAGGTTATTGGGGCCGCATTGAAGAATATTTTATTCAAAGTATGTTAAGAAGATTCATATTAGGTTAGATTAGAAGACAATTGATATAAAATAAGTTAATTATAAGTTTAATAATAGTTTGGTAATATTTCTGCATTAAGATTTTTTTACAATTATAATGTAAAAATTTAATATTTTAGTATGTCCTACAACCTTCAAGCTCCATAATCAGCTTACATGAGTGGTCCAATTGCTTAACCTAACAAAAAGTAATATCCATTATTTATATAAGACTTCTGCCGCAGCTTAGAAAAAGAGCAAATTACGTTGAAACGTCTAAACATATCTTCATAAAGTAAGCATAGCTACATTGCTTACTTTATGAAGAACCCATATCGATACACCAATGGACCTTTCATCTCTATTGTGTGCAATTAACTCGCTCTTGCGGTGAAGAAAAACATCATAGGAGAACCGACATGCCTTAGACCTAAAAGTCGATAGCGTGTCTCAGGCACAGAAAATTTATATATAGCTATAAATAAAAAAATGGATCTCGAAACAGTAACAGAAATCTGAAGCCAAGATCTAAAGGTGTGGCATCACTGGTTTTTAATCATTAGTCATTAAAATATATATATTCTGAAGTGTGCTTTCAAAATCCTAATAAAATTAATTATTTCGCGTAAAATATTCCACGTCTATAAAATTCTATCACGAATGTTTTCAAAGAAGCCAAATTTAATTAAGTTCTCACCTTAATACCGAAAATATATTTGATCCTGTTTATTGCTTCTTAAAGTAAAAACTGTCAGCGAAAGACTTGTAAACTCATACTTAAAATAGAATTACGTACGTAGAAAATATATCTGACCTTATATAGCGTTGCATTATAATTACTTTTAGCCAACTGAATCTACTGAGAATTTATTTAAGGCTTTATAAATCGTTTAAATAATTGTTAACTGTAAAAAACTACTGAGGTGGTGCAAATTATATATATATTTTTTTTATATATATAATAGGGGGCAAACGAGCTTGCGGGACGACCAAAAAGGGCAGTTTTCGCAGCCCATAGACACCCATTTTTAGTGGGTGCGTTGCCGGCCTTTGAGGGAGGAGTACACTCGCTTTTTAAACATTTGGAGGTCGTATCTCTGAGGGAAGACCCCCACTGGGAGTCGATCCCACAGTTCGCTAATTCGCAAAAGAAAAGAAAAGATATTATTATAATACATGGAAAACTTATATTTTGTACTTAATAAAAATAAAATATTAATGATCTTTTGTGCATTTATTTGTCCCGAAACTATTGACTAACTGCTAACTTATAACTATTATCTTTCTTTAACGAAACTTTTTAAAAAGAGCAAAAAATTTTGCAAAGGACCTTAATTAATCGAAGACAGGTAATGCTCGTTAAAATTACAAAATTTTAGCTTTTATCTGTATTATTTATAGTTCAAGTAGTAAGTAATCAAAAATAATAATAAAAACCAAACACACAGATATCTCTGACAGTCTGACAGGTAGACAAATCAATTGGGTATATTCAAGAATACATTAAAGAACTTACATAATTTATTTTTGCCAAGTTTTGTTAATAGCATTTCTAGACCAACCATTATCGAATGAAACTGTCATTTGTTTTCTTCCTCATCGATCCCGAACCTTCTTTCTCAAATTTATAAATGGACAAAATAAAGAACTTAACAGCACGTCTGAAAGCTCCAAGGAAATACAGCTTCAGGCCACTCTTCCTAATTTTTCCAACGCCGACACTGATTTCCCTAAAGTATTGCTTCAATAGAGCAGTATGAGTAGTGTTCCTACTTTGTTGGCGAGCTTTATCACGAGCTTAATATTCTGTTAGCTTCTTCACCGTTGAAGCGTTACTGTTTTCTTATGTTGATGTGTAAAAAACTAAACACATTAGATTAGAAAAATATCTTTATCCAAATATAACTAGTTCGAAATCCAATTAAAATATTTAATTGAAGTTGGTTTATGATTCCAAAGTCATTAAAAATCACAACAAACTTGTAATAAGTTTGTTAGCGAAGAAATCTTAATTTGCGGCGCAAAGTTTCAACCATAGAGACAAGAAAATTAAAACTGAAAATGATAAACATTTCGCCTTTTGCGCTGTTCATTTCCTTTATAATAAAATCTACATTCGTCCCGCTCCTTCTAAATTACTTAGTGACAATTGTTCAACTTCGAGGGGTTAAATAAGGACATAATTAGCTTCTGTTGGTAATGTAAAGCAACTTTGACTAATTGCAGAATAAATTTTTATTCAGCTTTTACGGTATTACTTTAATACGGCGACTGTTTTTATATTTTCTCTGATAAAACGCTGTTTAAAAGTAAATACAGCCAACTGTACGCATAATAAATAGTACGCATAAGTAATAGCTTATCAGCAAAGTATTTTCACGTAAGCGTTTTAGAATTAAGCCGTGCGATTCTGTAACTCACTTTTCGAACTCACACAGCGGTTTTCGCAGCGCCTTTGTTGATTTGGCATTCTGATAAACAGTAAACTACGAGCTCCCTCCTTATCAGAATGCCAAATCATAAAATGACTGCTTCACGACTGATTTGAGCGCGACCGCCGCAGTGAAAACCGCTGTGTGAGTTCGAAATGTGAGTTACAGAATCGCAAGGCAGTCCCCAAAAATTCTAAAACTTGTATTTGACTCAAAGCTACTTAAGCTTTGTTAAATAACTTTTCACAATGAGAAATACAAGGTTATAACTTGAGACATATTTAAAAAATTGAATTTGTAAATGTCTAGCGGAGGACGCAATATTATCGTTCTTTACCCAAGACCATCAAACCATTGTTTATAACGAATGAACATTTTATGTCACCATTCGAAATTCAAATTTAACTAAACACGAAAACAAAGGCATATTTCCCTACATACACAAGTACCTAAATTATAAAACATATTGTACTAACATTAATCATTAAACACCCTCATCGCAATTCCATAGAATTCCAAGGTAAACGTAGCCGCCTCGTGACGTCACGTCGTATTGCCATTACGGGAGGATAACGATGGATTTTATGATAGCCTCAAAAGCCACATGCTATTGTGCTTCCGTATACCCGGCAACCCTTATAAAAGCCTTTTCAACAAACATCCGAGGTGCGATAGAATACCCAACTTTGCCAATCATGGGAAAGAGAGCTAAGATAACATTGTAAGACGCCACTGAACTTTTGTCGCCGACAATTTATTCAATGAGTTCATTAGGTTTATAGGCATGGGATAAGGCTTCGATGTTAGTGGGTAATATATAAAAATATATATTATTACTAGCTGCCTCCGCGAACTTCGTTTCTCCTTACTGCCTAGCCTCTACCTTTTTAGTACATACCAACATGGAACATTTTGCTATGCTACCCCAGAGACTGTTCGGTTTTCTGGGATGAAAACTTTTTAGGTTTTTCTGTGAATTTTCTCTATATAAACCTCAGAGTTCAAGTTCTTAACTAACAAATAAAAAATAGGGGTTGATCGTAGAGGGTAAATGAAAATTAAGGGTTGTATGTATTTTTGTATGCTGTATCATCAAAAAATAAAAACAACAAATTTTGTCTTAAAAATAAAAATATTTTTTTTTTGGGTGGACAACCCTTATCACTCAAAACAAGAAAAAAAAAAAGGGAAAAAAAAGGGGGGGGGAGGAGGGGGGGGGGGGGGGGGGGGGGGGGGAAAAAAAAAAAAAAAAAAAAAAAAAAAAAAAAAAAAAAAAGAGAGAAAGGGGAGGGGGGGACCCAAAAAAAAAAACCCAACCCCCCGCGAGGGGGGAAAGGGGGGAAAAAGAAAGGGGGGAGGAGGAAAAACCGGGGGGATTTGGGGTTTTTTCCCCTGGGTGGGGGGGGGGGGGGGGGGGGGGGCGGGGGGGGGGGGGGGGGGGGGGGGGGGAAAAAAAAAAAAAATTTAAAAAAAAAAAAAAAAAAAAAAAAAAAAAGGGGGGGGGAAAAAAAGGGGGGGAAAAAAAAAAAAAAAAAAAAAAAAAAAAAAAAAAAAAAAAAAAAAAAAAAAAAAAACCCCCCCCCCCCCCCCCCCCCCTCCCCTTTTTTTTTTTTTTTTTTTTAAAAAAAAAAAAAAAACCCCAACCCCCCCCCGGAAAAAAAAAAAGGGGGCGGGGGGAAAAAAAAAAAGGGGGGGGGGGGGGGGGGGAAGCGGGGGGGGGGGGAGGGGGGGGGGCCCCACCAAAAAAGTTGGGGGGGGGAGGGTGGGGGCCCGCGGCCGGCGGGAAATTGTTTGTTGTGGGGGTGACGCCATAGTGGAGGGGAGTTGTGTGGGAATTGGAAATTTTTTTGCCCGCGTGAGTGCGCCTTTAGGGGTTTGAATGATAGATAGTAGCCGATTCTCAGACTTAGTGAATCTGTATAAAAAAATTCATAAGAATCGGTCCAGCCGTTTCGGAGGAGTATGGGAACGAACATTGAGAAACGAGAATTTTATAACAATTAAAGGATACCCTTTAAATTGATGTTTTAAATTTTTAATCTCGGAGGTAGGTAGGAGGTAAGTTTAAAGACGATTTCAAAAATGGATAAAGTAATTCCAATTTCAAATTCTGATTTTAAATGATTACCCTCTGTGAGGTCGTTATTGGAAAAATATATAGCGGATATAAATTAATAAACCTTGAGAATTTGTTTGAAGATTATTCCTGTTTAAATGTCGATAAAATCCACGTCAGCAGCATTTTTAAAACAACAAACCTCTTAACTTACAAAAGATTCATGTATTAATATTTTTGCAAATGAAAATTTCGGATATACTATTAAAAGCTTTTACATCTAGCAATTAACAACTTGGGACTTGGAACTTCATCGTGAAATAAAAAATAACACGCGAAAAAATGCACTGAAATGTTCGTTAGATAAAAGTTATATCACGAGTGCCGGATATATAGGGAATGGAATATAAAATGGTTGTTTGTCCGCTATGGAATCCTAATGTACTTAACAGATATCAATGAAATTTGCACACCGTGTGCAATTTGATCTAACTTATAAGATAGGATAGCTTACATATATATAAAATTCTAATGTACGTGTGTATGTCACTAAACTCCTCTTAAACGGCTGGACCGTTTGAATGATTTTTTTGTATTCGTTTGGGTGGAGGGGTTAGATTCACAAAACAGCCCGGCAGATAGCATGCAGTCGGTACTTTCATATTTAATATCCTAATCGCTTTAAATCATGCAGGACAACGTCTGTGGGGTCCAACTAGGATAGCTTACATATATATAAAATTCTAATGTACGTGTGTATGTCACTAAACTCCTCTTAAATGGCTGGACCGATTTGAATTATAGTTTTTGTATGCGTTTGGGTGGCGCCCTGGATGGGTTAGATTCACAAATCAACCTGGCAGGTGGCGCTGCAGTCGGTACTTTCATACTTCGTTTAATATCCTAATTGCTTGAAATATCATGCAGGACAACGTCTGTCGGGTCCGCTAGCAGTCTATATAACTTTTAGATAAATTTCCTTAGATATCTAAAACAGGTTGCGGTGTCAGATGATTTTCTTAATAGACAGTTATTATTAAGAAAATTATCAAGGATGCGGATGCTGATCAGTTGATCAGCTTTCTGTGTATGCCTGAAACGCGGTGACAATGTTTGATCTGTAACAGTATATAAATAATACCTTAACCGAAGAAAATGCGCTATATATTTGTCTAGTGAAACTAGCCTGCACGTACGACATATACATAGGACGACCATACATAGGTCATTCCGTCACCATTACCCATTCGTCAGTGTCGTCACGACATTGCGGAGTTAGCACGGAATTCCTTTATTTCCTAAGTTGCCGAAATAACCACGAATAATGGAGATTAACTTGCAGAGAGATTTATTATGGCCTCAAGTATGATAGATCATGTACACGATACGTCTTCAAGTATTTAGTAAAATCGTCTTCTTTTGCCTACATCTTATGTGTTGGAGTTCTTAAACTCATAGTAGTGTTGGGTAAGTCTGCCTGAGGTGGTCACACGCCTGAGCAATGGACGTTTCTGTGTGCGCATTTAAATCTCCTTGTAGCAAAACAGAAGAGAGAAAACCGAAGAAAGATAAATTAAAATCGAAATACAACATACTTTTGTTATTTGATGTGCATACGATTAATAGTTATAGTATAACACTGTGGTTTCCTCTCTTTGACTATGTTTTAGTCCATATTTAATTAAAAGTATTAAGTTTTTATCAAAGAAGTATAATCTAGTAAGTACATGATACTGTATTATCCTTTTGAACAAGATAAATTATCTAATTCGCAATTCAAACTTAAATACCTATTCGTCTATAAGACAAATATCATAGTCAACAAAGTTAAATAAATATATTAAAATTCGAATGTACTCGAAATGAGCGTTCTGTAAATGAAGACAGTTGAGCAGCGTTTTACCTAATTGAATATTAACGAGTCATCCCAATCAGAGCTATTCACAAATGGTCCTTTGTGCGAACATTACGAACACCTTGTAAACTTTTCATTTAAATTCTCAATTTGCTCCCTACTAACAGTCTAATTGTTCGTTGCACATGAATCTGATATTTGATTATTTGATCAGGTTATGAAATATAAAAGACATCTTGATGACCATAGATGTATGTATATTGTATATAGTTTTAGTTACCAAGCTAAGCGAGCTAAATAAAAGTCACTTCGACGAATTTATGCACACATTAATAATATATAATCACCCATATCACTTTTTAATCAAATATACTTTTTAATAAAAACAGGCCTGTTCATCGAACCAAGGACGTCTAAATTACATTGTAACCAGCAAAACCGTGTTGATATATAAGTTTTGTGCCATGTGTCATTTTTTATATTTACATTAGCAATTGAATCTATAAAATTTACAAATTTTTCAATTATAGTAAAAAAATATTCAGTGGCGGGCGCTACAATCTTTTTTAGGTCTGCCCAGACCTTCAGGTTTCTAAATCTGTTTTATGATCCTTTGTCAATCTAATAGGCAAGAAGGCGATCTGCCTCCTGTATCTGTGTCTAAGGCAAGCCGGTTTCTTCACGGTGTTTTCCTTCACCGTTTGAGCAATTGTTAAATGCGCGAATAGAATGAAAGTTTATA
The DNA here is from genome assembly GCA_905332375.1 of Pieris macdunnoughi. Classification (NCBI taxonomy): domain Eukaryota; kingdom Metazoa; phylum Arthropoda; class Insecta; order Lepidoptera; family Pieridae; genus Pieris; species Pieris macdunnoughi. Next base: position 7,961,705 of record CAJOBZ010000004.1, on the reverse strand, counting down.
AGTGTACAGCAGGGGATCGAACCAACAACCTCAGAGATGTCAGTCGCACGCTGACGCCACTAGGGCAACACTGCTTATTTTTTCATCTATAGTTAGATAAAACCAGTGTAAGACTCTTTAGGCTAATATAGCTATATTTGTCATAATCATACAAATAAGGGAAGAAAACTCATAGGCCCATCAATCGCCACTAACTCACGGCCAAAGCTAATGTCCAGTCATAAATCAGTTTCACCGCCAACCATTCCACCCTCTCCACGAATAATTTCCACCCGCCAAAATAAATATCACCTAACTAACACCGCAATAATTTCTCACCCTTGATAGTTGAAACGAGAGTGCTTATGAAGTTAATAAAGGATACTCTCAAAGGAGTGACTATAATCATTTTATTACAATAATAATAAGGCATGGTCACGTTATAATTGTGCGAACTACTAACGCGACCTGACCATACCTAGTCGTAATACAAAACTTTAATCGTTTAAAAATCAAAGTAATTTGGTATTTACTTCGCTTTTATCATTTAGGTATTTTATAATTAATGCCAGCGTAAACAAAAGATTAAGAAATATATATTTGAATATTTACCCAATCAGGGAAATGCCGACTTCGCGGCAATAACTGGCGTTAATATGACAACACCGAATAGACTCTAATCATTATATCAAGTTATGTGTCAGATATGCCTGTTTCTCGCTGACCATGATTGGTGTACTCTGTACTGTAGTACTCCAAACGTCTAGTAATATAATGTTATAATTAAAATCGTATAAGATTTTTCCAAATTAATCGATGATGATTAAATTGATGATGCCTTGACTTTTTATTTGTTATATATATTACATACTAGTAGACTCGGCCAAGCGTTGCTGTGGCTAAGATTTTTGTTATATTACATAGTAGTAAACTATTCAAGAAAAACGGCTGGAGAACACCAATCCACCATGCTTTTTTGGTGATTATTAAATTGTAGCTTATGTGAAACGTTGGTACTTTCAACACAGCGCCATCTGTTAGAATTGTGACTATGAAATAATAAACAAATATTTTGCAATAAAATAATATTGCGGGTATAAATTGAGATGTAAGCTATCCTATCTTTTAAGTTGGATCAAACTAAGCACGGTGTGCAAATTTGATTGATATCGGCTCGGTAGTTTAGGAGTCCATAGCGGACAAACAACGTGACACGTAATTTATATATATTAAGATTATGTGTATCAAAAGACTCTATGTACATTCTTTATGCCTCAAATTCTAACATACATTTAAAAAAAGTCTAAAACAAGTACAAAGTAAATAATCATTTTATTCGTTTTACAACTTTATTTAAATGTATACCATACTGCGGCGATTTATTATGTACCGTTACCTTAGTAATAAATTCCCAAATCGTGTACTGAACTGGGACTCTCTTTAAGCCTCTTGACGAATTTATGGATACGCTCGATATAAGCCCTAGTTTGCTAGGAGCATGTATAAATATTTTAAACTGACAAGATTTTTAATTAGTACTTTATAAATCTCTGTATTAATATAGATTTTGTCTATATATCTGTAGTAAATAAAACTATTCTACTACAAAATTTTACACAGCTCCACCACTATTAATCTATTGCCTAGTATGTAAGTAAAAAACTTAAACTCCGGGGCATTATTAATAATTACGTATTACAAAAAGAAGTTCTCGTGCCACGTCTCTCTGTTAGTATGAACCCGATAAACTCAAAAACTACTGAACGTATTTTTGTACGGTTCCCCATTATATAGTATTTAATATGAATTAATAATGATATGACCTTACCAAAATACACGAAAACTACACTGGCGGAAGTTCGATTACACTTAATTGCATATTTGCATATGATGACACGAAGTTGACACATCTGTTTCCGTTTCATTTATATATATAATATAAGGAATGTTATTAAGGATTTTTTCTAAATGAAAACACAAAATTGTTTCTCTGAAATACAAAGAAACGACATTTAATGTCCACTTATCCTTTAATCTATCTTTTTACACTATAATCCACTAAATTAATTTACACGTCATACGCCATTTTATCGTGTGTCACTCCGACGCGTCAAATTCAAATTAATGGAATATCATTCCATTACATCTCCCCCCCTAAGAGAAAAAATTCTGAATAATATATCTACACACTATACTTAATAGCTATCTTCATATTCGTTTTCCTTATATTTCATCTTCTTCAGATTCTGTTGTAACCGGTTGTAATTTTGTTATGTGGAACAAAGTTGATTCTGTTTTTCTGTTACCAGTGTCAATCCTATAAATGGAGTTCGATATTTTCCCTACTATCTTAAAAGGACCTATTTTTAATTCGTCTAATTTCTTTCTATTCAGTCTATTTCCATTCTCAACATATACACTGTCGCCTATATTAAACTCTTGCATTTTTCTTTTTCTATCAAATATTTTCTTATTGTACTTGTGGGATTTTATTGTATTTTCTAATGCCAATATTTTATCAGCAATCCACTTGTCTTCTCCTTCTATTATTTTTAATTCATTTGGTAGAATGCTGACATTTGTACCATCCAGTAAATATTTTGGTGCAAAACCTGTAACGGAGTGTTCTGTTTCATTATATTTCTCTATACATTCTCTTGCCACTGTTGTCCATGTTCTCTTATTATTTTTCTCATTTATTCTACATCTTATTTTATTAACTATTGTTTGATTTAACCTTTCATTCAAGCCATTTGAGAATGGTGTATTCACAGCTGTAAAAATTAATTTAACATTATTTTCATGTAGATATTGCTTAAATTCTCTTGAATTGATGCCTGGATATTGACCTGTCAAAATTATTCCAATCTCATCTGTTTCTAGTAAGTACATTATTTGTTAGTTTTATAAAATCACTTGCATTCTGTGTTTTTGACGTCACAATAAATGCATATCTTGTATAATGGTCTACTAAAAGGTGCAGGTACTTTTTTGTTGATCTAGATCCTCCAAAGCCACCTATAGTATCCATTGACATTATCTCAAATGGTTTTGTTGCTGGTCCCAGTTGTGACATTAATCCAAATTTTCCTTGACCTCTTGATTTATTTTTTATGCATATTTCACATGTTTTACAAATATTTATGATATTCTTTGTTAGGTTTTTAGCTGTGTATATTGGACTTATTTTTTTCTGTAATTGTCTGATCCCAATATGGCATAAATCTTCATGCACCTTTTTTATAAGTTTCTTACTAAATTCTTCTGAGAGGATAATCTTTTCATGTTTCTTTATTTTCTTATAATATATTGTATTTTTTTGTATTAGATTTTCTTTATTTTCTTCTATTGTTTCATTTTGCTCTTGATCTTCAACTATATCCTTTATTTGTATTAAATTAACTATTTTCAATAATTCCTCTTTGTTATAGTTGAGTTTTTCTTGAAGATCATACATTCATATTTTCCTATCTCGTTGAACAAATCAGTAGTGTTGTTGAGTTCGTCCCTGTTTAACTTATTCAAGATAAAACTAGGTAAACCAGTTGCAATTAGATCTATCATTGTTCTGGAATCTATCGATTTATTTATGTCTAGTATAAGCCGTTTTTTTATAGCATAATCAATTAACAGCCCTTCTTTATACTTGAATGTGAAAGCAGTTGTGACTACATCCCACCCTTGGTTCCTAAAAGTTTCTAAAAATTTGTCTTTTCATTCATTCCATTCAGAATTTACTGATAGTTTAATTACCATCGAGCTATACCAATCCAAACTGGAGTTTTCTAAAAATAATCTCAATATATCTATTTTTGTTTCATCTTTTGTTATATTAAAACGCTCACACTCTTTTTCAAAATTCTCTATCCATTGCACTGCATTAGGATTCTTACTTGTGAATTTTTCGATAATAAATTTCTCTGAAACATGTTTTAAATTATGTTGATTTTCTTTTTTTGTTGTAGATTCTATTAATTTTTCCAGGATATGTTGCAAATTATCATCATTGCCTCTTGGTTGTTTTGTGCTCATTTCCTCTAAATTTTGATCTAAAAATTGCATATTACCTTCCTCATCTATATATGTTTTCTTTAGATCTTCATCTAATTTTACCCATATCTTTCTGCTTTGGTGCCTTTTCTTTATACTATTTTTTATTTTTGAAAAAGTGTTCAATTTAACTATATATGTATGATGAATCACCGGCTTCAGTTCATCAGGTAAAACATAACATTTTCCTTCTTCTGTCAATATTGAAGTTATGGCCAATATATTAGATTTGCCATCGATTGAGGCTATCATCGTGAACTCAAGTTGCAGCCGGTCCATCTTCTTTTAGTTAACAAAAATGTCGTTTTATAAGGAATGTTATTAAGGATTTTTGAAGTTGTACTTCTTTAGGCGCGTTATGAAAAATTGATGAGAGTGAAATTTTACGATTGCGCGCGCACCTATGACACAAAATTGGCAGTGTGATATAGCGTGCGCGAGCGAGATGGGAATAAGACAAACTACAAGTAAAAAGAAATAGAATATGCGTGAAGCTAACTTCACGCATATTCTAGCTTAGCAGCTTAACAAGAATTTTGAATGACCATGACAATTGACATCTGACAATGACATTTACCTTTTAAACAAATATAGGAGTTTTAATTATTGTTTAAAATTAATAATTATATACCTAGTTATTTTCATTATACAAAATATTTGTGAAATAATATAAAATATTTGTGAAAAAACTGTGCTAACCTTCCTGAGTGCTTCAATACAATTGAGGTTAACTATCCGTATGTATTATCGAGTATTATTGTTGATTAAAACTGAAACATGAACCATTATTCATTGCTTTTGTTTATTGCGTTTGTTACAGCAACTTTTTAGAAATATTCTACGACCCTATATATCAATAATTGAGAACAAAGATTTAAGCACGAATACTAATAAGGAGAAAATGAAGGCTTGGAGCGATATAACAGAGAAGTAAACATTTTAATAAGTACCTGCATCTCAAAAAAATGACCACATTATTTAATCAAAACATCAGATTTAATCTAGCAAATATAAGGACAAGAGACAAAAAACAATTGATGAATCAGTGGAAGTGCACTAAATTGAATACAAAAAAAGAGTTGTCATCTTATCGCCGTGAAACATCAAAAACTGGAGGTGGAACAAAGCCACCATCACCTTCTCGAGACACAATGTTTTGAAGTAGATTTCAATGAATTTGATTGTGATGGTGTCGAGGTAGGAATGTTAATTATAAATATGATGTATGGTGATGTTCAAGGTTCAACCTTTCAAGCATAGGCATATGCTTACAACATTACTTTATTCCCCTACAGGGTAGTTAGAGATATTGTAATACCTCAAAACATCCATGTTGCACTTGTAGTACCGAAACTCTGTCCTGCCAGAAGTGAGCCCATTCCCACTTATAATGGACAGTGGGTATAATACACCTTAATACCTGAGTGCGAACCACTCACCATGATACTTAAATTAATAGATGTTATTTATATATTTCAGGTTATTACAAATAAAATCATTTTGGAAACAATTGATATCCCAAAAGCAAATAAAGCCAACAATGACAAGGTAATAAATCAGTTTTGACATAACTTGAATACTAAAAAAGCCAAACAAAGGTGTGCACAACAGTGACAACATAACTTAACAATTTCATTATTTTGTAGGATTAAAGAAAGGTTAAAGAAAATCATGTCGAACTGAACAACAAGAATCCCCAAACAACTCCAAAGAAACCTACAAGGAAGACACCGGTATTATATTTAAATTATCTCTATCTCTAAATAGAATAAAAGAAAGTTGCTATCCAGGTCTGTAGCATGTGCTACAAATTATATTATTAACACATTTATATAATTATAGTAATATAAATGTGTTAAAAAATTTATAATATGAATTATAAAAAAAATTTTTAATTAAGTTTTGCATGGACAGAGCTTAAATTAATATTCTCTTATTTGTTGCAGAAAGCAAGTAGTTTTGGAGGAGCCTCGTAGATGCACAACCAAGTAATGATTCATTTAAAATTACAAACCGAAATTCTGATGAAGACATAAGGGTCACTTAAAAATAAATAGTATAATGAAATAAAAATGTTTTAAAGATAAATAGTGTTTTATTTGTTTAATGTAAGAGAATAATAATAAATATTTATTTAATTAATTTTTCAAATGTAAACTGAACTTTATTGACTTTAATGACTCCTTTTCCAGTCTTTGATTATTTAATTGTAATTAATTATTTGCATGCAATCAAAAACTATTTTTAATAATGCCAAAGAAGTACAACTTCTTACGCGCGTACATAAGTACACGCACCCTTTTTTTTTCTAAATGAAAACACAAAATTGTTTCTCTGAAATACAAAAAAACGACATTTAATGTCCACTTATCCTTTAATCTATCTTTTTACACTATAATCCACTAAATTAATTTACACGTCATCCGCCATTTTATCGCATGTCACTCCGACGCGTCAAATTCAAATTAATGGAATATCATTCCATTACATATATATATATATAAGTCTTATGTCCTAACCCTATTAAAACTATTGTTTAATTTTAAACAGATTCAAAACTCATATTAATGACTTCCCAGAAAACAAAAACGCGTGGCAATAGTTTTAATAATATTGTTTAATTTGTTTTGTTATCTTTAAAGTGTTGTGAATATGTGTGTAATGAAGAATGTGGTAAATCACAGAATAGGTTTATATCTTTAAATGTAACTTTAATAACATTGTGGTTTATGACATTTTCCTTTGAATAGAGGAATAATGTAGAGGAAGGGTAAAACTTTCTGAGTTTCTTGCCCGTTCTTGAGAACAAGGCCTCCTGGTAGTTTTGCGAACGGATGGCGTAGTCTTGCTCTTTCGCGAATTTTGTAAACGTTTTTGACGTTCATAAGCATGCCCTAAGACGCATCTAAACTGAATAGACGTATTTTGACTAATTAGATTGAATGACTGTTTACTAGGCACTGAACCTATCCAGTACAGGCCTAGTAAACAATCAATCAATCAAATTTATTATTCTTCTATATATTTATATAATCAAATTTTGTATAATAATATATTTATTTATATATACGCCTCAACGAAAATTCACAATAAGTCCTTTAAGGGTAAAGTATTTATCAATTAGGAAGGGTAGCAGTAAATTAGCAGTGCAAATGGCGTGGAGAAAATAGCCTTCTTGGCTCTGACAGGCCCAGCCCAATAGCTATTAATAATTACAGATTTAACAAACCTTAAATATTACAAAATTTAGACAAATATTTATTTTAAGTCAGTCAAGGAAAACTTGTGACATGCCTTATTTAATTTATATGAATAAATTCGAATAATATCCAAGTTCTAGTAGTTAGGGCAATACATTTGTTTAGGATGGATGAATAGAAAAGCTTGGAAAATTTATCTATCTTTGCTTGAGGTGTTTAGCATGATTTGTATGTTTCAGACGTAGTGGTTCCCGTCTAAAAACATACTTTTGTCAATTGTTAGGAGTTTAATGAAAATTTATAACCGTAATTATGTTTTATCTACTTCTAATCATATAAAATAAAAATAATACATCTTTACTATTTCACTATTATTATAAAAACACAAGCTGACCCGGCAAACGTTGTTTTGCCATGTATTTTATTTCTAGGAAACATTTTTTAGTTCAATAAAAATACGTTCATAGGTTGTATGCATTTTTGTACGCTGTATCATAAAAAATATAAACAAAAATACCGTCTAAAAAATAAAAAATAAATTTAGACGTGGGCCAAGAAAACGAAAAAAAGATGTCCGAATCGCAGACCTTACCGACATGCACACAAAATTTCACGCAAATCTGTAGAGCCATTTCGGTGGAATGAACACCGAAAATTTATTATTTCGAGTGACACGATAATTTTATATAATTAGATTAAGAATATCACACTGATGAAGATGTAAATATATTTAAAATAAAATCTATACCACACTTTCACGAACGTATATATTTTATATTAAAAACTTCATATAAATCCTTTCACATTAACGAGTACACGTTAGTTTTACAATTGTCACCCAACATTTAAATTTCTTCCTAATAAAATTTTACATGCCAAAATCAGGTAATACCGTTCCATAAATAACTCCCAAACAAAGGGCAGTAGTCAAAAACCAATACGTTTTAATCCTATTTCAATTCATATACCAATTATTTTCATAAAACAAAACACGAAAAAATTAAAGCAGAAAATCTACATACTGTCGAATGCTTGGACTGATTTCTAAAGAAACTCAAATACTGGAAATATGTTAGGCCGCTTATAAACTATAGGTTCGTTCTACTACCTATGTTGGCGCTAAGTGAACAAAGGATTTCCACTACTACAGAACAAAGTTGGTTTTGTATGTAATGGTTTCTTTTAAGTTATTCTGTGAATATATATATGATATCAAGTTAAAGATGTACCAGCATGTTATTTGTTTCTTATTAATCACTTTTATTAAAATAGCTATTTATATTTTGAAATTGTAAATGAAAATTAAAGTCAAAATACAATAATTAAAATAAGTTTTTTCAAACATTTGCTGTAATTACAAATAACGTATAATGGGAAAATTTTCCACAAGATAAAAATATTGTGTAGAGTATCTTATTTCTACGGACTATATACGATTCCTCTATTTATGTCTAGCAGAAATACCAACTATTGAGAGAAATAAAGACCTTTAACACGGGTTCAATTATTACATTAACGGTTTATTTTCATTCCAACCATTCAGATGCGAAAAGTCTTCGATAAATCGATTAAAAAGCTTTCAGGATAAAATAACTTGAATATTTCCAGGAAAAATATGAAAAGATGAAACAGCAAAGGAAGCATTTTAATTGTAAAAATCGACTAATATTGGATTAAGTTATCTCATTAAACTCAGGCTTCGTTGCGGAAGTAGATTTGGAACTCGCTGACTCTGGGTCAATACCCATAATAACAAATGTAATTGCTAAGAGAGTCAGATATTTGTATGGGAGATGTCAATTGTATTTAAAACGTCGGCCTTTCTATACATCTATATATAGAAAGGGGCGAATTCAATTCTTTTTTATAGAACAATATATGTCAGACATTCGACTGATATTTTTGACCCCACGTATTATTATTATATAGTGGTAATGTTAATATAAAAAACTGATATATGGAAATTAAAAATACCATTCTTTATTAAAATAAATTTTCCGAATATCAATTCAACAATTATTTATTCATTTAGGTAACAAAATGTACACTTATGAACGTCAAAAAGAAATACATATTAAATGCTAAATGCTTCTAATTTAACATTTACTGCCAGTCCTCAAAACAAGGACGTAGAATGAAAGGGAAGAACTGGCAATAAACTCTCTGCCACTCTTTTTAATCACCAAGTTTTTTGCTTTACACAATGGTGTAAGCTGCAACCATAACACCATGTATCTGACACATGACATCTTGAGTAATTAATGAAAATAAAAAGATAATCACACGTGACAATGACTAATGTTCAGTTGAAGGGAAAGGGTTCGATTCACGGCGTTATAAGAATTTCATAGATAAACACATACAAACTTGCTTATAAAAAACTTTATGAATGAAACAGACGCAGAGAATCGACTTTCCGCTCTTGACATTTTAAAATATTAATTATTTTACCATTTCCTGAAAGGTTAGGAACCCGCTATCCCATTTCCCCGCGTATCAATAAAATAATCAAAAAATCTTTTTCGAAAGTTATTACGTTTATGAAGAGCGCGAGTCTAATGAAATTCTACTTACATCTCAAATACATTTCCAAATGATTCAATTAAAACGAGTAGATAAATAAATTAACGCCTACACTGATTGCAAATGTCAAGACACTTTTAGTACAAGATACGCCTTAATTATATAAGCAACGTTAAAATGATTATTGTATACTTAGGTAGTTCAGAATTAACTGGCCTGATTTAGTTCTAATATTACGATACGATTCTCTGTTGTCTGTTGTTGATTGTTGGTACCGCTACAGTATATTTATCGTCTATATAAAAATACGCATGAACATGACAAGCGGCGGCATAGTTTAAAAATTTGAATTTCGAACAGTTGGTTGTATTTCCGAAATGTCCGTCATAAAGTTTTTTTGAAGAAGTCTTATCTCTGGCCAAAATTAAAAAGATAATTAGATGGTACAGGAAAGAATGTAGTGAAAATGTTTCTCCTCGGAAAGAAACCGTCGAAGACATCGGCCATGACAGTCGCTAGGTGGAAGTGTTGACTCCTGAAACTAATGCTATAATTGAAGAGTGAACGACATTTAAAGATTAAAGAAATTTTAGCTAGGCTTGGGCTTAGTATAAGAGGTCATATTCAAAAATAAAACTTGTTTAATTTATTTTCACAAATTTTGTCATTATGTAAATAGTATAAAAGTATTTGTTTTTATAGATCACAATAATTAATAATTTATTGTAGTTATCTTGATAGGACATTTAATTTTCTTTATTATTTCATAGTCTGATGGTCCCAGTTCATTTTGGATTGGAGTTGTGTTGGGATGGGTGGCTTTAATAATTAAATTAAACTACATATAACGGACTGAACTTTGAGAATGACAAATGGCGAATATTATCAGACATTGGAATATGTCTCTTGATAATGTCAATTGATATGATGACTATATCGCAATAGACGTTATAACATAGGGAGGCTGAAATTTATAGAGTACAAATTATCTGGCCAAACTTATCTGAGATTATACTAAGAAAATTACGATGTGATAGAATCTACAATAGTAACGAAATGGTTTAAATTCCTTAATTAACCTACCGAAGATACGACCTAAAGAAAGTCGCTCCTTACCAATATTGTATTTTTTTCATTAAACACAAGGCACTTGACAGTTTTCTGCAGTTGACTATATGAAATTAACAAATTTATTAAAGTAAGGAGCCCCGAGGACAAGTAAATAGTTAGAAGAATAAAAAATATCTTAATATTGAAGCACCAATTTCCACCATGATTGCTTAGAACAAAAATAAATGACAGTCATTTATTTTTCAATAAACAATCAAAAAACTCTAAGAAAGTACATAAATAATCAAACAAGGCGGATCAACATCCGTCTATATTGTCATCCAAATAAAAACTAGAGATATATAAATAAATAATCTTTACGGAAATAAAATACCTAACTGTGTCAATATATGTACATAACAAACAGGTTCTTTGCCCAATATAATTTTTATTCCCAAATTGGTATTAATACACAAAAATACCTTATATTTATTCCTTTCGTGTTCCGTCATGTATAAACTTACGTGTAGGAGAGCGGAAATAACTGCCATTGGGGATAGAAAGGGTTGTTTAAGACGCAAGTTGGGACAAAAGTATTTGCGCCGCATGTAAACTTACTGCTTGTAAACACGAACCTTTTCTAGGGTATTTTGAACTGAAGAACGGGGTTCATTCATTTTTAAAATACCAAAATCCGTTACGTGCATGCTATGGGTGTAATACTATACATTATTTTGTTATAAAGATAAGTTCGAATTGTCCTCTTCGGTTCTTTTTGTCTTTTTAAATAGTGCTAAACAGGAACAATCGTCTTTATTAAATGTATGTTGCCGTATATATATATATATATATATATATATATATATAATGTGCGCGTGTGCCTTTCAAAAGTTGGTTAGCGAAGTATTTTTTAAATTTGTACTTTCGTATAATTTTTTTTTTACACTATTTAAAAAAATCTATGCCGATACATCTGACACTTTTTTAAAATATAAATATGGCACTTTAAAACAATTCTTATCGCTCAAAGGTCTTGTTAGTATTGTAAAAGTCTAATAATATTAAATTTCCCTAAAATTACTTAATTTAAGAATTTTAATGTCTTTCAATAAAATCCGAATATCGCGAACTATAAATATGACTGGTATAACTAGAACCTATGAGAAGTATAGTGATCATCTTTTACGTAATAAATACTGCTTCGCAACACTTTTTCAGTTACAAAGCTTTCCTAACAAAAGCAATTTTATACAATTCAAAAACAAACAACTTTATATGGCTCAGCTAAGAATTTGCATAGCCAGCCACTTCAGTTGAGAGCGAGGTTTTGTCGGACTTCACTTATCTAGTGGCTTGTCGCCCTGAAAAAATAACACTTGTGCCGAGATGGCTCGTTAAATGTTATCGATTACAGCCTTGGGGCACCAATCAACTTTGAAAACAATGGCGGCCCTCGCCTATTTCAATTTTAAAACAAATTATTCATGCTTTAAGTTGGGGTTCTGTTATTTTAAATATCAGGTTGTAAATTGAGTTTGTAATGTTTACAAAATTATTATTGAAAGATAGGTATCTTAAATCAATATCAATCAATAAACAGTGAACAGGTGTCGTGAAAAGTTATATGTAAGAGAGACATTGAATAAATTTTGTGTATGTAACAAATCTGAATTTAAACACTATATATCGAATATCTACAATTTTCTTAACCTACATAGTAATAATAAAAATAATTAAAAATTAATAAAAAGAAAATTAATACAAACTTAAAAAGTTTGGTTTGGTGGCAGTGTACCTTTAACGTTGGCAGCTTTTCATCGCTGTATTGCGATACTTATTCGTTGAGCGAGGAAAGCACCAGCTCTGGGGTCACCGGTACTATCTACCAGTCGCCAACTCAAATCTTTAATCATCGCCTGTGCACTTGAACCCCACAGCCCAAGAGTCTCTACTCGAAAGGGAACAAATTGATTGTTATGATGACTACTAAATGTAAAATAAAGTATATAAAATATCTTTTAAATAAATTCAGACATTAAGTCAGTCCAAATTAGTTACTTAAAAACCTTACTAATATAAAATTTTCAAACTTCTTGCTATATGTTTTCGGACCACAGTCATTTCTATCTCTATAAAAGAGATAAACAGGAAAAGTTTAGTTGAAAAAATGTAGTACAAATTGCCACGTTCAAGAGTAGTTATTACCCCATTAGAGTGAGCGACTGCGCGCCGCTCACTAAAGTAGTGGAGATTGAAAATATAAATCTCGTAAAATGTATTGAAATTATGAACACTTTCCGAACGTACTTTACGAGAACAGCTCAAGTATATTTGGTTATCAATCTAAAAATAACACCAATAATAAGATTATAAGAGGAAAGATTTCTTTTGTATTTGTAACGAATAAATTCAAATATTTATTACAGAACTTAATAAACAAAGAAATGAAAAATAAAAACATATAGAGCTACCTTTTCAAAACATAATATATAACTAGTGCAAACTTTACTTATGATAACAGATTGCAGAATGCTTTCTGCCTCTGCTACAGCCGTGCACATGGAAAGGACTTCGATTCCCGGAATTGAATATTCGTTTCGAAAGAGTAATGAAGAGTAAAAGAAAGATTAAGAAATAGTATCAAAAGGAAAATGGCGATAAAGTGAAGCATTTAAGAAGACAATAAATATCTACTTAATACTTGTATTTTTAAAAGGAAAAAGATATTTCTAACTCGTTGTGTAACAATTATTAGATCCTTAACTCATTTCCATAAAATTACGAGAATATATTAATCATAAATAGCGTTGAGAACAGTAAGCCTTCGCCCTTGGTAAGTTATAATACGACGCAAACAAACATTAAGCGGTCTGAATTACTGAAATAGGCCTTGGCGTTCAGCCAAACTAACCACACTATAGGCTGTACGTACTCTTCTAACCATTACTTGTTAATTTTTATTTGTGTAATACTAAGAAAAAATCTTTTGTGATATATTAATTTCTAACCAATGGGGCCAGTTAACCAGTTCGCGTAGGTGGCGCTAAATATACTTTTTTATCTGAGCAATGACATTAAATTTCATACTGAATTAATACGTAATGGGGTCAACTTACATGTGAATTTTAGAGAAAGTTTTACAAATAAATATTTAAGATACTTATTGTAAAATAGTTTAAAGTATTTTAATTGCCGAACTGTCACTGATTTAAACGGTAGGTGTTGATATTTTTTCAATAAAAAAACAATATATCCCAAAGTAGCAAAAATATATAAATAATTTTAATTCTAATTTATTACGAATATAAAATATATAACAAACTTTCAATACAGCAAAATCATATAGCATACTCCCATTACATCAAGAACTTATAAAAAGCTTTTAACGTTAAGAAGTTTAAAACAAAAAGTGAACGCTCCACATTCACTTTGACAACCAAAAACATTGAAAATTGGAATTCCAATATACGCGCTGTAAAGGTAATTTTGGGCAGAAAAAATAATTTATTACTAACATAATGCTTTTTTTTTTTAATTTTCTCGATATCACACTAAAAATACACTTCTAGACATTCCAAGTGGCGATCACAATTAAGACCCTCGAATCTTATGAAACTCGTATAGGGAAAAAGTTTTCTTACCTTCTAACGTCTTCACAAGGAAACATATCATGGGAACTTTTAGGGTCAGGCATAGCCTTGTCTAGGCGCTTTCTTTATTTGTCAAGTCAACCTGACGAGGTTTCATCAGGCTCTACACACATTTCTTTACACACGTAACAAAGGTTTTACATTATAAGCCTGAAAACAATTCGTAAGTGTTACCTTATAGATAGTATACATTTTTATCGTTACATTCAACAGTAGTATCACCGATATCACGATTCTATAATATTTATAATTATTCGGCCAGTGATTTTTCTTCTGAAAATTATCAGTGTAAACAAGCTTGTATTAAACGAGGTATGAAAATCAATCTCCATTTTGAACGACGTCGGCTCGAATACAATTAATGTCGAAATTATCTCAGAACAATATTCGAGTAAATATTGTATCGTAAATGTATTATCTATAAAAATTTAATGAATCAGTAACACATTTCAGACCTTTCTATAAACAGTTTTTTATTAAATCTAAAAATTTAATAAAAATCTAAAAATTTAATAAAAAACTGTTATTATAATTAAATTTACCTGGCTGTTTTCGCACTAAAAGTCTGATCCGATTTACTGGATTACAGTACATACACATACACATGCACACACACGCACATACATCCAATATAGAAACTAAGCCTTCAAATTGCTGCAACGTTGTTTAATCCTGTTCATATATAATATAGCTATATTATTTTGTATAAATATGCAATGGACAATCGTATATAACCTTAAGTTCCACGTAAATTTTTCACGTTGTATGATTTAGTTATCCTACATAAATAAACCCTATAAAATAATAAACGAATTCATTTATGCAGTTAAATTGCTATCTCATTAAACCCTAAATTAAAGGCAAAGCGGAAGAAAGCATCAAAATACAATCAATTCAGTATATAAACGTCAGAGGATCCCCTATATTGAACTCGCGAAAGGGAAACAAACCGGCGAAAAATATGTAGATATCGGGAATTTCCATTTAACGTTTGCCCGGGATTCCACTTCCAATCCAACCGAGCATTCACTGGAAACAGGAATTATTGCGCGCTTCAGGGGAAACTCTTGACAGCTCCTAAGAGCTGGATTATGATCCTCAAATATTGAGCACAATGAAATGGCTTGTACTTTTGAAATCTAAATTATTGAAGGCCATTTTAATCTGTTAATAGGAGATACGCTATGAGTTCATTGCTAATCTTTGCGTACAGTGTTACAGACTAGTATATTTTAGGACCGCCTATTACATTAAAATAACTGTACTTTGTCATATTGTTTAGTGTTATCAACTAAGAGCAGGCTTACTACGTGTACAAGCGTAGCTTGGCATATGTCGCGCTACGCGGGTCGTTCTATATTTTTAACATTGATATTTTTCTAATAGAATAAAAGTAAAATAAATGACTAATGCCTTTTAAACGTAGTATTCCAAATTTCCAAAATTCCAAATTTTAATAATCATAATTCATAGATCTGAGATCGGAGAAGCCAAAGTTAAATGTATATAATCTATCTAAATTAAAGAATGCTTAAAAATATAATTTGTACAATGTTACTAAAAATAGGGTTTCCTCGGGCTCTGTTGTTTTCTATAAGGAAGATAACTAAATACATTATGTCTTAGGAAGATAGTCATACTTGAGATATACATTCGTAAAAAATAGTTTTTCCAACAAGGCTTTTAAGACACGTAATATGGATGACTAGACCTAGTGTTCCTACGCTCTCGGTGAACAGTGAAAAAGCAGTAAAACGAAAGCGTGTGAGGCTTGCAGCGGACGCTTTTCAGTGACTCCAGCGGGGTGTAAAAATGGCGCCGATAAAGGGTTCGCCGCACCCCACGAACCCACTCAACTGTAAATCTAAATCGCGGAACCTTCATGCGTACGGCTCAAAACAATATTTATTGTTTAGTAATACACAGTATTATTTTAACTGGTATTTAAAATAACATTTTCGGTTACTGTGTATAATTATTATTGTTTATTCTTAATTGAAGAAAAACGATATGATGTTGTTTCACGGCTGGTTCTCAACCAAAGAAAACTCACCTTAAACAAGAACTAGAACTTGTATTTTCCATAAGCCATAAATGTTTCTAATATCATGGCAAGACGTGACAAGACGTGACAAGATGAGTCAAGACGTGATTAGACGTGACAAGACGAGTCAAGACGTGTCAAGACGTGACAAGACGTGACAAGACGAGTCATGTCGTATTTCGTTAATGAAACTTACAAAATTTTGCCAAAGTGCTTTGTTTTTAATTCAACATGAAACTTTTTCGTTTATTATGTCGCAAGGTGTTCGTCTAAGGACCGAACTCTAATAATTCAGCTATTGAGCTTTGCTCTAAATCAAATGCTTTCAATTAAATGTTTGAACGACATAATTTATATAACTGTCATGATAAATGAGACTCAGCTCTCATAGCAATAATGATGATGTATGAACATTCAGATTTTACTCCTTCGGGGATATTAAATTTTAATATCGCAAGTGCCATTATGCCGCGATACTTGCAGTTACAGTATTACCAACATTTATTTCAGTCTTTGAGAAATATCTATTGACTCTGTAAAATGTTGTTTGACGAGAAATTACCTCGGTATGGAAGCCCCATATTAGCTGGTGTATATTTGATTACCAAAAATTTAATATATATATGAAATCTTCATTTATATAATTCTTGTGGAACTGCGAATTCTTGTATTGGATTAAATTACTCCTCAATATCCTTTAAGTATACAAAACTTGACTCTGAGAAAAAACACGGTCCATCTTTGTTTATATGACGTTTTCCTAGATTTACAAAACAAAACAACTATATACAGACTCTTTTTTCTGCGGGTATTTGCAATCAGCCCTAAGGCTACGAGCGAATATGTTCTGTGGTGCTGTCAAGTGGAGTGGCTTCCCACTGGAAGCATCTACTCATATTCTCCCTAGAGCTACTGCCGGTCTTCTAGCTCTAGAATATGGTAACGTTTTAGTCGACTCACATACTGTTTAATGGTGAGTTGGCGAGCAAGTTCGTTCGGGTGACAGGTTAACCACTCTTTGTATTTAGCTGCCAGTCTCCGGATTTCCTCTTTGATAGTTCTTTTAAGGAGTTCGTGAACTTCGTATACAGACTTAAACTACTTTTAATTAAAACCTTATCTGACAATATTTTTCCAATCAACCTAGTTAATGCAAGTGAACGTCATCGTCGCAGCCATTACTCGCCTGCCCATTAAGTTTAATCTCACCGGTGTTAATAGTTGATAAGCTAATAACTATGCCTTGACGTTAACAGCAGCCAATTTCGAAGATAATTAAAATGTTTGAGGTCCGACGCGGCCGCGGCCTGCCACAACGATCCTATATTCGTATGGACACTGTGCAGTGAAGCACAAAATCGATAATTGGCTTCCTTTATTACGAATTAATGCTTTATATCTATGTACTAGTTATATAGTATTTGCAGAAGATACTAACGCTTTATTCTAAGTGATCCGCCTGCTCGATTCCTTTTGTCCCATATATTACCGACCCCATTCATAAACGTACGTAAATCTCAAAACTATTGAATCTTTTGTCCTACAACTCTTGTATTGCTCTAAAAATAATTAAACTTGACTACATAGTTATTTAATGATTTTATGAAATCACAATATTTTTATTATCACTGGTTAAAGCACAAATTATTTATTTTTGGTCCCTATTATTGGTCCACCTGCTTAAATTACTGAAACTTTGATGTTTTTCTTTATCGCCAAAAATTACTTTAAATTACTATTTATATAATCGTACAATCTCCAGTCATCCTATTATGTTGATTATAGGAATAAATTCATGAACACGTTTAAAATAATTATTGATGTATTTTTCACCGAGTTCTGGCTCTTTTCATCAGAGTTGAAACACAATTTGAATGAAATAGACGAAAAGAGAACTCTACTTACTTTCGTTACTGCGTACTTTCTTTAAAAGAGTGATGTTAACAGTTTTTATAATAATATGTATGTACATATATACTTGGTAAGACATTTCATAAACACATTTAATACATAACAGTATAATACAAAAGCATGTATCAATATTAAACTAATTCAACTGGATTGTTCTCTGCAACTATAGTTACATAATACGTTCTTAGCTGAACGTGTTAATCAAGATTAGTATACCAACTGCAGTATGCATTCTCCGGCGTAGTTTCCACTTGGATACAGCCTCGTTATCGCGCATTGTATGCCGAAATACGCCCATTTAACATGATGTTTTACGTAAAAATAATGAAATCGATGTCCGTAAATTTAAAATTTAAAGCCGATGCCAATCGTGATGTATTGTTTCCGAATTAATGACGGATAAACCCCTTCTCATTTAACGATTTTATTCTCGTTGCAGTGAGTAGTGGTAACTAATTTTTTTTTATATTTTGCCTTTCATTGGTTATGTTTGCTATCCATTTGCATATGTATTAGCCTCTGATTTGTGCAAATCTCATTGATAATTCTCATTTAAAGTAGGTGGCTTTCTGTGCCTGTCATGCGTCATTGTTTATCGCTTAACTACCTTACTGTTCTACTGTCTTGTAATGTATACAAAAAATACTCGTGCAAAATACAGCAACATGGAAGTTATTAGGTGACACAGCACACCCAGCTCCTAGTACTTTAAGAACTTGAGTGACGTTGAATATTTGCATCATTTGAACGTTAATTTTGGAGCATGCAACTAAATTAACAAGCAAGTGCATTTAAGGAAGGTGACCTAATTACCTCTCATCGTCGGAAATTTCCCCCTACAGCTATTAACAGTTCGTTAGTGCCAATTTTCATTTAATTAATATTGCTTTTAAAATGTTATAATTCCATATTGCTGCACGCGAATCGAACAAAATTTCACGTCCCGAAATTTTTGTCCATAATAATTATTACAGATTTTTATGTATTTTAAAGAAGATTGATATATGTTTCTATTGTAAAAACTTTTAATTAACACTAATTCAACTTTTTATTATTCCTCTCATAGCACAAATTTCGTTGTGAGCGTAGTCTATAAATTTAAGTTCCTACAAAGGCCTACTAAATAAAAATGAAATCAAATCTTCGATATAAATTATAATAATCTATCGACGGAGATTTAAATCCCGTTCTTCCGGATGAAAGAAAAGTTTTCCATTTTTAAAGTTAAAAATTTAACGGCGCGCAAATAGACTTGCGAGATTGAAGTGCCCTCCGTCCGGGATCCGTCAGATTAAAAAAGTTTTAAAACTGTTACCGACTATTTTCTCCATAGATTTAATCACAGTGAGCGAAGTTTATGGAAAAAGTACATACGAAAGCTCATTTCTTGTCAGTTCATTTCCGACTCGGGATCCATATAAACCCTGAGGGCACTAAAGTTGTTTGTGGACTAGTTACATAACTCTGGACCGTTGAATAAACAAAATTTCTGCAATCAGGACCCGTCAGAGGAAAAATGACAAAGTTATAACTGGGAACTTTTGGGGTTGTTTTGAAGATGATAATTTGAATCAAAAATGTAATACAACATAACATTTCTTGTTTGTAACGATAATTATGTTGTGAATAAGTCTGTGTTATTTATTTAGTATTTTGTACATATTTTACAACCCTGTTTTTTATTAATTATTTCGACTATGTGTTTGCGTGTTGTTCCCACGAGAATGTAAGTGGTTATTAACTGGATAGGGGAAAGTCTTTGTTTTTATTAGTATATATTAATTACTTAAAATGTATGTGGAAATGGTGTAATGGTTGAGTCCTACAAAGTGTGTAAAAAAAAAAAAAAAAGGGAAAAAAGAGTGGGGAGAGATTGAGTTCTTCTTGTTTAGCTTATTAGAATGGAGTAAATGTAAAATTAGAAGATTAATATTTATTTTTTAATGACGAATAAAGTGAATTGTGACAGGAATAAATGATTGAAGTTTATTAAGGTCTTATTTAAAATGTCGTTCACTTGTTTATTACGATTTAAATACTCGTTGTAATGTAATTTGTGTTAAAATATCCATCAATAAAAAGCTTTCCATATAGTAAGGTTCCGATGTGACTTTAGAGTCTCATATATGTATTTAATATATAAAATTCTCGTGTCACAATGTTCGTTCTCATACTCCTCCGAAACGGCTCGACCGATTCTTATGAAGTTATTATGCATATTCAGTAAGTCTGAGAATCGGCTACTATCTATCTTTCGAAACCCTTAATTTTATTTTATTTTTTATATACAATTTTTTGTTTTTATTTTTTATGGTACAGCATACAGAATACATACTATTAGATAATTACTATTTTTTATTTGTTAATTAAAATCTTATGACTTGAACTCTGAGGTTTATATAGAGAAACATTCACAGGAAAACCTAAAAAGTTTTCATTTCGGAAAACCGAACAGTCTCTGCGTTAACATAGCAAAATGTTCCATGTTGGTATGTACTAAAAAGGTAGGCTAAGTAAAATCACATTAAGGAGAAACGAAGTTCGCGGGGGCAGCTAGTAACAATATATAAATAGTCCAATCAAGGCGCGATAGGCAATTGTAAAGTCACAAATATGTCTTCACATTTGCCTATCATACCCATTAGGAGCATACACAATTCAAGCTTTACTTCATTTGTGACTAACTATAAACATATAATTCGCAAAAACTAAAGCTTTCTGAATCCCCGCTTCCATTAGTCACAATATTCATTTCCTTTTTGTGTCGTTTATTGAGTGTTGTATAAACTATAAATCACCAGTGATTTAGTAGTACCATTTTATTTTCTTAGCAATCCGTTTCCCTCGAACTAAAACTTTTTAAATTAACGGTATCGTTTATACTAATTAATTGGTCTTACGGTTATATAACAAAAATAATGCATACTTTTTCCATTTGCATTTGAATAAGACAGACGCATTTAAATCTCAATTGTCGCCGTTAACAAATTTATACATCTACGAATTTCATTATATTTTGTGTCACATATGAAGCATATCAATCCGTATAATATAATTTGTTACATTAATCTAATACATTTGTCTTAGTCAATAGGTTGTAAATTTGTTCGTCGTGGAGGGAGCTATGTTTAGTTTATATTTCAACTACGCCGCTATAAAATAATGTACAATTTAGATTAAATACGAATTTTTAATGTTATTACTATAACGTAAGTGCTTTGCTTTCTGTTGATATATACAACACGTTTGTTATTTATTTTTATTATAATGATTTATTGACATGATGTTATTTACAGCTCCTTAAAAGCATCTAAAGCATCTTGCAAAACAAAATACTAACGTTTAAAGAGACAGCAAAGTTGGTTGTCACTTCTTCTCGTCTATTGTACACCCTTGATTTGAGAACTGGCAGTAAATTTAAAGATTTTTTTCCTAAAAACAGTCTAACTATTATTTTCCCTAATTTAATAATTGATACTTTATTATGATTAATAGATATATATTAAACTGACTGTTGTATGTTAACGAATTAAAATTAATGTTTAACGATAATAAACTGTCATATGATATCTATTCAGTGATAATACGTCAGTACAAACTTGTAACAGTTGTAAGGTATGGTATCGATTAATTAGCACATGGAAGCCCGAAAGGCTTGAAACTTTACAATAAGGACGTTGTCCTATTTCGAATTTACCTCACTACACCGAAACTGTTTTAGGGGCATATGTTCGTAAATATCTCTGTAATGAACATACAATCACTATCTACCGGCGTATAATACAATCGTAAGTACGATTCTCGATGTAAAATTAATTGTCCGTATTCGTCACATATAGATGATGACAGGGGTCTTAGCGCTGAGTAGGATTTTGTCCCATTCAGTGTCGAGATCCGTGGGGCCCTAGCGCTATAAGGCTTTTTATGGAAATAGCAAAAAGATTAGTCCACATCACAGGAGACCGAAGAGCTGGCAGCTACTTCGGACAAAGATTTAGTCTAGCTATTCCAAGAGGGAACGCTGCCAGTATCTTCGGAACCTTCCGTAAAGGGACTCCTTTTAATAATATATTTCAGTTATTATGTTTTAAAGTTTGTTATTGTTTTTTTTGATGATAACTTCAAAGGAGACTAGGAGATAAGAGGTCTTGCGAGTATGCGCTAAACATGCATTCAAATAAGGAGCAATAATGGAATTTTATCAGTTATTTTTGCAGTATTTCAGCATATTTTAAATTAAAGGTACAAATTGGCATAAGCAAAATAAACCAAGTGTAAAAAATAACCCTAAAAAACATTTTTCAAACATTAATTACAGATTTCAACGTGCTACGTTACGCGACGCGATTCGAGTATATTGTTTTATTTCCACGGCATATACTTATATATCTTTTGATTAGCGTCCTCATTATTAAAGTCGTACTATATGCGTATAAAGTGGTACTAATTAAGTACGGAATTTGATACGGTGTTACTATGGGTACCATTCTTTTTATATATACGTAATATTGAAAGCAACTACACGGCACCGGTGGTACTCTATATAAGGCCACAAAAATTAAGTAAAACAATATTTTTTTCATATAAACGGTTAAATCAAGGTTATTTTATATTACTAAGTAACATTATATAAGGTAAGTTTCTTTTTGTTTCATATAATTTAGTAGATATTCTACGTATTGTAAATGTTTTAATCCAGTCCGCGATTCGACTTTTTATGCTGAATTTTTTAAATAATTTAAGATTTATTGATATGTAAATTTTTGCTTTTGAAAAAAATACAATGTGGTAAAGTTAACCATAGGAACTAGATAGCCCTAATATTTAGTGTTTTTCAAAGTTAGATCTAAGTATTTAAGACGAATCTTTAAACCTATTTGAATTACACAATGCAAATGATATTGAATGAGTGCAGCTCGACGAATTTTCTTGTTTTTTCACTAAAGCTTTAAGTGTCGAGTAGCTTTTAAGTTTTTACTTGAGTTTCAACTTTTCTCTCATAATGCGGGTTATCTCTTGAGGAACTTTCTCAGATTTATACCGAAACATTTCAAATAAACTTTAACTACTGGAGTTCTTTTGTGTGCATAGCTCAACGCTTATAAGAGAAATGAAATTACAACTCTTTTTATTTATACTTCTTAGCAAAAATCTGTACAACTCATAATAATTAAATGATAATGGCCTGCTTTCAATCGAACTTTAAAGGAATAATTAAATTAAATAAGGTGAGCGCAAGAAGTGTAAAATATAACATAGACAATAATTTAAACACAAAGAAAAGAACCTAACAAACAAATCAGTTGTACTATTTAAACTTAAAAATATTACAGTTAATATGGTCCTTGGTTTTGTTTATTTATACAAGATAATTTAACAATTAATACCAACTCATGCAAACTAAACAAATAACCTTGTTGTATTTGAAGACCTCTTGCTGACGATTGCTGAAAAGGACTGGAACTTATAAAAATAATGTAATTAAATCGTGTTATATCCGTTAAAGAAATTTTATTTGTTTCTGTATTAATGTATTGTTGCTTTGCTTACTTCTCCGGATGTACGTTCCGGGGTGAGAATGTAAAACCACACACGTAATGTAAGACGAAACCATACGTTTGATAGTCATTAGACTAATAACATTTCACATCGCGTAATAACGCTAGGATTAGAGACCCTGTTGGCCAATCACAATCAAACGCCTCGCACCGCCGTTTTGTCCTTAACACTTTCAACAATAACCAACTCTGACAATTCGAGGGATATAAATAATATTTTAAAACCTCGTACGTGTCCGTAATTCCCAATACAACTCATTTCTGTATCTGCTTCATTGATCATTTTATTACGTGACTGTAAACACACCGCGTTATTCAGGGAATATGACCTGCGATTTTTATGTCTGTAAGTGAAATATAGAGGGCCTCATAGCCTAGCGGTCTTATTGAATGGCAGCTAGGTGAGGGGTACCGGGTTCGATTCGGTTCGAGGGCAAGTTTTAATTTAATTTAAATTTGTTCTCGGCCTTTGGGAGGGTTGTGTGGTACCGGGCGAGTGCTTAAACCGTACATGAAGGACACGGTCGAATTTCTAAAGACAAGCACGAATTATAAAAAATCCTATACTTGACGCTGGCTAATGCACAAATCGTGCCAGAGCCATTAAAAAAAAAAGTGAAATACATATTTTTTATTTATATTACTGTATAGTGACAGATATCTGAGGCTCCGATGTAATAGGTTGTAGCATCACTGGTCACACACATTTATATATTATATATTCACATGAATTAGGACTGTAAAAAAGGAAATTTTACATAAAATGTTTTCTCTCAAAACGATGGTTTTTTATTTATCTTCACGTAGTACCATAATATCTTCAGTGTACAATAATCCTTTAATAAATCTGAACAGATCAATATGTATATTAAATTCACAAAACCCCGGGCCGAATTACATTAGGGCTTAATCTTCTCAAAGCGCTTAGCGGGATTATAAAAAGAACTCAT
Source organism: Pieris macdunnoughi (assembly GCA_905332375.1). Taxonomy (NCBI): domain Eukaryota; kingdom Metazoa; phylum Arthropoda; class Insecta; order Lepidoptera; family Pieridae; genus Pieris; species Pieris macdunnoughi. The sequence goes on along the minus strand of CAJOBZ010000004.1, from coordinate 7,936,790 downwards.
TTTTTATAATATTCTCGAAATGCGGCGGGAAAATTTAATTAAGTCTACAGATTGCCGATTAAGATTATGAACAGCACCGGACTGGTGAGGGCGATAGCTGAATGACGCTCAGTTTTCTATAATACCTAACCTGTGGTTTTACTACTATGGTAGAATATTAAATAAAAATTATTATGGTAGAACAGCTATGAAATGCTTTTTTAGAAAAGTCACGACTCCTACGATAAGTAGTAAGAATTTTCAATACAGAAACTGAAAAACATTTCAAATACTACTAATATAATATAATATAATATAATATAATATAATATAATATAATATAATATAATATAATATAATATAATATAATATAATATAATATAATATAATATAATATAATATAATATAATATAATATAATATAATATAATATAATATAATATAATATAATATAATATAATATAATATAATATAATATAATATAATATAATATAATATAATATAATATAATATAATATAATATAATATAATATAATATAATATAATATAATATAATATAATATAATATAATATAATATAATATAATATAATATAATATAATATGATATAATAATATATAAATATGCCTTAGACCCAAAGAGCCGACGGTGTCAAGCACAGGAGGCTGATCACCAACACAAATTAGGATATTTTATATTTTATAATTTCAAATTAGTAATTCCATAATTGACGTTCATAAGTGTACATTGTGTTACCTACATGAATAAATGATTTTTTTACTTTGACAAAATTTGGTGGGCGTAATTGAATTGCATTTGTGTGAATTAATTTAATTATAAAAATATTGTCCTTAAAATCATTCCTGATTTGCACACAAATAACTCTCCGAAGCATCATCTATATTAACAAGACCAATAATAAGACAAAGAAATTATCTTATTTTTATAGAAACTATTTTCCCTTTCAAAAGGGAAACCAGTTTCTCTCTTTACCCCCCAAGGTTCATAAGCTTAAAATAAGTAATAAAATTTAATCTATATTCGAGATTAAACGAAGAAAGTCTCTTGTTTCTTCCTCCTCAATATTGGTACCAGATCTTCGCTTGGGCACTGCTGGTGCAGATAACTTGTGCATCACGCTTGGTGGTTCATCCAGTAGCTTCAATGTTTTAAGAGAAGCAATATGAAACATGAACATAAGGGCTGTGGGGTTCTTGTAACATTTCCCTATTAACGGCTGTATCGTTACATCTGTAATCAAATGGAAAATTAATTGTGGTTGTGGTATATTAATTAGGTTTCAATATCGTTTAATTGTCAAGTATTGCGTTACATTGTAAATAGAGTATATAATGTGTGTACACAACTAAGTAACTAACCCACTTAGTCATAAAATTAAATCTGTCTAATTAGACTCTTGAACTCATCTGTAATCACAATTTAAGTTCAAAGAGAACAATTACATAATCAACATTGATTTAGTTTTTATAACTGAGGGAATTCGTTTTTATTAATATAAAAATAAGTTATTATATAGCCATTTTTTTAGATCCTTCTTTGGACGTCGGCTTCCTCCACTAATACTCGACCGGTACTGCGCCTTTTGCAGCCATTTGCATGATTTGTGGCGACGTCCATATTGTTGGTGGGTGGCCAGGCAGGCCAGGTCTTTTGTTCTGCGAAGGTCTCCATTCAAGGAGCCTTCATGTCTTGTCCTGGTCCTTGTTTGTATTCGCACTTAACTTACATAAATAAGTAAACGGTACTTACTCACTCCCATAACACAGGAATACAAATCAATGTGACAATGATTGATCATTGGTCTATACGTGTATGTATCCATAGCTTGAGACCATATTTGGGCACATGCGGGGTCGTATGTGTCCAGGCAGAACGTGGGACATGTATGGTTACACGCCTGGTGAGCACCAACTACACTGAAGTCGTATACTCGTCTGCCAATTAAATATGCTCTTTCTTTGCGTATATTGCAACGATCGTCACGAACTTGATGCAAATCTGAAATCGGAAATATATAAAATTAGAGATATATAAATGATAATCCTACAACACTGGCCACAACAAAAGAGGTTCATGCATCTGGTTCTTTGATGATTTTTGCCTACGCAAGTAGTTCAGCCTTCTACGCCTGACATACGTTTAAGGATTTCCTCACATTTTCCTTCACTTAGTATTACTTGTGCACTTAAAAAGATAAATCAAATGCATAGGTCGTATTTGAACATGTAAATAAGGCAGTACAATGCTTTTTACATTTTCTGATCTTACGTATCTTTATTATTATTTTGCTGTAGCTTATTTATAAAACGCGGCAAATGTCTGTAAAGGTAAATGTAGAAACCAGCCCACTGAAGTATTACCGAACCAATTCGAATGACTTAGGGTGCTTCCAGAAAATTCTTAAAAGGCAGGCAACGCACTCGCGAGCCATCTGCTACTGAGTGTTCATGGGCGGCGTTAACACTTGAGTGAGCCGTCCGTTTGATCTATAAAATAATGAATAGTTCCTTTTTCTTTAAAATTAAAATAGATGAGTATTTTGTAAAACATTATATGCATATAATATTCTCTTAATTTGTTTCACATAATTTAATGTTTATTGCAAAAGCAAAAAGGAAACAGAGCCGCTTTAGATCCCGACAACAGTAATTAGGGCACAACTTTGTCGAGTGTTTTTGTAATAAAATAACAAGACAATGTAGAGAATGTTCTGAAAGTAATTTCTTGCCGTTCTATATTTAATAAAAATTCAGTACTTTCAAGTAAAATATTATCCTTTGTTATCGCAAGTGATTAGTTATATGTTTTTTTAACTCATTCACGAAACCCTCAGTAAAATTGAGGTTCAATATGTTTAATGCAATACATTTTTCTTTGAAATTTGTTTGATTTGAATTCCAAAAAAAATATTTGTATATAATTACTCAGCATTCGAAAATTAATAAACTCCCATGATACTGATTGACTGAGCGTAATATACAATTTCATATAAAGCCCCGACATTTTAGACTGGTAAAAATATATAGTAACGCCATTGCTCTGATATATACATACCTGTAAAACTAAATTTACACTGCATTTTCGTCAAGTAGCAGATATTTTGAAATCTTTTTAGCACGTCATCCCCATTTAAGGCTGTTGCTTGGCCACACACAGGATCGAATACATTCGAACATTTTATATTATCACATTCGTCCGGATTTGTCGAAATAGCTGAAACATCTAACAGAGAATATTACTAGATATTTTTAACACAATAAATTTCTGATGTACCTATAACTATGCGGTACGCACTATTATTAAATCACGTCACAGGTTACAGTTTTGCACAGGAAAAGTAATGCTAATGAAAAATACGAATCAAAGCTATATAGGAAACTCACAATTAAAAACGAACATAGAAATAACACAAATGTAATTTTTCATTCCACTCCGTAATTAATTTTTAAAGAATAATGAAACAATTTTTATTTCAAGGTAGGCGATACGAGCCCGAATAACGATTTAATATTCCTACTTTATGATAAAAAATTTAATTAAATTTTCTGTATTTTCTTTCTCTTAGAACGCGTTGTGGTTTGACCCTACCTCGATGCCGTCATTATTATGAGTTCATGGTGGCTTCATTTTATACTTTATTATAAATGCTTTTACCTGATCTCGTTTGAGCTTGGATTGGGCTCATAGCGTCTACTCGACGTTGATTAATGAAAGCGAGGTATATAAGACCAAATCACATTTTCTAAATCCAATAATTAATCATATCCTATTTCACCCCCGATTCTGAGAAGTCGTAAACACTTTGTCATATGTACAGAATATGTAAAGGGGAATTATTGGGAATTGCTATTTCAAGACTTAAAAATTATAAATTCTTTTCAATATTATTGACGTCAAAAAATAATGTAATAAATTGGCTTTTTCTCTTGAATTAATTAAATAGAATTCATATGTTTTATTATATACAATGTATGTGTTTTGAATTTGTTGGACATCTCGTTCCCATCTACCTCAAATTACACTTAAATACACAAACAATACACGACGAACCGTTCAAAATATATTTATCAATGTAATCTTATTTATTTGTCAAGTACGAAGCCTCTATGAATTAACTAAACTAATTAACATCGAGTATGGATGCAAAATTCTATAGCTTGCTTAATTAAGACCAGTGCAGGTGAACTGAGCAAACAGCCGGCGACATCAGTGGGCAGTCTGTTTGCTTGAGAAATTGCATGCGTACTCTGACATTCAACGTGAATAAATGAAAACTAATTAATCTAATTTACCACAGTATTCGGTAAACCGCATAGCTGAATGAGCATTATACATCGTAATCGGCTTGTATGCTGTTTTGCTGACATAAAAGATTAACATTTACCACAATATTGGTCAGCTTGCTAATTTTATATTTTAAAATATATCAATTATATTTAGCAAAACTTTAGCTTTGTAAATTTAAAGTACCTTACGGTTTAAACTATAAAAATAACGGAGTAAAAGCTACGAAATTTAATGCCCGAACTTTTCACGGCTGATTTAAAGAAGCACTTTTTTGTCACATTTCCGCTCCGTAACCGTTAACTTTGAAACCATGAGTTATCATACAGTAAAATAATAACTAGGACATTTAAAAATATTTCGATTAATGCAAAAATTATATCTTGATTTTAGTAAATTCGTACTGTGTTATTAATTTTACATAACAATATTATACTCCCTGTCGTCTATTATTATTATATTTAGAGTGCCACAAACTTAACTTACTTGGTGGCAGCGTGTACAACTTCATTAATAAACTTTAGAAACTTAACCATCGCCACAAAATAGAGACATACAGTGCCACACACTTTTCTTGGCCGGCGGCTGAAATTGGTACTACCGTCACCATATTGAAATTTAAATATTTTCTGTAATTTCTTGGTGCGTACAATAAATTTGTTTTAATATCTACAAACATCTAATAAAAATCCAACTAAAATGTCCAATGTCCAATCTTTATTCCTTGCATTATTAATTAAAATGGCAAAGTTTCTTGTGTGTGTGTTCTAGGTATCTTATTAGGTATTATATTAATAGTACAGGTAACAAAACCTGTCATATGAGTTGTTCCTAAGTTTGTGTCACATTTAAGCCTAGAACTGTATTTTCTAGATACTAGTATACATTATTTTATTAGGTAATTTCAATAAATTATTAAGTTAGCCTACATGACTTTAAATGATTCCCCTTATAAATATTGAATAAATACAGCATTTTTTAAATAAAAGAGTGCCTATAATATGTATTCTCCTAACATCAGGTCAGTATTCTGCCGGTTTACCACCAAACATTATTCTTGCCTAAGAAGAAAGGAATTACTAAAGACGAAATAGACAACCTGAATTCGTAGTTGACGTTTTTACAACATAGTTTTATTGTATTAACGTCCACTAAGGAAGCATTAAAAAACACGTTTGAAAAAAATAAAACGTGTATATACTTATGTACATGTGGCGTAACAAGATAAAAATATTTTCAAAAATTGTATTCTACGTTTGTAGAAAAAACAATACTAACAGTAGAAAAAAACTAAAATGTTGAACTTCGGGGACCAGGGTGTCGGTTTTTTGTGACGGCATCGTAAAAATTTACTCTCATCGTTTTTCCCTAACGCGCCAAATGAAGTATAACTTCAATAAATTTAGGGTGTTGTATCCTAGTTTGTGGTGTCATCATATAAATATTTATAACATAATTGACATAATTTTTTTTTAAATCCCGCTCAAGCATCCCTTAACGGCCCTCAGGGGTCTAGGGCGATCCTGCTTATTCTACCAAACGAGCTCAGGCTTACGACCATCAAGTTAATTGCTGGAAATACCATATGGTATTTGACCTAATAGCGAAATTTCACTTCACTATGGCATTCGGTTTGTGACCAGCGCAGGACAAAAACAAATTTATTTATAATTTGCGCTTCGACCAGAAATTGAACTCATGCCACGAAGCCCTCTATATAAGGTTTACCATATTTAATGTTTCCCAAGTAGAATTAATTCAAAGATTAATTATTAAGATTGTCGTCCAACAATTAAAATTCATAAAATACAGCCTCCATTATCACGTTAAATCAACAGAGCTTAATTAATGTTTTAGCTTCACGTGGGTAACGTTGTTACAACCGACCTTTGTTTTTGTCAGTTCCTAGGCTGCATACATAATTAACAATGTACGGCAAACCGCAAATATTTGCTTGATAAATGTTGCCTTCAATTATTCATGAAAGAATTTAAGGCTTCAATAGTTTTTAAATGGATATTCGAAATAAAATCTCGTATAGTGAATCCTAGGTAAGTGGGACCTGGATAAGTGAGAAACCTGTATTATTGAGAATTGCAATGAGGTCCCGGCACTTTTTCATCGAGTTACCTCTAATAATGGGACTTTTCGAAGCTGGTTAAATGAGATTAGATTCTAGGATTTTTTCGTTTATAGAGGTGATTGCGATTCTGTAGCTGAATAAGTATAAGTATCCCTGTATATGTGAGACAATTTGTTAGGTTGGGACTGATTCGAAACGTTTGTTTACAAACATTTGAATTTCTATCGCACGTTTTTTGTTTATCAGTACTGTCTCAGGTTTTGACCTACAAAAAAGGTAATAAAAGTGTACAATATGCCCAAATCGAATTATAACAAATGTGTCTGATAATGATCAGCATTAGAAAAATTTAAGCTTCTATCAGATTATGAATGTGGAAAATCGATATATTTCGACCTTTATAAATTAAACAACTATAATTTTAAACCTGTCTAATTGGAAAACTGGATAAATGAAAACCGCTTTAAATTTACACAATCCTTGGTCCCTTGAGATCCCTATTAATCAGGTTTCACTGTGTGTAACTTTATAATATTTGGATGCATACAAAATATGATGATAACATAATTTTGTACAACTAGAATATACTATATTTATGTCCCGTAACTCTTTAATAGTAAAACCATCTTTGCCTCTAAATCTCGTCGATATTTTTCTTAAGGCTAGTAAGTCAATGTTATGTATCGATAAGTGCGGAAAAATATTATACAGAATATAAACCAAGAACACTAAACTACTCCATGGGCGAATCTTACTCTATATTTGCGAATAAAATGAGCTGTAAGATATATTTTATACAAATATTCAGACAGATATTTACTTTAATTATCTTTGCAGTAAGTGAAACGGTAAATCGACTGTTTTGCTTTTTTTACTGCATAGCGATCCCGTAGCACTTTGTAGCTGAGATGTTCATACTAATTAGTCTGCAAGACACTACATTTACTTATTTCTGTTAGTTATGGAAGCTAGGACATAATAATTAACTTAATAACTGAAATAAAAGCTAAACCTCAGTTGTGCGTCTAAATCTAAAACTAGATTTTGATATCATTTTAATAATAATAAAGCCGGTTATTTCCAATCTTGACCAATGTTAACAAAATAGTTTTAATTTGTTACATAATTTCTTTTCTTGTAACTCGTTATCCTAACTTCCTTCAGTACCATTGATCGGAGCCCCTTCACTGGTAAGAACCTAAAAGTTTGACATCGTTTCATTAAAGCACAATTGTGATTAACTACGCCTCAGTTGGCTGATGTACTTTTGCGTGCCCTCAAGTCTGTCTGGAATCCACACTTAACACGGCACTTAAATGCCTCTTAACACGCAACACCTAGGGACGTTTAGTTGTAATTATATAGAAAATCTAACAAAGCACGCAAGATATATCTATATTTTTAGCTACATCACTATAACAAGGTCATATTTAGGAACTGTTGCGCAAAAAAGACTCATGACTGCAGCCAAATGTTGTTCCAGGAAACGGTCAGCTGGTGAACAGGTAGCGGAAAGATCGGCGAGTCATGGCGAGTTACAAGCGTGTAGTTTAAAGCATTCTTCACATCTTAAACTAAGATATTAACTATGAAGGTTAGCCGATAGATTTACGCAGCCGTTCCTGACGAACGTTTGTAATAAGCTTGCTTTGCCTTGTAATTTTGTAGCTTCAACCCACTAACGTTTTACAAATAAACGGAACATTTATAACTACACTTGGAGTTTCATATCGTGAGTACGATCGTGGCTCAGATAAAGCCATCGTACTCTTATAGGAACATTAAACATTAAACTCCTCTTGATCTATATTTATCAATTGTATATCATACGAACAACTATAAAACCTATAATGGAAATACACTAATAAAAATTCTTACCTTACAAAAGTAAATAAAACTTATTGGTGTAATAATTACAATTTATTTATCATATTCAAAGATTCATGGTGTTAGTAACACATGCTGAGAAGAACAAAATGGTAGCATAAGAAAAGGCTGTAAATTCTATATATGCAAACCACAATCTAATCACTTCTATAAACAGTGTAGAGCAATGCAAAATATGAATAAGAACTGGTGAGTATCTGAAACAAAAAAAGTACGAAAACCGTCCAGTCTCCACAACAAATGGAATGTGTGAACGGGTGTTTTGTTAGCGATTTCACTATGCATTTCCCCCGCATTAAAAACTTCATCAAATAGTCTCTCTGCCTGTTGTGAGAGAGAACAATGCGCTTAATGTTCGCAAAGCAACTTTACGGACTGGTTGTATTATAGGAATGTACCCACTCATACTTTTAATGGTGTAACTTTGTGTTAAGTACAAAGAAGTACTCTTTCGTTGGTTTATGACAAGGTCGGCCCTAAAGATTTTAATGGCGAATTAGAATGAACGTAACACAATAAATAAGTGGCATTTGAATTTTAACTGTATTGTAAGGAAATATTTGATTCTAGTAATGAAAGTTGACTAGAACAGTTATAACATAAAAATATGTATGTTGTAAATCCAAGGATGAGTTTCTCATCTTGTTCGGTTCAAAACCGCATCCTTATAAACGTACAAGTAGCTTAATTTATTATCACTCTACTTGGCAAAGAGTAAAGAAAAAAAACTAAAACCTCATTTTTAAATTCATAGTGGCTTATCGTATGCATATCGTATGGGCTATCCCCTTTATTCATAAAAATCAAATCAGTCTAATTACTTTAACTAATTTGAGAATTTTTATTACATTGTTAACCCAATATGAGATCCCTTTCTGCAGTAGCACCCCCTAGTCCGCAGTCCCCGCAGCAGTACGTTGCGCTGAAGGAATAGTTGTTCACGTCCTATTGATTAAGATGGGGCGGGCATATAGCCCTTGGTGAGATGGAGGCGAGGGTTGAAGATGGCCTCAGAAAAGAAGAATGCCCACACTGATTTAGTTTTTTTTAAAGTCCCCTATTTTTTGTGCAACAAATCATCATGTCAACATTTCATACACTATTATCGGTTTAGAAAACTACAACTAGACGCTAAAAATTAAATTAAGAGCGTTATGTAATACTTACGGAGCTGTACGTCTTCATTGTGATAGAACTAAATTTCATCGCTGTAAAATATAATGGCTTTTGTGATCTGAAATAATTAAATGCACAATTAAAGCAGTCTATTGTTACTGATGGTTAACTACGATTTTATTTTCTTCGCCCTTATAAACTCGAGTAAGAAGGTATGAAAATAGTTTATGGAGTAACTTATAACTTATTATTAACTTACAACTGGTATACCTGTTATTTAATATATATTTGATAAATTTTTGTAATGTAATTAAATAATTAAATTTGTGTAATGAATCATAAACCTAAAAAAACAATAACAAGTACGTGGACGGTGGACGGTGGATAAAATAATAGTTTTTCTATTGTTTTAATAGAAAAACTATTATTTTAACAACCGGCACCGCCCTCGGGCAAGGCTGCGGTATCACTTAATATCCGATGAGCTTGCTGTCAGTTTGTCTAGGTACTGTTCTATAAAAAACTGTGGCTCGGCTGACTTAAATTACTTGTAACGATCACAAAAAACAAATGAAATTGATTTTCTATCGCAAACTTGTGAGTCAAAACTGATATAGCACTGTTCAGTTTAATTATACGCTACCTTTGCATCATTATAAGCAAGGCTCCGCGGCTGCGCGTGTCGCTGTGGTACCAGGTGCTTTCATACACTGCTTCCGCCACACCTGTGCTCTGTCAACACATAATCACTAGAATATTTACTGTTCTACTAATGGACCCCACAGACGATGTCCTGCATGATATTTAAAGCGATTAGGATATTAAGCAAAGTATGAAAGTACCGACTGCAGTGCCATCTACCGGGCTGATTTGTGAATCTAAACCATTCCCAGATCCCCTTGAACACACACAAAAAATTTCATCAAAATCGGTCCAGTCGTTTGAGAGAAGTTCAGTCACATACACACGCACAGAAGAAATATATATATTAAGATTTATGTAAGCAAAACTCTCTAACACTCTCATTCATACACATTTTCAAGTCGATGCAATGGGAGTAGACGACAATAATCATTAGCGCGGTTGTCTAAAATTGGACAGTTGAAGCCCCAACCCCAAAAAGGCATTATATGTCACTTATAATGAAAAATGGCCGACGGCGTCCAGGTTTAGGTAATTTTTTGAGGTTCTAATTAACCACAATTTATTTGAGTAAAATATTAAAAATCTGTAGATAATAAAAATGGGTTTGAATTGTTTTAGCTAAAAAAACTAAAAGATTCCAGTTTTACAAAAAAATATTACACACAACATAGAATTACAACAGTAAGTTAACAGAGCACTTACTGCAGTATAAATGTCGTCTGCATACCAACATAAAATACCAACTTGTGTCAGCGCTGCACCTAAAAAGAATTTGTTGCTCATTGCCATCCACGGCTCCAACAGCTGCAATTTTTATTTTTAATAAAGCAAATATACAGCTCAAAGTATCAAGTTATGTTATGAACCAGTTAAATACCTCAACAAACAATAAAAAATAAGGTTTATTTACACTATAAAGCTACTTATTAATAAAAAACTATTATATAATGTGGAGTACATAACAACCACATATCATACGATATATTATCTCTGTTAATTAAAGATTCCAGTTGGGGCCTGGTAGATAGTACCGGTGATCCCAGAGCTGGTTCTTTCCTCGCTCAACGAATAAATATCGCAATACAGCAAGGCAATACCAGCATTAAAAGTACACTGCCACAGGGGCCAAGCCTTTTTAAATTTATTTTAGTTTTATATGAATCAATATTTAATTATTACTATGTACGTTAATAGCAGTGTTGGCCTAGTGGCTTCAGCCTGCGACTCTCATCCCTGAGGTCGAAGGTTAGATCCCCGGCTGTGCACCAATGGACTTTCTTTCTATGTGCGCATTTAACATTCGCTCGAGCGATGAAGGAAAACATCGTGAGGAAACCGACAGGTCTTAGACCCCAAAAGTCGACGGCGTGTGTCAGGTACAGGAGGCTGATCACCTACTTGCCTAATAGATTAAAAAAATATCTTGAAACAGAATCAGAAGAAGACCAGAAGGTTGTATGTACGTTAATAATATTGTACTCTATATCTGGCTTTCATCTGATAAGTTACCTCTTCCTACCACGTGAGTTTTAGCTGAAAAGCGTGCAGTACTTACGATATTGAAGACGACACAGCAAATATTAACAGAACTCAAGAGAACGTTTATTAGATTCACCATAGAGAAGGCATCTTCCAAATCATTACCGTACCTAAAAATTAAATAAATCCTGGATTCATATAATTAAGACTCAAGCAATCTTAAAATAAAACTTTAAAAGTATTATTTGGTTATTAACGTGTTGTACCGTATGTCATGCATGTAGGCACTACGCATTTAGTTCTTACCATAAAATTTATATAAACAATGCCATTTGAAAGTGGTCTTTGTTTACGCGGCATACTTTTATAAAAGAAAAATACTAAAAACCCTGTAATAATGCGAGAGTAGAATAATAAACTTTTAATTTAAAAAATCATAAACTCGCTCCGTTCTTCGACTATAAAGCGAATCATTTGTTTTGTCTTACTTTATGAGCTTTTGATGTGTTTTCACGACGGATACAATATCTTCATACGAATTGTTCTTATTAGATGGTTGAATGTAGGATAATGTGCGTATTTTTAACTGCAGTAGTTCCAGAAGCATACTAATATGACTTGACATCGTCATAAATAGTATATCGGATCCGAGCATCGACCAAACTGATACTACTCCTAAAAGTATGAAAATTTCATATAATGCAAAGCGTGTGGTTTGTTAATGTTAGTAAAATTTGTAATTGTAATTGAGTAAGTCAAACATCAGATTGGCTCTAATCTTTCAAACATGTGTACTTAAAATCACAAACATTTATGATTATCAAACATAATTTTAATTCTTAATGTAACTTACAAAGACTCGAATATATATAAAATTCACAGGAGTTAAATTTTGTCTTATCGAAAACATCCCTAAGTAACAACTAAGCATTTCTGTGTAATTATTAAACCTTCTCACTAACTATTTTATTAATTATTTCAACAGAGACCAAAGTCTAAGCACGAACGAAGCAGTTAACATGTTATTACAAAATATACAGCCCCCATAAATCTGTCTACAAAAGCATTACATAGACTATATCACAAACTTATAAACTTTACCTCCATACATCTCAAAGACAAAGACGATTTCGTGGTATACGGGCTTAGTTTTATCAAAGGGATAAGACAAATGCCATATATAATCCAAATAAGCTGGTGCGCCTTGAATCTTGTGATACAAATACACAACTATTGGAGTCAGATTGTATAACCATAATCCTAATATATTCCAGAATGCATACCCTGGAATCAAAGATTATACAAGATACATAATTGTTGTATAAGCGTAGTTAAGCTAATAGTTTTTTTTATTTGTTAAATATTTACGTAAATTGTTATTGTAATGTTCACTAATTTTGCAATTTATTTTAGTTAGCTATTAAAGTGCAATACATTTCATCAAGTCTATTAATATAATGGAACATGGTAACTTATTATATATATCTTAGTTATATTCGCAATAAAACGCGGTTCTATAAGTCTTCCATTAAAAGGCTATAAAAATCGATCTTATTGATTTCATACACCCGTACAAAATTGAGCAATGCGTAGTCGCGAAAGCTTTTTTCGTTTAATCTCAACGGCCTCCTTATCGCGTTCGGACATCGGCCAGATATCCGCCAGCTCAATCAAAAGGTGCTTAAAAGTGTCTTTTTTGTACCAGAGCGTCAACAATTTGCCAAAACCTGAAAGGCAATAAAATTGCAATTTAAATAAAACTTGGTCCGCAAAGGAAAAGTTTGAAACGAGAATCCCTTTTTGTAATTTTACTTAAAGCTACGGAATCAAGAATTGTTTTAGTCTTTGTTTTAAAATACACAGAGGTTCACAAAACAGTTTTATATCGAGAAAAATAAAAGTAAACAATGTATTCAAGTCTGACCCGCCTTTGAGTAGATCTAATACATTATTTCTTTTTAGTTCATTAAATGAAAGGGCTTGTTTTTAATCCCATTTAATATGGTTTTCTTCCTACATAAGAATGAAGAAGTTTTAAGAAAATCCCCTTATACGTACAATAGGTTTGACAATTAAACTTTTGCGATAGGGTACTAAAAATATTGTCTGCTGACATCCTTCTTTTACCCACATACTTAAAAGACCTATAGATAAATATAGGTTGATATAAAAAAACTTATTTTAGTGGCGCTGGCCACGCGAAACGTATGCTTTTCAATACAATAAATATGTAGTCACACGTCTGATACTCCACGTACTTTTACGTTTCAAACTAAAATTTAAACCTAGTTTTCTTATTCAAAGGTAAGCAAGAAAAGACATAGTTATTGCGTTGACGTCACTTTCTTAAGCACAAATGTGCATAATGTCAAGTGTTAAAAATATGAATAATGCAAAAGTAAACTACTACAATATAGTTAAAGTACTTACTCATCGTATCATAACCAGCGATATGCAAACCTGATACAAAATCCACCACTGACGATGACGTAACTAGCTTATTGATGACGTAATTGATCTCGCCAGCGACCATCAGAAACAAAATAAGGCCGGAAATAAAGAACCATAAATTAGTCCACAATTTTCGAAATAATTTATTAGATGTAGCTTTGAATGTTAAACCTATTTTTCTGGTGCAAAAATCACATAACTTCAAAGTATTATAAATTTCTTTCAGAGCTTGATTTTCGGACATTTTAACAACTAGCTACTGAACAATCAAAGAATGAAATATTTCCTTTTATAATATATTTTGTCATAAATTATTCCACACTTTTGGTAAGTTTAAAAGAATAAAACTTTGAACGTTATCAAGGGTTGAAAGTTCCCATTACTTAACTGATTTATTACTTGGAACTTTTATTATTAAACCCATAATTTAACTGTTTCAACTATTCATTATATTTATTAGTAAATTATACAAGAATTACTTTTCTTAATTAAAATTACATTAACTTTCCGTTATCAAATTATTTCTATTGCATATATACAATACAAACTAAATCGCTTCAGTACTTCCATCGTTTTTGTATACAACATAGTTACACACAAACTTTTTTACCAATCACACAGATGATTTACAATCTATAAAAATTCTTTACAAAAACATATTAATAGTACCTGAAACTGCAGGAAACATCATTTTTATAGTTTAAACTAAGGAGAAAATTATTTCATCTTCAAAACTTTTTTTTTTTAAACCAGTAAATATAAAGCGAAGTTTTGTGATTGTAATGCCTGGATGAGAATTAACGCTCTAAAAACTTGATGGTTGTTAACATTTTTTGTAATTCAAGCATGAGAATAGGTGCCACAGTCACTAATGAATAATCTAAAATCTTGTCTAATTGTTTCGGTTTTGGTAGGCACAGAACATTTCCCGTTTATATAGTTTTGTATTGGTGAAATAATTTTAATTCAGTTCAGTTTTGTAGCTTTTTCATTTAAAAAAACCTCTGTATAAAATTAGTATAGATAAATGGTTCGGACACAGCAATGTGTCGCTGTGTGAGTGCCATCGGGGTGTCAGGACACCAAAAGCTTTACCTAATAAAAGTTTGTTACACGTTTTATCAAATTATTTAGCACAAGTTAAATTATTCTTCGGGCTTCACTAAAGTAACACTATTCAAGTACTTACTTGGTACCTGAACGTTTGTAGCACCTGCTACTTGAGTCGTTAAGTAACTTTGAAATCTGTACTAATGTGAGGAAAGTATCTACCTTAGTTATTACATAACTTAGCAATGCAGAGACTAAACTAAGCTAGAAAAAAACGACAAAACTAAATTGGCACTATTAGTAGTATTAGTAATTATTATAAGTATAAGTTTGTTGGGAATCAATCGATTTCCATTATTATTTACTATTGATTATGCCATAATAATACATGTATCATAGTACACATAGTGATACATGAATCTCTAATTATTATTGAAAAAATAATTACTTAAGTAATTTCTAAGGCAGGGTATTACTAATACTGGTAGCATATGCTCGCTGAGTTGCAATCTAATATTTTAAGAGAGCCAAAGCCAACTTTAGGTTAGGTAGGTAATTTTAGATTAGGATTAGAATTAGGATAAGTATTAGGTAAGGTTAGATTAGCGCTAGCGTGTTAGTTAAATATCACCCAAAACGGGGGCCGGAATAGCCATTTCGAACTTTACATTTTCATATGTATAACCGCCAAAGTTTTATTTTACAAGGTATTGGCTTGGGATGTTTTTTATATGGGATAATTTTACAGTTTTGGCATGATTTTGCGTAAGTCTTTTAATCGGTATTACGCTGCTTATTTGTAAAGCAATCGTGGGCAGTAAGAGACTCGCTTTTATAATAAAGTATAAACGACTTAAGTAAATAGTTAGATAAAGTTGCAAAATAATCAATATCACATAATATATGAGAATTAATAAAGAACTAAGAAATGTATATGTAATGTGTTCTTACATTATTATATGTTATCTCACAAAGATTTCGCCACAAAACTCAATGAAATTGATATTTTATTGCGCTCGCCCACAAAATCTTTCCAGATAGAAAAGCAATCTCAGTAATGAACCTCATTGGTGTATGCAAAGTTTGAAGCTTAAATCCTCAAGTCGAAGCCTCACCTGACTCAGATTACTCCGTGCTAGCTTTCAGAGGCTTTGCGGGATTACCTCACGTCCGGTTCCGAAAGTATCGCCCGTTTATCCCAACATCCCTACTTTGTTTATGCTCTACGTTTGGTAATAAAAAACGGTTTATAGATACAATTGTAAGTTAATAATTGATTAAAAATAAATGCTGTAAATTAAAAAGTTTTAACCTATCATTTGTCCACCTCTGCTGCGCGCGAAACAACGAAAATTTTGATTATTCATATTAAACAATTGCAAAATTGTTGTCTTCGGGGTTTAATCCAGTAAAAATATTAGTCAACACAGCCTTAATATTAATATCCTATGAGTTACATAAAACGTGTTTTACCCTGTTACATCCAAAACCGTACTTTTAGGAATCCAATTGTTATGTTTAGCAGATTTTATGGTTATATTACTAGATCATTTCTTCTACTTGAGATGTACATCTATAGAGGCTTGAACAGGCTGAGATACATCGTCATTATCATAAAGATATTTAATTAAAATACAAGAACATAAAATAATAGAGCAATGGGCAAACGGGCAGGAGGCTCATGTGATGTTACGTCATACCGCCGCCCTTGGACAGTTACAATGCCAGAGGGCAGCAGTAAGTTGTCGGCCTTATAAGTCTCGGTATCCTCTTTACTTGAAGGACCCTAAGTAGAATTATTCACTAATTAACATACAATTACGTGATTCCCAGCAATTGGTTTGCGATGCTCTTGCGCAGCTGTCGGAATATTAACTTAACTTAGCTGCCTAGGAATATTAACTTAACTTTGTGGGCATTGCCATAAGGCTACAAGTAATGGTAATAATAATTTATTGCTATACTCAGATGACTTACAAAGATACCCTACTCCTGATGTAAAAAACTGTACTCCAGAAAATTATATTACAATTTAAATTGATGTAAGATATGCATATAACAATAACTTTTTTGTAAACCCTAAACACAGTTATCATATTCCATTATGTTATTCTTATTATAAAAATATTCAATTATGGATTACATGGAAACCTTAGTATGTAAGTGTATACAAATTAGGAAAGAAATACTAGTATAAAAATATAATCGTAAAATGCCTGGTCAGTATTATTTTCTCAGTCACATTATTATTTTATGGACGCTTTTATAAAATGAATGTGCCCTTGAGAGTTTTATGGCTATATTTTCCTCACAGTCACAGTTATAATATATGTGCATGAAGGCATTTTACTGACGATATAATGTTAGCCTTATATAATGGTGTTACTTATTATTTTTGCCTGTATTAATTTCTAGTCCTAACTTGTGTTCTATAGTCAGCTTCTTCACAAACGCTCGCTTTCGGCAAACAATACCATGTCATACCCAAATCGAAGATTACTCAGTGTAATCCCCATTTAGTCCACTGTCCTCGTATTTTAGATTAAGATCACCATTTAAAAATGTTGACGCGACTAAGAAGTCATCTACAGTTCAGAAATTTAGAAACATACATCATAATATCAAACCTGGGACGTTAAATTCTTGTTAATATAAAAAAAAACATCTAAACACAATCCCCCTTCTTCATAAAAACTAAGTATATCTAATTGCAGTCGCTTGTCAAATTGTATTTACGCTTTCACTTATCTGTCTCTTTTCATCTGATTTAGTTTTTATAAATAAGGGGGAGGTATTAAAGACTTCATGACAATATATAAGAACCAATTTAACTGCGTAGTCGCTCCTCTTATTCATAAAAACTAAATCGGTATTATTATACTAATTTAAGAAAAGTACTGTTCGGTCTCTTCATCTTATCCTAAGCATAATTTGACGGTAAAAGACAAACGAGAACTTTTTTGTTTTTATATTATGGCATTAGTTTTAACTTTATGCCAGTTTCAAGTAAAAGGTTGGGAAACTACACGCGAGAAAAAATAAACAAAGACATGAAAAGGAAATTCAGGGATAAGCTAGTAACGAGTACTTTAAAATAAATAGATCAGGTTTTTTTTATTGTGCCAGTTGCACAGATACATATGAAATTCATAAACTCGAAGAAACAAAAGACGATAAAACTAGTAGTAATTTACTCTTTGTGTATAAAGTCGTCACAAACGTCGCGTTCGTGATCCAAGATGGGTCAAAACGGTCCTTACTTGGAATGGTCCGGTAGGAAGACAAGGATAGTTTCTGGTGAGGTCCCTACCAGAAACCTGGGGTGATACAATACGGAGAAAGATTAAAAAATTGAAGCAAAGAGTCTTCTCTCAAAATTCTCTTCTTCTTCTTCTCTATAAGTGGAAGAATTTAGAAGAGGCCTTTATTCTTTCAGAGGTCATGTACATATTATATATAAAAATTACATAAACTTGTGTAAAGTACTTTTTATTAAGCTTAGCGTAGAGAGAACTTAAAAAATTAGCTCGAAAACAATTATACTCTGAGTTACTTTTAGGGTAGCCATATAAAAATAAATCTAATTTGCAGGGCTTACGGGGATAGCTGCTCTTAGACTTGACATAATCCTCTCGAAGAGTGAGGATAAATGTACAAGCTTTTTTAAGATTATCATTTCATGGTTATAGTGATATATTTCCGCGTTTAACAAAAACTGTTCGTTTAGGTAATTAAATACACTTACATTCTGCTTCAAGTATTTTTTAAAGTTATTTTTTAAAAGACCGACCCTCACTTTGTTGACCAATTTATATATCGAAATCTCCTCCTGGGGATAATTTTTTATATCGGTGAAAATAGCAGGAAATCCGTGCAGTAGTTTTTGAGTTTATCGCGAACATAAGCGACTTTGTTTTATATTATTTAGTGATAATATCATAAAAACTGCATAAAAATCATTGTCATAGCAATGTGAGTCTAATCCTTTAGGTTGCACGTTCGAATCCCAGCCGTGAAGACACCAATGACGTTTTTTTACGTGCGCAATTGACACATGCTCGGTAAAGGAAAATATACAACCGCGAGATAAGTCTTAGGCCATAAAATCGTCATCACCTACTTACCTAGAAAATTTATCAATGAAACAGACACAGAAATAAGTATGCCCTATACCCGACCAGGGAGTAAAGTATCAGACTTTCACTGTATGTTATAAGTTCTAAAGGAAGATACATTTTATGATATAGTCAATTGAATAAACCTGGACATATTTAAAAATATGTATTTTATTGGGATTTTCACGAAAATCACCTACATATAATTTTTTTCCTAATGAAGATGGCTTTATTAGAAAAATTGTGTAGGTGCTCACAAATAATTCAATATGCATTAAGACATAGTGTGATAAATACAAAACAATCGGATAACAAAAGACAATCAATAAATGCTTCAATAATCTTCCATCTCGTTAATCAACAGCGCAAACGAAACAAAACCATTGCAGCTGTTTAAACAATACAATTCAAGATACATTTTCCTATATAAAGCATACGTATACGTAATGCAAATCGTTTCAGAAAACAACTAGATATTCAAATATTCCGATTCCGAGCAATCTTTTCAAATAAGCCAGCGAGTTTTTGATCTTAAATTTACATAATTCGCGTTCATTCGTTTCAGACATTCTGGTTTTATTCTCACCTGCAATCCGAACGACGCAATGGTATCTTTTAGAATCATGAGCACCTCTTTAATTTGCACGGAGACGTATTGTGGGTGAATTCAATTACTACCGGAGCCTGAATACCTACTTGTACGTGTGGACACCGGAATCTTCAATGTGATTGTGGCTTTTTGAAGTAGTGTTCAAATTAAGGATTTATTCAGTGAGGTGAAAGCTTATTCTAACTAACATAACTATTTATAAAACGAGTATATTTGACGAAATTGTCGGAATATGTAACTAAGCGATGAAGACCTTTTTTTAATATTATATTATATTTATTTTATATGTACTTATATCAGTAGGTAGGCCTAGGTACCGCTGGATCGACAGAGTTGAGGAGGACCTACTGCAGCTGAAAGCCTCCAATTGCCGGGAGGTGGCACAGGACAGAAAGCCTGACCAGGCCAAGACACATTTTAGGTCGCAGAGCCAGCCAAGTGAGAGAGTGTGTCGTTTATCGACCATAGCTATTATACCTTAAGGAGACCAAAGAAATCCGCCGCTAAAAGAAGCCTTTAGAATCAAGCTTGTAGTTTCTGATAAAATAATTTTTTAATTGTAAATCTAACATTAGACAAATGAAATTGATTAAAAGAGCTGCAACGCACTCGCGAGCCTTCTGGCATTGAGAGTCCATGGGCGGCGGTGTCCCTTAACATCAGGTGTGCCTTCTGCTAGTTTACCCCTGTTCTATAAAAAATAAATTGTATTAATAACATTTAGTATTTAATTGTGTCTAACAACAACATTATTAAGAGAAATCAAATTGTACTGTAAAATAAAAATGTAGAAACTCCCAATTCCGTATTAAAGAACCTATCGTTTCAGAACAGATTGCGAACTGTTTTAGCCAGTCTACAGAAAATAGAGCTCCAAGCACTTTGCATAGCGAATATAAGTAATGAGTTTTTGAGCGTACGTTGCACCAACCGAGCTCATGTGAACCGAAAGGATAAAAAGGAAGCCAAAATTGCCTATTCGAATAAACTAATTTTGATTATCGTTTTATTGGAAAATTATAAGGTCAATTTTTTTACAAATATTGATCTCGTTTCTGTGAATCGTTTTTTCAGGACCTACTGGTTTGAATTATAAAATCAAAACGGGTAAAACCGTGAGATAGTATCGTTCGATATAATAAATCCATATTAAACAATGTGTTGTCGTGTTTATTAAGTAGTGATTCTAATAAGATTTTAGGCGTATAAAGACGTAAATTAAATAGAGGTAAGTAATATTTATTATTAAAATGATACGCATGTAATCATGATTGCCGTTTCAATTACTTATGCATAATGTTTTTATTTTATAATTTATGTTATTGTAAATCACGACACAATTTTTAAACTTATCAATTTACTTTTAATAACATTCACAAGTAATAATGATATAGATTTTTGAAACCATTATATGTAGGAGTAAATCTAGCAAAAAGGACTTTCTTGCTGTTTAGAGCACAATGTATATTTATTCTCATATATATAGGTTTAAGAAGTTTTATTTAAAAGTACCTACTAAAGATTCAAATAGTAATGAGAATTGAGGTCCCTTTTTTATTTCATATGAGTGTAATATATAAAACGTTTAATAGCTAGTACTAATCGAAAATGTTCCAAAAGAATTGAAGAAATAATTCCCATTAAATTGCGAAGAATCAATAAATAACTAATAATTATACATGTAATTTATTATATTTATGTAAACATAACATAAAACTAGCATCGAATTAGTTCGCGCTAAATGTTTATTCCCCTTTAAACATTTATGCGAAATGCTGCGCATAGTACGATAAAATTTTATGCGTTTAGTAATTCTGTTTCAACCATTTCGTTCACTATGCGCTTAATTTCCAAAGTAAGTTGGTTTAATATTATAGCAACATAATTACTTTCCTTAACTGATTTTCCCTAAAGAAGCCAAAACTTCTATTATATTTCGATGATTACGTGATTCAACACGAACCATCTTCATGGGCTTTCTGTTAACAAATGTTAAATGTTTGTAATACAAATGTATTGAAGTTGTTTGTTTTACATTTTTCAAGGCAAGACGGTGATCTGCCTTTCACGTCAATTTTGGGTCAC
Organism: Pieris macdunnoughi; assembly: GCA_905332375.1. Taxonomy (NCBI): domain Eukaryota; kingdom Metazoa; phylum Arthropoda; class Insecta; order Lepidoptera; family Pieridae; genus Pieris; species Pieris macdunnoughi. The sequence continues at coordinate 7,914,987 of CAJOBZ010000004.1, read as the reverse complement.
GGCAATTACGTATAATATTCTTCTTCACAGCGTCAGCAAGTGTTAGTTCCGGTCATCGAAAGACCTAAGCAAGCACTGGTAATCAAGCAGGCTTACATAACAATACATAACAATAATTACACAATAAATAAATAAAATTTGAAAGGCAAGATGTCTTTATAGCGTGAGAGAGTATTTAAACCATAAGTTTTAACAACAATTATAAATAATTTAACTGTTCTTATTAATATGACATTTGCATACCTATTTTTATAATGAATCAATCTTAATGTACCACTTTCACATAATAAACGATTTATTATTATTAGCTAAACATATGAAGAGACACTTTCTATGTTTGACTAATTAGTTTTATAGGCTAGTAGAAATTTAGCCATAGACACTTGCCTCCCAATACATAAAACATTTCGAATACAAAAACCTACAGACGTATGTAAGCGTTCTCCAAGACTGTAAGGCAAAAATAAGCGAAATGAATCGCTTAAATTTAAATTATCTCGCTTGAATTAAAGACAATAGTACTAATTTTGACGTCTGCCGTGTATTTTTATTGAGTACGATAAAACTGATTACCTCATTGCTTACAATATTGCTTCGCTCTTAAATTTACGTTTAATGCTGAAAATTTAAGGATTTTTGCCAAATGGGCACTTGCTGTACAAATTACGTTAGTAAAGTTTAATGAACTAAACGAAACAAAAGAAATAAAAAAACAGTTCTTCTCAGATCTTGTTGAAGTATGTCTGATCCAATGCGTCATTTTTTCTGGTGCTTCTCGGGAATTCTCGTGTACAGTTGGGGAAGTGTAAAAAAAATATGTTATGCCTTATTTATAAACGCAGAAACTACAATTAAAACAGGTTGAAAACTAAAATTTGGACACACACATTACATGTGAAATATTGTAACTTGTTTTATGAAAACCACAACTTTAAAAGCATACACGCGAAGCTGTCAACAGCGGGTTATTAGTATATTCAAGTGCTGTGTGAAGTGTGTCACTTAATTAACAGTTGAACAGCTTTACAACTGCTCCTTGTATGTGAAGTGAGTGCCCTCACTCGCCCGCAGCGTTAGCAGAGCCTCTAAATGAAAGCCTCCTTGAGTCCTACATATGTTGTTTTTACACCAGTCAAACAAAATTTACCTTTGTATTTAAACTCTCTTTAACGAACTTAGAATAAATGAATTAAACAACAAAACCTGTGGCGCAACAAACCTTGGTACTGGCCTTCGATTTCTAAATATGTTTCTTGATATTTCTTTCTTAACAGGCTAGTAGGTTCCTTCAGGCTTCTCTGTCTGACACACGCCGTCGATTTTTGGGTCGAGCGCATGCCGGTTTCCTTACGATTTATATTCACGTAAGAGTGAGAGTGAAATGCATGCATAATAAATATAGTTTAAAAAAACTAAAAAACACGCTTTTAAAGCACATCAAACTAAAAAGTGGAAAATAATACCTAATTTAGGCTGAAAATGGTAATGAACAAAAAATGTTTTTTAGTTTTTTTAAACTATACTTATTTTCCACTTTTTAGTCCTAGCAGCAATACGTGTTGTCTCAATTTAATCGTATTGCCTTGTGGACTTAAAAAAAACTTCGTTGTTTTTTCGAGATAAACCTATGAAATGATTATATTGTCGCTGATTCTTTATAAGTGTACAAAATTTGAATTAAATCTGTCCGTTTAAAGTGGGTCAAAATCGAGTCCGAAGGAGTCGGTTACATACATACAGGTGAAGCTAATATAAAGCGTGTAAAAAATGGAGTCCATAGGTGCAAGCCGAGAACGTACGACAAGGCCAACACTACTCTAAACCCGTATATTGAATCAATAATAATATTACTATTTTTAATATCATAAAATACCACATTCTTTTTACGGCATTGGTCCTAAAATGCTGGCAAAAAATAAAAAGCTAGAAAATGTAACATGTGAAATTTTAACTCGCTATGTAGAAAGGTATTTCGACCTAGGCATCTCGCATTCTAACCTGGAATTCGGAATGAAAAAGGAAAATTATTTTACCAGCTATTAACATAATACTATGGCGATGGTTCACAGTAATTTGCAGTATTAAAGTATTTAGTTCTAAAAAGATTATGAATTATGCTTACTTGATTTCAGGAACAATGTCCCCTAGGTAGAGGACATCTAAAATATTTCGCATCAGACCTGAACGAGATGTTCAGGACTGATGCGAATTCCAGCAGATCTTTCCAGACTTTTTTTCTATTGGGAGTTAAAGTCGAGAGCTTGCTTGGTAATGTTATCTGGATGGACTCCGGACCCACATTCAGTTTCAATCTTTTAATACTTTATCATTCACTATCGCATTTCAGCTTTTCATTTATGAAGGAGTAATAAGTGGCTTCAAATAGTTCCCAAACCAAGTAAAGTGATTAAAATCTTTTCATCGATATAAAATACTTATGGTAGAAATGCCCGTAACACATTTTAAACTTTTACTATCGTCATTTCTATTTTACCTATATAAACCTAAGTCTTAAGTTCTTTAACAACACTCTGCGGAGTTCGCTCCACCAAGACCACAGAAAACGCAAATTTATGATACGGATTTATTCTAAGAATGGATAATATAAATCTTGCCGAAGAATGGACTCATTTTTCATATCATAATGGAAGTGTTGAGGTATTTCATATAATATCTGTGACAGATAAAATTCCAGTAAATTGTTAAATGGACATAAACTATTGGCCTAACTTTTCAAAACTTGTACTAAAACAATTTTTAGTTGGGTTTAATGTCCAACAAGTAAATTTTAAATGTGCCTCGAGTAAGATACTTTCTATAAACATTAATGCAATGTATATATAACAATAAGTTTAATGTAAGAGAGCATATTGTCAGTCCAATTAGGTAAATAGGCGCTAGCAGCAGACGATTCAAGGCAATATGAATATTTAAGTTTTTTCAATTAAAGAACATTGTTTTCATGTCATGTAAATAAACAAATAAATAAAAGACAGTATTATTTGTTGAGTTTTTAATTATTTTATTATTTGTATAACATATCTTCTTATATCGTTTATTTTTAATACAAAAATAATGAATGAGACTTTTGTATGATGAAACTCATCATTAGCATTTTTATAGGATAAGGGAGCACGGGTTTCCCCTAATGTATACGAATAATCGGTATAAAATTTCGTCTAACTCAAAACAGGCATTATTTTAAAACCTCAATACATCACCCCTTTATTATTCATAGGATTTTTGTCCTTATTCAAAAATTTAAGCAACGCCCGCGTTACGTGTGTTTAATCTATTGAAAAATAATACGATAAATTGTGAATGTTACGGTCGGTATTTCTTTCATATTGTATACTGATCAAGATAGTAAAATCCTAATGAATTTACAGTTTTACTACTATAACACTACGGGCATTATTCAGAGTCGGGACTTAGCTAAATATGACCTGATTGCCGCCATCCAACACGTTTTTAAGTACGAAGACTGGCACTAAGTTTTGACTCTGAATTTTACCCTATTTCCTTAAACCAATCTCTGAGATTTTATCACGGTTCTTTATATTTAGAGCAGTGTTGGCCTAGTGGCTTCAGCGTGCGACTCTGATACTTGAGGTCGTAGGTTCGATCCTCGGCTGTGCACCAATGGACTTTCTTTCTATGTGCGCATTTAACATTTGCTAGAACGGTGAAGGAAAACATCGTGAGAAAACCAACATGTCTTAGACCCAAAAAGTCGACGGCGTGTGTCAGGCACTGAAGGCTGATCACCTACTTGCCTATTAGATTTAAAAATGATCATGAAACCCATTCAGAAATCTGAGGCCCAGACCTACAGAGGTTGTAGCGCCACTGATTTTTTTTTCTTTATATTTACCGTGCAAATCGTAGGTTGCAAAATCTAAGCTCTTCAATCTAAAATAAATATAAAATTGACGTCACGTAGGATGTCTCGGATTTATGAATAGGAGATCAGCATTAAATCGATTTGCGGCGTAAGTAGCTCTGAATACGGTGCAATTTTAGCAATCCAGTTTCAACCCTCGTTATTATCAGACACATTCAAACCTTACGGGAGACCGCAAATCTTTTAACGTACTTTATAAAACTCGGCAGGTATAATGTGAGCGGTAACTGATGAGCTTCTGTTAAGCCTTTTGTTTTTAAAACATATCGTATTTTTAGTAAAGTAAAATATATGTTCGGTAATAAACGCGACTGTTAAATGCATCTGCGTTAAAATAATTACGAAGTTGTAAGTTTCGCTCGAAAACCGGCGGCCTCGTAAGATTCTACTTTTATTTTAGCTTTTATTTGGCAAATTCAGTCAAGCTGTATTGCAATACACGTATGTATTGGATACAAAAAGCTTATTATTTATAAGAAAAATCTCTATAACATTAGAATAGGTAAACACTAAAATTCTGTAAAAAAATTTATTCATATAGGTAACACAATATACACTTATGAACGTCATAAAATAAATATATATTAAATGCTTCTAATTTTACATTTACTGCCAGTTCTCAAATCAAGGGCGTAGAACGGAAGAGAAGAACTGGCAATAAACTCTCCGCCACTCTTTTTAATAGCCAAGTTTTTTGTTTTACACCATATTGTCACTTTCTGAGGCAAAGATTTAAAAAAAAAAAAAAAAAAAAAAAAAAAAAAAAAAAAAAAAAAAAAAAAAAAAAAAAAAAAAAAAAAAAAAAAAAAAAAAAAAAAAAAAAAAAAAAAAAAAAAAAAAAAAAAAAAAAAAAAAAAAAAAAAAAAAAAAAAAAAAAAAAAAAAAAAAAAAAAAAAAAAAAAAAAAAAAAAAAAAAAAAAAAAAAAAAAAAAAAAAAAAAAAAAAAAAAAAAAAAAAAAAAAAAAAAAAAAAAAAAAAAAAAAAAAAAAAAAAAAAAAAAAAAAAAAAAAAAAAAAAAAAAAAAAAAAAAAAAAAAAAAAAAAAAAAAAAAAAAAAAGGGGGGGGGGGGGGGGGGGGGGGGGG